>NNCF01129916.1:138283-181647 GCA_002313205.1 Laupala kohalensis | reverse complement strand
GTCAATACTTGAGCAAGGTGATCACTGTATCCGGCGATAAACACTTCAGAGAGATACGAGATTCCATTGTTGACTATAATTTGATCTAGCAATGTTTGAGATGAGCCGGAGAGGCGAGTGGGGTCGTTTATCGTAGTAATAAGGTTGAAGGAGTCGATAAGATTCTTGAATCGATTAACTGGTGAATGTGCAGAGTCGGATGTACTCAGGAAATCGATGTTGAAATCGCCACATATAACGATAGATTTAGTAGATTTATGTGTGATATGTTTTAAAACAATTTTGAAGTACCGAAAAAATATGTCAAGATCTGATTGAGGAGGTCTATCTGAGGAGGTAGTAAACCATTTCGTTCCGACATCACTGCACAAGTGGAGCATGAAACATGACTCTAAGCTTTATATTCTGAGGCCAAGCAAGCGTTTTTGAGACAATAATTTAGTGTGAGAGGTTCAAGTAAAAGAAAAAAAAAATTGAAGTAATAAGAAAGCATTTTGTTGCTACAATGTTACTGCCGAAAGCTACGGACTCCTGTAATATACACGAGGAAGGGGATAATAGTATTTAACCTCTACAGTTTCCTGTCGATGAAAAAATACCATTTATGATTCAGAGAACTTAGTACGAAAGAGGAAAGAGAATATCTATGAAACAATAGAGCATACCATTTCCTCGTAATAGGCTTCCTGAGCACATAAGAAGTTGTGAAAGCAAGGTTAAATGTGTTTTCACATTCCTAAAGGAATTTTTTTCTGCTGTGAAAGTTAATATATTTTATAAAAATGGAATTGTACTTGGAAAGTCATATGACATCAGTGCCGAATGTAGATTTTCTATATCGAAAGGGGGGGGGTGTAGTGGAAACAAAAATTGGAATTACTGCATTAGCTTAATATTACAATATTCTAGTAAATCGTGGCAAAATATGGAAAGCAAATATTTTTGGCGTTTCAAAATGTTTTTTTTTTAAATTAGTGTAATTCTCAAAACATTTTCGACGAGAGTCATGACACCCTCTTCCTTCCGGATTGGTCCATAAGTTAGGTGAAAATCCCGAGACATACATTTCTTAGTTACAAATCCAAACTTTGTAGAGAACAGAAGGATTATGTTCATCAAATACTAATGCATACCGTTCCAACTTTTGTGCGCACTTAGCTATCTGCTACATAAACTTCTTTATAATACGTTGAACATGCATTTATTTTACGCAAGTCTATAAAATTGAATAAATTAATTTTTTAGTACTTACCTTCTATTGGGCGACACTTCTACTTTTTGCGTGTTTAGATCCAAAACATGTGGGTGAGTGTGTAGAGAATAGAGTTCGTAAAGCAATCACATATAGAAAGGGTCTGTGAAAATAAGGCGGAAACATTAACAGATCTACAACTATTACGCACATTACTTCCTATTAAGATACCAGCAGAACTACCCAACGTCGTCCGGGATTTGAAAAGTAACTTAAAACAATCATAACTGGACATTCGACATTTTAAAACAATATGCAAACAAAGTATAAAAATATAAAATATTTATTTGCATTGTTAAACATACAAAAAATTACATCATGGATAAAAGAAAAACTGGCACTGAGAATTGATGTATTTTACCCTGCAGAGGATATTAGAGCTGTCAACAGTTTTGGATTGTTAGCTCATTTTGCACGGCGTTGTCCTGGATTCTTACCTAATGTTCTACGCTCATATGTTAGTTTCCACATTTCTTTACTTTCGTGGTTTTAAATTTTCACGTTTGTTAATTTGAAAAATAAAATACCACGAAGAAAACATAAAATAAATTTCCATTTTCAGTATTGTTTGCTAATATGTACGCGATAACGAATTATTTTAAAGTCCAGGTAGAAGGAAAATACAGCTTAATAAACAAAGCGCATAGTTAAGACCTCTGAATTCTTTGGTTTTACATTTCACTTTCGGGTTACGCACTTGAAGACGATTTTCTTCACAGCTTTTATATAATTTTGTTTTCGGTCACGTAGTAGGTCCGGTGGATTGTCCACCAAATAAAAATCAATCGAACTCTGGCAGACACATTAGTAAGCTTCATAGTCAATACTTATGCGAGTGAAGATGCCTATACTGATTCTTCTTCTTTTCTGGCACTACAGCCCTTTGTGGGCATTGGCCTTCGCGGAGGGTAGAGCTCGCGCGATTTCTTGACCCCGGCACTAGAAGGAGGGGATATGGTCAGCATCTCGCTCCGACCGGTTTGACCCCAGGATAGATCCTGGTACTCATTTTATAGCAGGCTGAGTAGGCCTGGGAGCCAGTCTGGATGTTGAGGCGTGATGAAAATCCCCACCTCACCGGGATCGATCCCCGGCCATCGAGCCAATCAGCAACTCAGTGCTCCAACCACTGAGCCACGCTGACTCCTATATATTGATTAGCAGCCAATTTTAATTAATAATATTGTGATTTCAATTTCCCTTAAGAAGTGTCTTTTGAAATTTCAAATTTCGGTTACTTTTTCCCATTCCTATGCTACAGACATTGCAAATAATTCACTTTTATTAGTATAGATAACAAGATTTAAAATCGATCTTCTAGATGAAATCTATATATGTTTATGCCACAGAGTGGTTGTGTTTCCGAGGCATATCGCCATGAAAGCTTTGAAATAATGTAAGCAGTAACTTTTCTAATTTTATATATAATTTCTTTACTTTTTAAACTTTTTTTAAAATTTTCGATATCGTGTTTTTATTTATTTTTTAAGTTTTAAGCAATTTTTAGAAAAGGTCGCGGAACTCCCCAGAAAGACCACAGAAAGGCTTCGAGCTTCGAAATTCGGCTCACGCTTTCTCCGAAGTGGGTCACCACCCGGAAATTTTTTTTCGAAATTCGATTTAGACATTTTTTAAACCATATTTTGATATTATCACTCAGCACAGGGAATTTAAGGCCAGAGCTTCAGAATTTAGCACATGTATTCTACAAGGTTGTCCCTGTAGACCTCCGAACAATTTGCCAAAATTCAAAATTGGTCTTTTAATTTTTGTAATTTGAAACATTTTTGATACCAGCCGCAATAATGATGAGTCCAAAAGATTTAGAGATTTTATCCAGTTGTTCTTCATTGTGGGTTCAAATGTGATTACTCAGCGATTTTTTCGAAATTCAGTTTAGATTTTACTTTCGAACATTGATGGCTATTTAGAAAGAATAGTTGTACAAAAAATAACACATTTTTCCGCTAACAAAGCAGCTGGTTATTAATAAAAGCCATTGTTTTCGGTATGAAGGAAAAATTCCTCTTTTTGGTCAGATAGGAGTGACGTAAGTCTGTCATGTACATCGAGAGAGCAAATCCGCGTGATGCCAGCAAATATTCAAAGCAAACAGCGCTCTCCACTTCTGCATCTCGTAGAGAGCAAGAGTCGTGATCCAGCGCGGATCACGCAATCTCTGAGGTATGCGCTCCAGGCTGCCCAACTTTCAGAAATGCAATAATCACTGGGTAGATTTGATATACGATTGCAGCAACAGGATGGTAAATACGAAAGAAACTCTTAAGGAATTCGGAACGCTATGAAACTTTCTTTCAAATGAAGGAAAGGAATTAAGATCGAGCATGAAGGAAGATCTGTTATAAACCTTGCTCATGACTTACGGATGGGATATTTCTGGAATATGTTTCTACCATAATTTTTCCGTGCCATAATAATACTGTAACTCATTTTTAGTGGTTGTGAATATTAGAGTTTGAAAGAGGATAACTTCGTCACACGAGGTTAAAAATCCTTTATATAGGAAGCCATTGGTCGCATCGCTTGTTATTACAAGCTTTTATTTAACTTCACCGGTTAGTTAGTATGTTAAGACCAAATCTTGCAACCGAATTTTAAACCAGTTCCCCTCAATCGATTGAGCTGAAATTTGGCACGTATGACAATGATGACATGTCAAACACGATGATAATGCAATGATGTCTAACTTAAAAACTTTTTAAAATTATTATTTTATTCCGAGATAACTCACAACGGATTATGGAAATAATTACTGCCGAAATTAATTCCCGGAAGGGAAGCGTCCCCTAAAATACATCAACAACTTCTTTCCATTATAACTTTTTATCTTATCATTACGAACAGAGGAGGAACTTCATATCTTATCATTACAATCGCTTCCCAAAAGAATGTTTATGCTATCGGAAAGTGTATCATACGGGCAATTTTATGTTATTTATTGGTATGAAATAAAAGTTTGTGTTTAAAAACGTTGTTTGGTATTGTGAACAAGCAAGGTTCATTATTGCGACAATTAAATAAACAAATTCTAATACTGAAAAGTTTAAAAGAATAAATAAAAATCCATTTTTGAAAACAAGTTTTTATTTTCGTCATATACTAAAACGAATACAATAAGTTTAGGTTTGTTTTAAGGTAATGCAATGCCACATGCCTCCATACATATTTTACATTAGTAGATCTTTATAAAAATAAACGTACTTTCTGTCTTCATAGCTGAAAACGATTTAGATTTGCTTCCATAAGTATAAATACCAGGGGACCGAGCTACGCTCGGATTTATTCGTCATAAAAATAATTTTCAGTAAATTTTTAATAAATTATTTCTTAGACATTTTTTATAACTAATTTTATAAGTTAATTTAATGAAATTTATGTTAAAAATACATTAGTGGATATGTAAAATGTATATGGAGGTAGTAGCATTTGGCATTGTATTACCTTAATACAAACTAAAACTTATTATATTCGTTTTTGTGCGTGACTTGAATAAAAGCTTGTTCATTAGTTTCTTTATTTATTACTTTATATGAGTAATTTCCATGTGATGACGACTCCGACTTAATTAATTAATTAGTTACTTCTGACTCATGCTCATCTACCTTGGAAAATAAAATCAGATCCAACTATGTAATATGTTATCGATTGTATACAATTATTGAGAGAATTTTTTAAAATACTGAAACTATTTTGTGACTTTTTCTTATTAATATTAATGTGAAATTGTTTGTGGAGAAATGACATTTATTTAACTCCCATCCTGGTCCTGGTTTTTCTCCGATTTTCCTTCGGGTGGTGGGGGATTTTAGACACGGACTCTCATTAATACTTTTGTAATGATAAATCTCGAATTGACAGTTATTTTAATATTTACGAATTACAAACAATCTTTTCCGAATAATTTGAAGATTTGATAATAGTGCCTATTTGTTAAATAACTCTTTGTATTCTATTAAATATAAATTTGTTGGTAATATAACATGTAGCTACCTATTTTTATTCTTATCTTCGGGGGGCGCTGAAATGATAAATCCGCCTCTGCCTTGGGGTCCGTGATCCAAATTGATGGGACGGTCCCTTGTTTGCTTTCGAAGAGTTTGAAAGTTTATTGTCCTCCAAGTGTTATTCGCTGTTGTAACAGCATTTTTGACACCAAAGTTATTTATTAATATTAATGAAATGAAAGTGAGGTACCATGAAACTGCCAGTTGTTCGCATGATATGCTACATTATCATAAACTTAACATTTCGTACGTCACTCGTTGACGTAAACCTATGAGCGGTTTTGTCCTGACAGATTCATAAACGAGAGAAAACTATAAAGACAGACATTCATAAACGTCGAGATAAAGATGCGAACTTCAAACTTTAAGAGGATATTGCTTTTGTGTTGTTGAGAAAGGCTTAATGAGAAATAATTTTTCTATATCCCAGGAGTAAATTGGAACGAAATATAAATTTGTTTTTTTCACTCTCACGACGTAATTGAGATGTTACCTCGGTTTTTGTGGGTTAATGTTGTTGGTTCGAATATGTAAAACGTCGAATATATAAGTTTCTGGATTTTTGATAATTTACAATGCGCAAAAGAGGTAAAAGCATAATCAGGTTTTTGTTGTCTGTGCTAACAAAACACTTCTACCTATCCTACAGCCCTGAATACTAATGGATCTTGAAACAGAACGGATAATGACCCGTTTCCATTAAGGATTATATTTATAATTCTTTAGTATTAGATTTTACGTTTTATATGAATTCAAAAAAAATACATAGTTTTATTTTTGTTTTGCGATGCATGAATGAAAAAGTCAAAATCTTCAGAAATGGAAAGATTAATGATTTCAGGCAGCAATCACTATCGAAAGTCTTCACTTTGATGGAATAGCAATGTATGTAATGTATTTTCGTGCGATATAGATTGTGTAGGGATATCAATGAGGATTCAGAGTGAATATTTGTACCAAAAGCACAGATGTCACGTTGGCGACGTCTCGGATATTCTGGTAGCATCTTTTAAAAACGGAAAATATTCGTTTTAAACATTATCTTAATACGTGTATTTCACATGCATTCAGAAGATGAAGATAATGTGCATCACGCAACTTTGAAATAGAGGGTCGAACACTTTCTTGATTTTTATCTCCCTGTATCTCACAGACTATCATCCTCATCCGTTCATTCTCATAGTCTTGGTACACTTCCAAGCAAATAACATGCTTGTTTCGTACGTTGACATTCAAACAAATTAGTATAAAATTTGCATAAATAAACAATTTTTAAAATACTACAATACAGTGGAACATAAGCAAGAACACATGCGAAAAATTATATTGAAATACTCATGAATGAATCGGCATCATGATGGAGCTACAGGGATAAAAGTAAATTACTCAACTGTCTAAACATCGTAATATTACAACTGTAAGATAAAAATAGGAAATAAAATTAAACAAAAGACGAGTACACTATAAAATAGTCACTATAAATAAGTGATTATTTAAAATAATTGCATAAATTTACAACGCTTTTAAATAAACAATTATCGGTGAAGAAGAAGAAAAAAAGAAGAGTGGAGAAGGGAACTGTAGTCAAGTGTTATCTTCTCCTATAAAATATCAGTATTTAATTAACTATTTATGAGAAATGGGGAACCGTTACTATTCTAACGTTATTTATTTTCAAAAACACAAATACAAATTGAATTATTAAATCGACCATTTTTTGAAGACTATGACACAAATACAAATTTTACGATGAACCCTTTAATAAAAAATTTCAACTTCAAAGCATTTGAACATTTTCAGCACAATGTTTAACTTATGGGTATATATAACTTAATAATTTGTTTTACAAATGATGAATGTGTCATATTTGCGTCTTATAAATACAAAATTTAAGTTTTTCAATAACATGATTTTTAGAAACTGCTTTATGAAGGATTTTTTATCTTAATCTGCAGGAACAGAATACATGGCAATATTTGCGAAGTAATTCAGCATGTCAAGTTTGCAAAAGTCTTTCTAGTTCTAACTATTGTCAAATCGTCGTAAAAATTATAGTAACTACAGTTTACGATTGAACAGAAAGTGTGATCCACATAAAAATAAATATACCAAAATGAATCTTATTCTATTCTACGAAGTAGTGTATTTTGTATGTCTTTAGAAATTTATAATGTGAGAACTATTACCTTGTAATCCTTGTTTGAAACCTGATATTGTGAAATGTCTTGAAAGTATAGGCCTATTGAATATTTTCATCCACCAAAAAATTGTTGTACAAAGTCATAAATTATCTCCATGTTGGATGATCGGGAAACCAAAATTTGTCTTATTGGACAGCTCTGGTTAGATTTTATACCAATTTTTAATACAGCAAATGTAAGCTTTGGACTTTTTGTTTAACGATAAAAATTATAAAATGAATAATAAAATAGACGCGCGTCTCACACGGATACACTATCGCTTTATCTTCTATACGTCAAATATTTATATTTCTGCAATATCAATACGGTATTTCTATAAATACCCTTTTCTCCCGTCATACTTACTTAATCAAATGTCAGAATAGAGATATTATTGCAAATAATTTTTATGCGAACAGAATTAAAATGTTAATTTATCTTATGTACAAGTTATATAAAAATTGTTAATTGTGACCCAAGATTTTAATGAAGAGAGAAGCGGCGAATCCTCACCAGAGCTACTGCTTTCCCAGAATATTTATTTCAAAATAAGTTGTTTATATAATTATGATGGTGAAGAAGGGGGATAAAATGCTGATAAAGACTCTACTTGAGACAATTATCACCTCCAACATTGTACTCAAAGTGATTTTATAATATATTTTGAACTTATTATTTTGTGATATATTTTGTATACTGTGAAAAAATAACANATTTGTGCGCTCTTATACCACGTAGTAATAATATAACAATTATTAAATATTTTATTTTCAGGAATTTAATGACAATTTTGTTATATTCATCCTACAATATGTTATTGCTATCGAGATCTACGTTATCGAGTGTGTTACGTCATTACATTTTGTTCAGTTATTCTTGCTCAACTTTGTGAGCATCCTTTACACTCAAAATGGTTTATTAAATTAATTAATAATTTTCAATAATGTTTTCAGGCATGTAAGTGAATAATTAACATATCTCATATAGAAGTAGAAAATAAGGTTAAATGCGAAGAATTATTTTATGGTATTGCTTTATATAGTTTGTTTAAATTGTTATGGTAGGTAAAATTTTGAACTGGGAAGAATCCTTACTAATAATATGGGGAGTGTCTGTCAAGCAGAGCTATTTTCAACAGAACCAACTTTTTTTGAAACAGAAAAAACAGTGTCGTTTAGATATATTCTTAGAATTTCACCAATTACAAATGGAATATTTTGTTATGAACCAGTCATGGCTAATTACCAACTCAAATAAGGTAAAAGCACAATTAAGGAAAAAATTTGTGCACATTTCACCCTTCTTCTTAATTGGCAGCAAAGGTACGGAATGTATTTTAACAAGAAAATAAGTATGGTTGAAAAGGAAGCTGATTTTCGATATTATCGATGTACTATGAACAACGAAAAATAAACACTAAAAAATTAGAAATTGCTCATTTGAACAGACACACCTGTCTTAAGTTACTCATTCCCAAAAGTATTTTCCTCGAATGAGAGAAAAAAATGTGGAAATTAATATTCTGGAGTAGTGAGTGCTTGGCCGTCCCGCACGGGAGAGAAAGTGCCCCGTTGAGCGACAAGGTGGTCGGTCGGTCACCCAACTGAAGGCGAGAGCGCGTCTCATGGCCACTTGTAAACCTCCGTCGCCCGTTTTCGCAACGAAGCAGAAACGATGGAGCTGAAAATTCTGGGAGCGGTGACTAACAACACACTACAGTTCTCGCGGCGAAAGAATAGTAATGAGGGAGGAGCCTAAAGACCACGTGAAAGTCAAGGATACAATGCCAGCATTGCGAGAATGCCGACTCTTCCTCTCGCTGTAGACATGCGAGTATATTAGCTCCTGTCTCCAGAATATTAATGAGTTTACATTCGGATGCTGCCGCTTACATCAGCCGATTTGTTGAACCGGTAGTAATTGATATACCAACTCGGACAAAAGGTTTGAAACTTTTGACCGCAAAGAGACTGCTTGAAGTTAGATTTTCCTCCGGATATAGCAGCCTTTGTACCGAGGTATGCAGTCTGGAATGGGTGTGGGGGCTTACGCTGGCCGCCCTCCGCAGTACACATATGTGAATACATCGCTTTCATTCTATTGATCACTTCTTGTTTCTATTCTTTCTCCGCGACGACTATGCTTCATCAAAGTAATGTAGGTAAATGAAATTCTGTTTGTACATTTGCTACTTGTAATCTTGAAAACTAAAAGGTTTTTTTCACATTTGGCAGGACCATTGAACTTAAAATACAGGTTAGAGTAAAGTCTGATAAATTGTTTCACAATTTCTTAAAATCAGATGTTAAAGAAAACTACTCAGGTGGTTAACTTCAGTTACTACAGTCTGTGATTCTAACAAGAACTCCTGCGCCCGTAAATTGTGAAAAAATCTCCTAAAAAGACCTTAAGCTATTTAGTTTTACTCAGCTCTCGCGAATGAAAATTCACGTTATTTTTCGTGAAAGCTGTAAGATTTTACAATGCAATAAAAGATATGACAGATTTTATGATTCAGGTTGTAATGATAAGAGTGAAAATGGTTTGTTGCAATACAACAATAATTACTTAATTGAAATTGAAAATAAATGATATATTAATAAAATAATTTGTTCACACATTTATTAATTCTCCTTTTTATATCGCCACTTATAACCTGATCGAAGTAGGGAAAATCAGCTTGTTACAAAATAAAAGAATTGGAAATAACATTTTAAATATACATTTCACTGTCTATTGAGTAGATTATAATCTATCAGAAATTACATTTTAATCTAACAATCGATCGCTGAACCTATTTGTATATACGGAATCGAATTAAATTTGTATATAGGGGTTTGCGAGCAACTGCATTCTACAAATGGAAGGTGAACAAGAACAATTCATTGGATTTTGAACAACAATACTTCGAAAAGAATTACGCATGTAATACCGAATGGTACATGAAAACAACTGTCTCTTGCACCGCTGGAGATGCACTGAAGATGATTTACCTTTATTCTCATGGCGTCCTAGATCTCCCGACCTTACGGTTTGCGATTTTTTTTTCTTATGGAGGATGTAAATGATTCAGTTTAAAAATACCACACTGCCGGAAATAATGACTAACCTCCAAGATCGCGATACCAATGCGTTTACGACCCTCAGTAAGGGAATGCTATCCCGTCTGGGGGTGTGGCATAAAAGTGTGTCGTGCCAGTAGAGAATAGCCATGTCGAACATATGTGAAAGAATGATCAAACATTGGACAGTTTGCGTTTATTATAATTTACCATTATTTATTTTATGTACTGTACTTTTTGAAATAGAATTGTTCAAATCCCAATTAATCATTTGTAATCATCCTGTTCTTCGAAGATCAGGATATTTCAATCTATATTTCTTCTGTAACGATGGATGTGTCTTAGTAAGTCAGGAAGAACATGATTCATACGGATCTTAGTATCCTTAATCAGTCAAAGAAACTATAAAGACAGTGAGTCATATGAAACACGTGGCCATAAACATCTTGTGTCCACCCACTAAATTTAAGTTATAGGTTCTAATTGGATTTTAGGGAGAAAATTGTTTAAGGATAATACCTCCACTCATGTTCTTTCCTGAATACAGCTGAAATTTGTCTAATGCCCTTGCAACTAACCCTTGTCTAACAATTTGCAAATAACTCGGTATCGTATTGTCCGTAGCTAATAACAAAATTGAATTTCGTCAATATAAAGATTACTAACAAAATTTCAAAATCTAATGCATACGAAAACGCGAAATCTTGAAAATATATTATCTGATGTATAATACAATTCAAAGATGAAATGTATCATTTTAAATTTGATTTGAACTGAATGTAGACCAATTTAATTATTTATTTTATTTTTCACCATTTTCGTTCTTGAACCTTGATATAAACTATATAAAGGAGGATTATGAGGGAAGATCAAAATTTTTTCCATTAATTCACATTTTATACAGCCAACGTTTCGACAAATTTATTGTCTTCCTCACGTTGAAACATTGACTGTATAAAATGTGAATTAATGGAAGAAATTTTGATCTTCCCTCATAATCCTCCTTTATATAGTTTATTTTCGTTCATTAGGTGATTTTGCGTCATCTCCTCTCATCACGTCAATGTTACAATAAGTCGATAACTTATTTCGAAACAATGATCAATTCTCGGTGTGTTTTCTCCCTCTTACCTGTTCGGAATGAGTGTAGTGTGATAAAAGCTGCTTACGCGCAATCAATCAGGTGTGTCACCTAGTGATTTCCTTTTCATGTGCCACATCCGGCTGAGCAAAGCGTTATCTGTACACAGTCGAATCAATTTCTCAAGCTCCGGCAGTGGACAATACAAAGCACGTATGTCGTACGTAATGGTTAAAATTTATTAGCGTGTCTTTCATTTTCGTCAAGATTTCATTTATCATCTCACAATAATTGGTTGTCTGGCTTCATAAAGATAAAAATATAGGAGCTCGCAATTTTTCTTTTCTATACAACAACGAAACTGGAAAAATAATGTAGAAATATACAATAAAAGAAGAAAATTGTCATAAAAAGTACGAAATACTTTTATTTTACAAATATTTTTCATTCCTTTTTTGAATAATTTTTGACCAGTACATTATAGTGTTGCCATATACTGCATGTTAAGTAAAATACTCTAATAAAAACATTTGAAAATATGAAAAAAGAATACAAAGCTCTCAAGCCTTCAACTTGAGGATAGAACGTTATTCACGATCAAAGCGGCGAAGTAGTTACAGGTTTTGGTTCATATTTACAAATAAAATAAGAAAAAGCGAATTAATTAGTTCTTTTTCTCGTATTCATGATGTATATAAGTTTTACAACATTTCATGTTTTGACAAAAATGGAGAAATATCCCTGAATAAGATAAAAATATGCTCAAAAACTCACAAAAATTGCGATCATCTCATGAAGCATCAATATAAAAAACAATTCGTGGAAAGTTTTGATGACACTATAATCTTTAGTGCTGGATCCTGCTAGTAAAAATAAAAAGAGAAGTCTTCTGTCATACACAATTTAAGCAGAAAAGCGTTTTGTCCGCTTGGCAAACATCTGTAGTACTAGTAGATCATGTATAGTAAACAAACTCACAAACAATACGAACAAAAATAAGAGAGAAGGAAATTGAAAGTACAACTAAATGTTTTATGGATCACTTATACGAGCTAGATTACGATAGATTTTACTGTTTTTCTTTATTCACATAAAAGGAAGTATTATTGGGAAGCATTCCTGAGCAGAAGTGGAGTTTTTATCTCATCCTCAGATTGTACTCCTACAATTATTTGAGATATTGAATGAGGTTAATGGTATTTCATTTAATTTTTATGCCATTTCGTAACAAATCCTATTAAACAAGCATATCACGTTTCGAGGAACATCAAATTTGTAATGAGTAAAACGTAGATTTGCATTCGTTGAAAGACTGAATTTTCGAGATAAACGGTTCCCTATTTTTTCGACTACCCGGAAAATTATTGACGTTCTGTAGGCAAAAATCCCACTCCTTTTAATTAAATTTAATAAGCAATTGTGGACGTACAAACCAATTTTTTTACTTATATATTATTTATTAAACTAATTCTACACTTAGGGCCAGGTATAGTGTTGGTTTTGAAAATATAATATTAATTATTTGATAATATTCAATGTGAAGAATGACATGTTTTCAACATTTCATTTTATTAATAACAGTTATTTTATTAAAATTAGGTTTCATGTCTGACTCCAATCACCTCTCTCCTGTGAACCTTACACGTAACACATTTCCGCATAGCACATTTTAGGAACCGTGCACCACATAATCGAGTGTTTTAGTTAATTTCAACTAATAAAAGAGAATTCTATGGAATGTCTGTCAGGGTCATGAAAATCGGATAAAGTAGTCGATGAGATCATTTGAAATTCCTAAGGACTCGTCTCAAGGGTTATTCCAACTCAAATGGAAAGTGTGATTAATAGTAATAAAATATAAGAGCAGAAAAACAATTAAAATTGATTGCTAATTAGTTGATGCGAATCTTCACTGTGAAGCTTACCAATGTGACCGCCGGATTTCAATTGAGTTACGTGAGGCGGACAATCCACTGGACGTATAATCTAATGATCGAATCGTAGAGGCAAAATTATATAAAGTCTGTGAAGAACATTATTGTTAAGTACATAGCCTATAAGTTAAATGAAAAATAAAGAATTCAGAGGTCTTAACTATGCTTTCCGTGTAAAGTGTATATTCCTTCTGCCTAGATTTTGATACACGAGTAATTCATAATTATATTCATATTAGCATACAATATTAAAAACTGTGTGTAATTTTTTTCAGGTTTTCTTTGCGGTATTGAATACTTGAAATTAACAAAAGTGCAAGTTTAGAATCACGGAAGTTTAGAAACATAAAAACTAACATATGAATGTAGAATATTACATAAGAACCGTAGGCAACATAAGCTAGTATATTCTAAAGAGACAACTTTTTTCCAGAAGTCGTCTAATTTTCGCGTTGTGAGAACAAAGTTCCATCCTCATGTAAATACAGTTGAGAGGAATGCAAAACCTTCTCTCTCACTAGCAAAAGTGAACAAAACACACGTGCTCATGCGATTTGTGAGGAGGCGGCGGGCCCCCGAACCAGCCTTGACCCCGTTTCAATGCGAGCGTTGAGCTTTCGTAAAGTGCGCCAATGATGCGAGACGATGTAAGGGCCATCCACGTCAAATCATCAGTTTTGATAGGTTTCTGACATGACCATCTCAGATTTTGATAAAATTTGGTAAAGAGGTAGCCATCATGTAGACTAATCAAAATCCCAAGTATTGTTGTAATATTTCAACTCGTTTGGAATTTATAACAATGTAGAGCTAAAATGAAACGCCCCAAAACGACTCTACACTGAACTTTTGAATTGCTCTAGATTCTCTAATTGAGATAGAGATCTGAGAGAGGTGTCTTGCACATTGAATCTGATGATGTTAAATGACCTAATTCATTTGTATCAATATACTGTGCTAGCGAAAAGTATTTAAAAAATTAAAAAATTCGTACCAATGCGAGCGTTGAGCTTTCGTAAAGTGCGCCAATGATGCGAGACGATGTAAGGGCCATCCACGTCAAATCATCAGTTTTGATAGGTTTCTGACATGACCATCTCAGATTTTGATAAAATTTGATAAAATAGGGCGTTTTTATATTTCAATTTCTGACGAAATTCCATAGAAGATTTCAAGTTTGTATATCGAATTGATGTAATGTTAAATGAGGAATGATGGAATAAGTTAAAGAGTATAATAAGCTCCTCATCCTATGCATTGTATAGAAAACAATTCCCTTCTTAATTTTTTATGTCTTTGGACAGAGGCTACCTTTCCTATTGACTGATGGAAAACAAATGAACAAACATTCCTTTGATTTTGGATAAATAACGAGCTGAGGACCTCGACTTCTTCTAAGTTTTCTAAAGATAAGTTATGTAAAAATAGAACAAGGAAATCATAATAAGCAATTAGCATTCTGCTTTCCCCGGATTCACAGGAATTGTGTAAGACAGTTGAGAATTAGATCAATATTATATCAACAGATTTTTTTATGAATAATAAAAACGAAAGCAAGTCAATAAAGACTTCAAATCATGTGCAAACATCTACATCATTTGATGGATAGTTACCGATAACGAAGAACTTATCTGAAACGGTCAAAGACAAGCCAGTGTTTTGCTTTTCCTGTCACCCGCAAAAAGAAAAGTATGACTTTTTCGTTTGAGAACTTTGAAGGAGATAGCAATTCACTTAATAAAGGCGTCACCGAGAAAGATGGGCTGTTGTTGTGGAAATATTTGAAGCGTGATATGCCATTACGTTGTAAATGCCAAAAATCAATTTTTTCAGGAGAATAAATAACATGTTATATATTAGAAAAAAATATTTATTTTTTACATTCTCCTTTAAGTTATTTGTAAGTGTTTAAATATATAATTTCAAACGAAGTTTGAAGCTATTTGGTTGAACATGTGAGTAACTAAAAATCTGAAAAATTAAAATGATTCAGGTATCAACTTCAGTCATATTTTCAAACTTATCAAAACTCTAGTTTGCTACAGCTGGTTTCTGGCTCAACTACAGGTGTACTCGTTGTTTCATTAAAATGCGGTTCTTCTGCTAAAATGACCTCAAAATACTTTTATGCTGTGGGGGTTTAGAGAGGGCAGCATCTTCTAGATGCCGACTTTTTTTCTTCTGAAATATTAGAACGTGAGACCGAAAAGGAGGAAAATGCAGATTTTAAAAATCTTCCATAGTAACTCCATGTTTTAACATATTAACTCCTTTCCACCACAAACACTCAATTAATTCATCACTGAAGAGCATACACTCACGACTAACGAGCCACTACTGCAACTGAACAGCGTTACTTGCACCCTAGCGCTTACATCGTTCTGACTTGCACTAGTTTTATTAAAAAGAAAACTCCACTAGATGCGCCACTATTTTAATATTGCTAAGCAACATAAATCATTTCAACCCGTTTCTACTATAAAATGAATTGAACCCAAAATGGCATTTACAACGTTATGACATTGCACGCATCATTTATTCATCAACTTACGTGAAATTGTGTTAAGTGGCCAGGAAGAAACCAATTCAAACCCCCGGGCGTCGCTGAGAGCTTTCACCTAAATTTATAGCAAGAGTCTCAACATGGCTGGACAATTGAGTTTGAAATTCCGGCGAGGATTTTGAATCATACCTCAACACCCATACTGTCTCACTGACTTGCTCCGCCCGTTGTAACATGCTTACCCGGGGATCAAAGACGTGTTAACTTTTCTCGGAGACTTCCGTGGCCGGATTCGTATATTGCTTGGCTATCCGGTCGGTGCCACGTCTCTTTGTGGCCTCTTAAGATGGTGACCAGGACGGCACTTGCTTGTGATGTGGTCCATTCACTTTCAATGAAGGTTGCAGCATGGCAGTAGAAACGTCAAGATTCGATTTCAAGATGTGGCACCAACCAGATAGACGAGCATCGTCGTATTCTTTTGTTATGATGGCCAATAATGTGCGGTTGAGGTGGCCACGTTTTTTAGCCCTTCTGGTATCTCAGGGCTAGCGTGCTTGCTTGCTGGGTCAGAAAACATTTGTAGCTTTTCACTTGAAAGTCCCAGTTCATGTATCTGTGACAGACGAAAAGCGAACCCTCCTACTTCTATTCACCTCTTACTACTCCTAGTATGACAAACTCTTACTATCACTAACTACACCTACTAACACCCCACGTGGGCCAAGTTATTGGTAAACCCAGCTAACTGGTCCACTTTCTAACAATAGCCCTACCACCCCTCTCCTACCTTCTATCACCCATGTACGATACAATTTCTTTATACATTTATATTAAGCTTCAATAGCACGCCACATTTCCCATTTACAAATACTATACAATTCAATAAAAAAGTTTTCTTTTTTTCTTTTGTCTGTAGGAAGTATATACTTTGCACGAGCTGTTAGAACAAACGTTTCTCGTTAACAAATCTTTAAATTTCTGTGCATACATGTATTTTATTTGAGACTGATTTGTATCCTCTGTCCAATAGCATCCATGGACTCTCCACTGCTGCGTCCGTATCCTTCTTGGGCTGCGCACAACGTGTCATCAGAAGCCTGGAAGTCGATGCCAGAGCGCATCGTGTCTCCGTTCCGGATGCGCGCAGATCGTTGCGCGCGCCTCTGGGTGCTGGACACTGGAAAAGATGACGTGTTAGGGGAAGGAACGCAGCTAGCACCACCTGCACTGCTCGTCTTCGATCTGCGTAGCGATACTCTGCTCAGAAGGTCAGTCTACCGTTCAGCTATGATAAAAGCTCGTTAATTCGAACTCTCGCCAATCCGACACATTTCGTTACATCACAAATTCTGAATTCCGACAGCTCGAGTAATTTAATTTTATGTTTCTCAAATTTTTTAGAACCGTATTGTGAATACATTGTTGTAAAACAATACAAACAACCTTTATTAACCTCTTGTAATACGGACATCAAGTCATTCATTAACGTCAGCATAGTTGACCAATTAATTTTTTTATTAATTTTTCTTTATTCTACGGATGGTTTGTGGATATGATGAAGTAGATGTTAAGGTCTATTTTATCACCAAACCTGTTTTGGAGAGAAGAATATTTGGGGATGGTAAGTACCAAGTTTTAAATCCTCATGATATTAATGTAGGCATGTTAATCACACTGGTTTTATTTACAAAGTAAAGTCATTTCGGAATTTGTGCAACAGAAACCTATAAGGCGGAAAACCTATTTTTTCACCATTTCCATTGGTTCCACGTTTTATGTATACAATGTGAAAATACAAGACAATGAAATGGACATCTCTGCCTCTAAGTAGAGGCAAAATCTAATTTTTATCCGCTAATCATCCTATAGTGAACACTATCCCAATTCCAGACTCCGTCAGCCTAACCTTACCAACTCTTGAGCGAAACTTTAAGTGAAGCTAATCACATATATTTAAGAAGTACGGCGTGTAATCAAATTCGCTCCAATACGCAAGTGCTCTGGACACATGATTTGATCGGTCCGTGCAGAAACTCGCTAAGAGTTTTGATTACACCCTTCTGTAGCTTTTCCTTGAGGCGTATTCAGTCGATACAAATTGATTGTTTATACCTTAATTTAAATATGCAGGATTTTTTCTGCCGCGACTTAAATGTTATTTATTACTGTACAATACAGGAGAAAAAATATATCACAAATCGAATTATCCGAATTAATTGGAGATCGGGCAAAATCGGATTCGTGGAAATTCAGATGATTAAGAATTCACGAATTAATGAAAAATACATAAAATTGATAAAAATCGTGACATTTACTGGAATTGAATATACGAATGTATGCGTATATAGAGCTACTGTGCAAAATACAAGTACCGTATGCAAATTACTTTTGAATTATTAAATCGACATTTTAAAATTATGATAGTAGACGTAAATAATGTCAAATTACTTTTGATTATTCTGAGCAATAGAGCATAAAAAACTAGGTGCACCGTATTGTGCAGTTCCTATGACCTACTAGGACACCATTCATGAAATCGAAAACCTTCGGAATGAAACAAAGATGATGCTCACAGGTCAGTAATGTTAATTCAAAGCCGATAGCTTCTCCAACAAACCTCCTGGAAAATAATACTACCGCAACTTTACTTCTATAGTCTCAGCGTCTCCTCCCCTGTCTCAGTAGTCCTTCTTAAAATTATCTACCGCACGTCTATTCCACACCGTATTCAAGTGCAACCCGCCTTCCTCAATCTACAACCGTCCTTCTTACCCTTCCTTCCTTGTTTAACTACCAAGTATCTCGGTTGTCACATGCTTACGTCATTTATCCACTATGTTTCAATAAAACAATCAATACAATTAATAGGAAATGAAATTGATAGATTTGATTCATTACAGAACGGTACCATGCAGTATTGCACGTGAGACATGTCCAAGAGTGTGAGGTGATTTGAAGAATTTCGTTATACATACATACATTATTGTAAATAAATCAATTGTCCACGTGATCGTAAGCAGTTTGTAACTGCATTTTAGACAAATTATTTACTTATACATTTTTTCTTCAAAATCGATATGAATAATTGGATTCTCGATAATTGGATTTGTAGTGTATCGCATCTAATTAAAGTTTCTTATTCGTCGCAGGTTCGAATTCCCAGCAGATCAACTGTCTGCTGACTCCAGTTTCTTGGCGAACATAGCTGTGGACGTGCATCCCTCACGATGCGATGAGACGTTCGCGTACGTGGCGGACCTCGGTGCGTACGCTCTCCTCGTCTACTCTTGGTCCAGCAACTCTTCATGGCGCGTGTTGCATAACTACTTCCTGTCTGACCCTTTGCAAGGGGAGTTCAAAGTGCGGGGACTCCAGTTCCAATGGACCGACGGGATCTTCGGATTGGCGTTGTCCAATGCGAACAGATATGCACACAGGACGTTGTACTTCCACGCTTTTGCGTCCACGCACGAGTTCCAGGTGAGTGCAAGCTTTTTCTGATCGTCTAAATGTTCTGATGTCTCAGTAGTTTCCCTCAGGATTTCGAGTCGTATGAAAGCCATTTCTGGAATTCTTATATGCACTTATAATTCTCATACTTACGAACATTTGTCATAATATTTGTCTCTTCATAACATTGCCAAATTCTCTCTTGTCATAATATTTGTCTCTTAATCTTTATGCTATAATAAAATAAAATTTGTTTGTATGTTTATTACCTAGGATTGTGAAAAATTTATTATGACAAGAGAGAATTTGGCAATGTTATGAAGAGACAAATATTATGACAAATGTTCGTAAGTATGAGAATTATAAGTGAATAGTATATTTTAGTAAGAATTTAATAAAATAATAAAAAAGTACCGCAATGACAACTTTAGGGCTAAATATCTCAAAACACACTTGCTGTTACATACGCCTTTCATCCACTCACCCGTTCAATTATGAAAATAATATAAGAAATGAATGCTTGATGATATTCGTTGTATTACTATCACTGAGACGGATGACCAAGACTGATGATTCAACGACTTCTCTTATTGCTTTATTACCGTCATCAATTGCACATTATGCATCTTTTCTGATTTTGAGGGTATTGCGTAAAATTTAAAACCAGCGGCGCGAAAAAGCACCATGAAACTTTACTGTTTGATTCTAAAACCCGAAGTGTCGAGCTCTGGAGTATTTAGCCTAATTGCTCGTTTGTTGATAGAAGAGAACTTATAAGTTTTAGGGGTTCAGGTTAAAGTGATTGGGCGTAGGAGTTCTATTGAAAATATATTTCAATGTCTTAATATACTTTGTGAGTTTTATGCCCATACGTGCTTAGATACGAGAATGGATTTTTTGTCGCAATCTAGGGCAAAGAGCAATTTCATCCTAGACATTTCTTTGCGTGAGAGACGTCTTAAACCGTATAAAGTGGGGACGGATGTCGGGAATGAAACTTATAAAACTTGGCATACTTCGCTGTTGGTATGAAACGCTTGAAACTTTGAACGAACGATGGGTAGGGTTTTAGGATGATTGATGTTTTAATTTTCTCAATTAGAAGATAGGTGGCGCTTCTCCATACCGGATTTTGCATATGTACTCAACAATGATTGTTTCCGCAAATATTCAGATATTTCTCACGTAAAATATAGCACTCTTATGAGAGATTTGTGATTCTCACAGACATGTATGTACATCACTCAAATATTCAAAATATTTCTCTACCATGAAGTGAAGAATCGTGTCCACCTATTGGTCCATTAGTCTCACTCATCCTCCGAACCACAAGATATTGCATAGCTGGTTGTAAGAGACACTAATCAATGAGGGAAATCCACTTTGGGAAAGTCCCCCATCTTGGTGGTCTGGCGTGATATCAATCGCACGTTTTCCCGTTCTGATGAACGTAAGAGAGGAACAAGTCACTCTCGTTAGGAGAGAATAAGAAGCTCTCGCTCTCGATGGATTTTTAATTTTGCTTTTGTATTTGGGAGGAGAGTTGTGTATCTCAGTTGCCGTGGATGTAGTTATGGACATAGGGTCGAATTCTGATATGGAGAGATATTTATACTTTGGTCCATGAAGATGTTGAAAATTGTTGTTGATGTACATGGTGATGTTGAAAATGGTGAACGAATATGGCGTTGGGGATACCCGAAAGAAAGTGGTTTATTTTAAAAAACTCAATATTGATTTGAAAAATTTAATAGCGCCGGCAGCCAGCTCTGTCGATCTACAAGACCAGATTTAAATTACATAATTTCGTTCAAATTATAGTCTACATATTCCAATGCACCAAGAGACCCAGGCACTATAGAGAGAAACATGTTTTGTAAAATTAACAACTTTTTTTTGGAAGAATAAAACATTCTGAAATTTATAAAAATAAAGTCAATATGCGCATCTATCACATATTAAAAAATTTTAATTATTGGAGCCGAGATTTTTTATACAAAACTTCTAACATTGCTGACACCTATAAAACGTGAAAAGAACTGCACTCTTTTTGTTCTTTACACGATAAGAAATAACAATAAATATTACAAAAATATTTATATATCAACAAATGCATAAAGAAACAAGAAAAATTAAAATGTAACTGCGATTCCTGTAAACCATGGGGTTTGGTTTCAACTGACCTCTAAACCCAATGGACTATACTTTTGAATCCGAAATAAAAAATTCAGTATTTCAAATTCATATATTTATAGTTTCTTAGGAAAATGTGTAATTAATAATGTACTGTTATACTCTTAAACGATTCTCTTTCTTAAATTTGAGGTTAATGAATTGAAAATTAAAGAATTACGTACAACGGAACTTCTTGGAAATTAAATAAAGTTTCGAGTATATAGAATGAGAGAAAATTTGTGTGGGGTTATCGTTGGTAGATTTTAAAATAATTGTCGATTAAATGTATCATTTTGTCAAAATATTAATTTTAGAAACGGGAAAGGCATAGTCGATTCAAATGATTACTACAAACTGAACGAAGCGTCCAGAAATACAACTTTACTCTCAAAGAAACCAAATTCAGTTCTCGAGTTTCGTTTTGTTCTGCCGCTTGGTTTGGTGGGTTATTTAGAAAGTCAGAATATATAAGCACACTTACGACTTCAGATATCTTCTCGAAATTTCGAGAATATACATTCCTAGATGCGATTCGTAAGATATCTCGAAACTTACGTATTGCGAAGTAAGCATGCTTACGTATTTGCGAGCATGCATATTGATGATCCAATTCCCAGTTGTAATCAGTCTTCCGTTTTCTTCGAAAGAGTGGAAATAAGACACTACGCCGTCGGTTATTCGAGAAACTCAATCCCTGACCTGATCCTTGAGAGTACGAGGTCGACTCCAGACGGCCCTCGATTGCTTCGAGAGTTCCGTTTCGATATCGTGATATTGTCCTTTCATTGATCTCAAGTTGATCACTTCAGCGATTACAATGCCTATTGGGTTGCATCAGGTTATTTCTCAACATTTTAGTTACGAATTTCGACAAAACGTTGTAGGCCATCATCGTTCTTTGAACTAATACAAACATTTTAACGTAAGCCAATTAAGATACGAGAATTCATTAAATACATTAAGGGTTTAATTTACTTTTATACAAGAGTTTAAGTAAACTTTAATTTTCAAAAGTATTTTTTTAAAATTTCGTCAGGGAAAATATAATGAAAATGAAACGCTACTTCAATGCTAAATTATAAATCTGTTTTACGCTATTGCAATGGTCATGTACGAAACAATATACTAAAAATTAAATTATCAGAAAGATCTTATCTATTTTAAAAGACTTTTCTCTATGTATGAAAATTGGTGTACGAAAATGTTTCCTTTCTATCCCATATGGTCATAAACATTTGTGACAGCTTTTTTTACCAAGAATTTATTTAATAATTAAATTAATAATGTGAATAATTAAAACAATTAGTTATATTATAAAAAGTAATCACTGGATACTTTTTAAATATCCCTTTAAATTTGAACAGTTCGAAAATATAACGAGAATAATTTCTCATGTACGTGCTACAATAAGCAAAGGTGTTTTGAAAAGCTTTTCATAACATGATCTTTGTTTATATTTTAAGTTTTAATCTAATGCTCGAATTTTTCACGACGATTTGCGACGCTCTTCCCATAATTTCCAAAATGAATCCACATTTTACTGCTCAACAATTAAAATTTAAAAATCATTGAAAAAATCATCTCGAGATTCTCCCTTTGTCAATAACGAAAAAAAAATCATATCTGCTGATTTGGGCATAATAATGTTAACACATTAAAATTAATACTACATTTTTATGAATAAATTACACGACGTTTATTGAGCTGTGATACTTTCATCAATTTGATGTTGATTTATTATTAATGAAATGAAAAAAAATACGGAAACAGTAATTTTTGAATGTTTTTTATTTCTCAAAAATCCAAAATGCTTGTGGAACTAAAACTTCAATGAAATGACTTGTTTATAACAATTATTTATACTGTTTACCTTGTTTATACCAGTTCAAAAATAAAATTTTGGCTACATATTACATGAATTTTTACATATTTCGTTTTTTCATGTTTTTGCAACTTTTGGTAACTTTGGTAACTTGAAATGTTATTCATTTCGTGCATTGCATACAAATCGGCGCGGGAGTGTTAGTAAACTTCAAAATAACTCGAAATAAAAACTTTGGAGGCGTGAAGCTATTTAGATTTAAAATTTGGGTGTCGCGTTTTCGGGTCCCTGTCTAACTAATTGGTCGTGCGAGGGGACCCGAGTGTGACCTTCAGACGTGGAGAATGTCTGGCTGAGGAGAGGGATAGATAGGGGTGAACCCAATGAGACTCAGTTCGAGATGAAAACTCTATTAATGTTTACTCACACATGACGGCTTGGGTGGCGAAGCATGGGTCAGGTCAGAATGTCTCGAGTAATCATCATCCTTCGTCGGCTCCAGGCGGCAGAGAGAGAGAGAGAGAGACGGAGACGAGGGTTGAACCCACGGCAGTAGTGGCCGTATTAGCTAAGGAACTATTCGGGAGTCATCGCAGTGTCCCCTGTGAGTGTCGACTGAGATGTGGAAAAGGTGGGAGTGACGAGGAAGAACACCGGCGTCCCCTGTTGGGGCCCAATCCGGATGCTCGGGTAGCGTGCACTCTCCCGACATACGGTCTACTCCACTCTCTCCCCTTGCGTCTGCGAGCCGTCTCGTTAAATGTGCTTTGATATGCTGTCTCAACATTGTCACCTGGTCTCATGACCCAGTTCCTGCGCAACGAGCCACTTCGTCTTCACGACACTAGTTTATCATCTAAACTGTCATACGATTAAAGTGACCTCCAGTCCTGAATATTTCAGTGTAAAAATATTACATACCCTGATCCTGAAAATAATTAATTACCGGCATTTATTAAATCTCATGGAAAGTATTCAGAACTTTATTGATTATTTAGAAACTTAAGAGCTGAAGTTTGAGTTTCTAAAGTTTTTGTTACATTATTTTAACTTCAAATTTTCTATTTTTTCAGCCAAAATTAGAATTAATTAAATTTATTTCATCGTGAAGGAACAAAGAACATAGGAAAGTGCAATGATAGGATTATTTAAATTTAAGTAAAAATATCACTTGCTGATGTTTGAATGATTTTTCTTCTCAATGAATTAAACCTTGACCGATACCAACCCTCTGCCGACAAATATACAGATGTCCTGAAGTTTCAAAATGGATAGGTGGTCATCTTAGTAGGGATGCGGTAATGATGGTAAATGTGGCAATTCTGCTTCAAGAACTCTTGAAGAGTAGAAGCCACCTGAAAGCTTTGAGGACGTGAGTCAGAAACACTCGGGTAAAGGAGCCGGATACGAACCATGTTTGGAGAGCGATGACATAATGAGATTCGGGAGCTGCATCGTAGTCAACACAGTTCTTAGTCTTACAGAAAACATTCGGTCTGTGTGGAAGAAACCAGCAGACGCTCTATGGAAACACATTCATTAGCCAATTAGGAGTATTTTCTGGGGTGGTCTTGGGGTGCAGACAATGCTCCATTGCAACACAGGATTATTTTTATCTAAGTTTCTAGCTTACTACATAAGTACTATCTTTAAATACTCGTTTTTAAAAGCTGGTACTTAGAAATTAAGGATTTAGATTTTCTCTTTTTTTCGGATTAACTTTTCAAAACCATTTCGCTGTATTTTTTTCTTTCACGTTGACATTTTTTAAACGAAGCAGAGATTGAAAAACCTCTTCTTTGTCGCCACGCTTCCACTCTCTTCACGGCTGAAAAGCTTCTTTTATTAGAGGATGAGCTTGTAGGTAATACGATGCAGTTGTAGGTAGTCATGCGCTGTTTGTAATCGCTCTTTTGAAAATAAATTATTTATGTAGTCAAATATTTCTGAAATCTAATAACATTTTACCCATTACCACTTGCATAGACCGTTGTCGAGACTATTTTGTGGCAAGGGTTGAATCCTAATAAAACTGTTCCCTTTATTAAGATATTCAATTTTGTTCGGTACTGTTCTCTCTACTCTAGGTCCCCAAACCATAGCCCTGCAGTTGTATATTGACCATCTGTCTGTTATTGACGCAAAATTCTGGGGTAGGTACTGTTGACATTGCCATCTCACCTACTATTTAAGTCTATGTGCACATTTCTCAATTCTCTTTGCAACAGTAAACAATACTCTTTGGAATTTGCGGTGAGACATAGTTGGAAGATTTTAAATAACTAGCCATGCCCGTGCAGTTACATCTCGCGGGAAATTGAATGTAACTTGTATGATATCTATATGATAATATGAACAAAATAAATAAGTAATTTAAGACTTCCGACCTCATGAATGACGAATATTGAGATATTTTGTGCTATTAAGTATTTTATTTCGGTGTACTTGTAACACAAAATATATCGTCCATCATAAGGTCGTAAGTCTTAAATTATTATCATTTTTTTGATTATATAATGGACGTTAGTACTAGTAGAATTTGCTAATATGAACGTTTACTTTTGTTTAGCAAGGTTATTTTATTGACCTTAATAACATAGTCGATATTTGTTTTCTCCATCTGCTAGTTGTAGGCAAGTTTCATTAAGTTTAAAACAAACATTAATAATGTAAACAGGACACCAGAACTATTATGAATAGTATATGATAATACAATATGGAGTTTTACCTAACTCACATTCAATTCTTCTCTAAGAATATTGTTTATTACTTACCAGCAACGTCAGATGATTCAGAGCTGTCATATGTTGGAACTCAAGTAGTCAAGTAACTTCTTTTCTTGATGTAACATTCAATGCTGTTACTTCGAAAAGGAAAAGATGAAACAGTAAGAAATCGTCAACACGTATTTTAATGCTATAAATGGCAATATCTTATTAATGTGATGGTTACCGTCCGGTGACGTAGAAAATGAACCGACGTTGTCTGCGACATGATGATGGTGCTCTTTGTCTTCACGGAATCTATGTCGAAGCGTGGTGGCTATAGCAATGGTTATAGCAAATGTTGTGTCAAATCTCACCTCCTAGTTAAAAATTCTTGAACTCGTGCAAAGAATTCGTTCACACAGTTATAAAGATCAAAAATTATTGAGAAAGTTGAAAGGAATTTAATTGCTACCTCGTGTAAAACTGATTAAGCTATGCAGAATTTGGATGATATAAGTAAACATAATAACAGAATATCATTATGAACAAATGGAAAGTGAGACGTTATTGTTATAAGACCCCAACAGTGTGTAGGAACGACAGTAAAATGTAAAACTATTCACACGTAAAATATAACACTATTCTATGGCTATTCCTATGAAGTAAAATTTTACTTTAGGTGACGATGAGCTTCAAAATCTAAGAGACAGTTATCATTTTTGCAAGTCATTTTGTCGAGAATGTTGTACATTATAACCTTGCTTTATAGTCGAAGATCACTGAACTGGCCGTTTGGGGGCTCCGCGCCAGAACTGGTTGCTGGCAGACCACCCACAACATGACCATACAAACAATTGGAGTGACAAGGATAACTTTTCTTGAAGTTATAATTAATTACATCATATGTTATTTTCAACAAGTACAAGACTTATTTGTTGGTACATACGAAAATAGTCCCAGAAACACTTGAACTTGTATTACATTGGACACATTTTTATAGTGCCACATGTTATATAGTGAAAGCCGATTTTTTCATGTCCTCCTAACAAAAATACGTGTACTCGTCAGACGATAATTCCAGGCGTATCAGCTCCTCACACATCAAAAGATATTTAATACGACATTTCACTTGGACAGAAACTGACATAAAACAAATGGTATCGAATTTGATTTTTTATTTTTTATTAAAATCATAGTTAACAATATAGTAAAGTCGTGAGACGAAAATTTCGGAACTAATACCATCCAATATGTCATCAAAGATTTCAAATTTATTTTTTCAGACAGACACGAAAATGCATTCAAAGTGACACATTATTTAATGGTGTCTTATATGATTTCGTCAGTTGTTACCGAAATAAAAAAATAAAAATGATATAAATAATTTCCTTATAGAAATTTGGGGAATATGTTAATCATAGAGTCTCAATTATTTTCGACTTAATTATGAGTGTCTATTCGTGGAATGTTTCGCAATATTTATGGAAATTCGCTCATGTACTACTGCCGAGTACTATGTGGTAGGTTATGAGAAAATACTATATTTTCCTCCGACATAACACTCTCTCAACTCCAGTGATCTTTAAATCATATTTGAAAACTCCAGTAACTTTAAAATGTAAAGTTTCAACGAAATCTCAAGATTGAATTTTACTTTCTACGGTGAAAGAGAAAGTTAAAACCGGAAAGAACTGGAGAAGGCGTGATCGAATCATTCTTTTAATAACTCACGTCATTGACTCAAATTTGAGGAATGTCCACTTTTCGTAATCCTTTCT
This sequence comes from Laupala kohalensis, assembly GCA_002313205.1. Taxonomy (NCBI): domain Eukaryota; kingdom Metazoa; phylum Arthropoda; class Insecta; order Orthoptera; family Trigonidiidae; genus Laupala; species Laupala kohalensis. Next base: position 153,674 of record NNCF01129916.1, on the reverse strand, counting down.
TTTATAGAAGGACCATCTGTGATTTTCAATTAAACGCATACCGTGACCGAAAATTCGACACTATTACAACTTGAAAGAGCATTTCGTTGTTGTCCCTCTCTCTTTCTATATATACACACAAATATAAAATCGAGTACTACTAGAAGTCAAAATTACAAAACGTAATAAATGGAAGCACAAAAGAAGATATACTAGTAGTGCAAAACAACTGCACACACTTTCTTGCTTTCTTTTAAAAGTCTTTTCCATAGTACGAAAACGGTCCCAACATATCCTTCCCAACTACCTCACCCATGTCATGTAGGTTGAAGAGCGGTCGCTATGGCCTGATCCTCGCCATAAAACATGAAAAAAATATCATAACTATTATTAACATAATATTTCTACAAATTTACAAATATTCTCTCTGCTTGCTGATGTATGAAATTGTACTACTGTTCTTTTCTTTTATTTCTCACATGTTTCTTCGCTTATCCGTCTTTACGACTAAACAATAATTATTTAGTTTTTCTTCGCTGGTACGTTTACAAGATTTTCTTGTTATTTTGAGAGTATGTAATTTAAGGATTAATTTGTTTTTGTATCCCACTTTTTGATTATCATTTTCCATTTATTTGAAGGCGTTTAATCCGTTTGAAGTACTTGTAATTGTCGACACAGAAGTAGTGTCTCATTAAGGATAGTATCGTAATAATACATTAATTATCTTTTCTTCGAATGGAACTATGGCATTGTAATTTAATTGAGCGAGAAAATTTGACCTGAAAGGTCTTTACGTAGGTGAAAAAAATAATTGAATGTTGGAGTTTTAGATAATTGGGCAAAAATCGCAACAAAATAACAGATAAGGATCACTGAGGATTCAGATTTTATGGTAAATGCTTATGGCACATTAATGTGATTAAAGAACAGAAATCAATGCTTTGGATGAATTTTCAAGCTTCCTGAATGAGAAAGTGAAACACTAAACGCGATCGACAAAATATCATATTAGAAACTTGTGATGTTAAGAAAATAGCAGCGGTATTTTGAGCTGAATTGTAATGTGGTATTGCTCTAGTACGGTAATCTCTCTCCCTAGTATTTTCACATGATAGAAACAGCTGGAGGCAATTTATATGTGAAATTGAGTATTTGACGGACAACTGCTCATGTTTTTGCATATTTCATTGAGTATAACAGCCTTAAATTTAGATTTTTAAGTTTATTCTCTAATTTTTTCCTTCAAAACAGGTGCATTCATGATGCATCATTCATATAGCCATAATAAAGATGACAAGCTTAATTACTTACAAAAATAGAGAAGTCCAACCTACCAGAAAATCAAGAATTCATAAACATTCAACAAACAATGTTTTAGTCCTACATAAAAAATAAATAATTTTTTAAATAATATCTTCTCCTTCACACAAAAGAAAAATACCAAGAGAACTTACTTACAAATCTAAGATGTCAGGAACATGAAGATAAGAGACATTAAAAATGTACTTAAAATTTGCTGTATCTATGTCTTCTCTCTTTAAACTTTTTCCTACGTTTTTCTCTCTTTTAACTTTTCTGTATAGGAACTAACACTCTATAAGACACGACGCACGTTTTTGTTCTTCCACGAACTATTTTCGGTTTGGACGTAGATTTATGTAGTAAAATCTGCATTACTGACATCTAACTGTGCATTTCACCAGTTGATGGTGCAAACAAGAGCAGAATTTAATTTATTGTAGTTTTATTATCTATTATGATACCAGATTTTTGCAAACAATATTACACTAATTATATTATGGAACTTGTTGGTTGAACCGAACCCAAAATAAAACCAACTTTGAACTCGTATTACAAAAACTGACCAATTGCATCCTATGGTGTAGAAATAAGTTTCTAATTAATATTTTGTCTGATAAAAACATTTACTGAATCTAGAAATTTCATACATTTGTAGCCCATTTCGTAGTAAATCAATTGATAAAAATTACGTGTCAATATTAAAATCATAACGAATATTGCATTGCAAAATTAGTCAAACTTTTTTGGAATGTATTGATGTACCGTATATCTTTGAGCGTGTTATTTGAATGATCAGTGCATATTTGCTTGCATTGTTTAGTATTTTTTGCGTATAAGCCTTTACGGGAGAAAAACGAACTTCTGTTCTTCTTTCAAACTATTCAAAGTTTAGAACTACATAATTTACTTCTGCTCTATTCATATAAAAAAAAATCTTTTTCCATTTATCAAAAGCGATGAATAATTGATAAAGAAGTGTATAAATACATTCAAATTTTCAATCACAAAATTATCGAAAATATTTTAAAAACTCGGAATTTTATCTAATTACCTGACATCTTTCTTTCTTCAGATCTTCATATTATTCCAGGCTTCCATTTGCATATTTATATCCAATTACGTTTTATTACACAGCGGAATTCATACAAGCCTATTTCTTATCATACTCTGCTGCAGTGATCTCCCCTAGTATTCCCTGAACATTGCTACACGTTGTCAATGATCTTTTTCCCATATAACGACGTGAGTTCCCATCGTTCTTTAGCTCCTACTTTCTCAGTGACGAGTATTATGAAATCGTTGAACACTTCTCTGCGACCCCGAAAATACAAACGCTTTGTTCACAAATATAACTCTTCTCAACTCTGCGAGCAATTCTCTTTGCTCAAATTCGAAAAACGAGCTATTAAAATCATGCAATCATACCATGGATATTTTCGTTTACCAAACTGTTTCCATAAATATTGTGACAAACTCCTTCGATGTTGTACTAATATTACAAACATACGTTAAACGTGTAAAATAATAAATTTAAATTTATTTTTAATTGAGGACTTTGTTATCTCGAAGTTATAAATGATTTGTAGAGTTGTGTTTGGAACTATTGTATTTTTGAGATGATGTAATTTGTTTATAAAATACTCCTTTATTGTATTTAGATTCCATGATAAATGTTATCAAATAAAGAAATTGAATGAAAATATTAAATATTTTATGAGAAGACCGATCTGAAACGAATTCGTCTCACTATTATTAAATTCAACTAAACATGAGAAACATTTTATGTAACAGAGGAAGTCAGAACAAGTCATTAAATCCAAAATTTCTCATTAAGTCGAAAATGATCTTCTTCTCTATTATTCAATATTTTCTTAACGAAGAGTACTTAAAAAACGTGGAAAATAATTGGGATCATGCATATAACAGAATCTAAAAGAGAAGCAAGCTTGGCACCTGACGTGAATTCTTATCTTAAGGGAACACGGTTCTTAATGGCGTATAATCGATTGCTTCAACAATTTAAGCTTATAACCATTTCGGTTTTTATGTATTGAACTTTGTTTTATGATATATAAACAAAAAAACTAAACTTCTTATGTTATGAATTATTTTATTAGTATGAACAGTCCATCTTCGCCTGCATAGTGAAATATGAGTAAATAATTAACGACCTTCTTTTAGCAGACAATAATTTATTTTTTAGAATTAAGTGGAAAAACAACATCACTACGTTAAAACCAAGAACAATACAACAATTTGAAATATATTTTAATAAACTCGCGACGCTTCGGTACCCATTGGCAGCATTATCAAGTGAAATACATTTGGGAGTGAAAGCTCAAGTCAAACTGAAGTGGATCAACGGTACAAAAATTCCAACGGATATTCTAGGAGTAATAGAGGGGGGACATTCCAGGAGTAAAGAACTTATTGAGAGTCATAGAACATAAAACCATAAAAACAATCAATTACAAATGAAATCAATCAAAATATAATGTTATAAATATTTGGCTACTTGGAGGTACCATTTTATAAATTAATTTTATAAACTATTTACTCATAAACTTAACGTTTTTTATAACAATTCTGAAGAAGTAATACTGTCAATAAGGTAAATGGTCTATACTTAATCCTAACGGATACGACTTAAAAATATTTTTTCCTCTTTAATCAATAGTCAACGTGAAAAAGTTCAAATATTTATATGCTTCAATTAATCAATATTTCCATAGGAGTAGACACTTGGATTATACGACAGTATTTGGTGCGAGTAAAAGACAAAGTACGGTGCTGAAATAAAATTGTTTCCGTTAATTTCTTTTGCTAAAATAATGACGACGACAGAGGATGTAAATTTGTGAGGTGTTCAGTGTTGAGGAATGCGTTGAAGATAACACAAAATCTATTATTTCTCATCAATTAATTAAGTTATTTCGTCCACTCATTGATCCGCCTGTCAGTTCCGTACCTCGTGAGCAATACTCGTTCATAGTGGCAGCAAGCAGCTGTCTGGGAAAGGAGGTCAATGGCGGTTGACGAAGGCGATGGAGTGAAACAAGAGATGGTGGAGTTGGCGGGGGGGGGGGGGAGAAGCAGTGACACTCTGGACGATGAAGAGACACTTGGCTGGTGGCGGTAGTTGGTGGTGGTTGTCCTAGGTATTCGCATATCATAGACCAAGGGTTTTGGAATTTTATTTCATGGTGGCCATGGTGAATTAAGATTAATAGCTTGTAGTAAGACATTTGTTGTTACCAATGGCTGTGGATGGATGAATTGGAGACATTTTCGATATGATTTAATCAAATACTCGTTTGGCACACATGAATTAAAGGATTTTTGATACAAGTACATTAAAATTACTCTGTTGGTGAACTAAAATTAGGGTACATGGAACAATTTAGAAATTGGAGGTTTAAGATGTCTTGTCCCCCCATGATGACATATGGAGCATTGATAAGGGGTGAGAATCCATAACAGATGCATTTTGAATATAATAAATTTCATAGAAATAGGGATGGAGTGGGTGCGATGCTACAGTTTCTACGCCGGCCTTAGAGGTGCTCTTGGGAATATTACTTTTGGATATAGCTCTTGAAAAAATAACGTTACGATTATTAGTTATAAAATTATTTTTTGGGGCAAAATTCATAAGATGGAGAAGAACTAATGATGAAATAAGATGGACAAGAACATATAGATGAAAACATAATCGGAAGAGACTCTAAGAAAAAATCTTGGAACACTTACTATACAATTTGCAACTACGGTGGAAAAATCAAGAAAGAATGTAGGACATATTTACGTCTTTCTTGACGTCGTTAAATATCATCAACAGGTCATAACAACAACAGATCAACAAACATAATCATCACAAGCTACGTTTCGGACATTCCCTTTCATTGTTCGTCTTCTTGAATCCGACAGCACCGGAATTGGTACCAGCGTAATTTGGTTCTTCAAGGCGAGGACGCTACCACTGGGCTTGGGGTCGCCGAAACGTTGCTTGAGTTATTCACCTGTTGAATAATATGATTAAGACGTTGGATAATGTCCAAAATAGTTGTAATAAAAACTGATCTATGTGTCTACGAGGAGAACCAGGAAAATGTAGATCATATATCGTGGGATTGTTACGTTTCTGGCAATGAGAGACGAATTCATAGAGAAATATATGAAAATTGATACCATTAATACAAGAAAATATATGATTAAAAATAAGTTTAAATTTCAAAATTTCCAAACGTTTTGTGATAAAATTTATGAAATACGAACTATAGTGAATTCGTAATAAATTTGTGTATGTTTAAATTATTGTATTCTTTTAATGTGTCTTCTTTTTAATGCGCTGATCGCTACTGCCTGCACCAGTTTTATCGAGCATTCATAAGANTGTATATAGCTCTGCTCGTGCAAGCTATTTAAAGAAGTTGGATAGTGTCCACCATGCAGGAATTCGACTAGTAACGGGAGCATACCGCACTAGTCCCATTCCGAGTTTGTATGTCGAGAGTGGCGAACCATCTCTTTACCTCCGGCAGCAACTCCTCATGCTACGACACTTTTGCCACATGCNTCCTCATGCTACGACACTTTTGCCACTTGCAAACTTTACCCGACAATCTGGTGCACAACGCGGTTTTTCATCCTTCCTCTTCTTCCATCCGTTTCTACAACAACAGACTGAGAGCAACCAAACCTTTTGGATATCGCTACAAACAAATTTTAGAAACCTTAAATATACGCACACCTAATGTTTTACACCAAAGTTTTAGTAAGTGTCCGCTTTGGGCTTTGCACAAGCCGAAGATTTATTTTCGATCTTTTGCATCGACAAAAAGAACACACCAGCTCCGATGTTGAGGGTATACTTTCACCTAATCCTCGACAAACACCGGTACCGTATCCCTGTGTTTACCGACGGGTCAAAGCAGGCTGATGGTGTCGGCTGCTCCGTGGTTTTTCCCCGTGATACTTGTGGCTACCGTCTAGGCGACTTGTGCAGTGTTTACACTGCTGAGTGCTACGCCATATTAAGAGCATTGTGATCAACAAAAAGCTCCGGCGGATCACATTTCCTGATTTGTTCTGATTCTCTGAGTGCCCTTCAAGCAATCCACAATATGTATCCAGCTGATAAGCTGATCCAGAACATCCAGGATGTACTTTTCTCACTCCAAAGTGATGGAAAGAACATAATGTTTTGCTGGGTTCCCGGACACGTGGGTATCAGAGGAAATGAGGAAGCAGACGATTCCGCAAAGACGGCATGCCTCAAGAATCGCGTGGATTTCTCCACGATTCCAAAACGAGATCTCCTAAATTCCGTCAAGATGAGGATTCTGAGTGAATGGAACAATAAGTGGTTAGATGTTGAAAGGAATAAGCTCCGACTTATCAAATCTTCTGTTGTCATGGAGCAGTTCCTGTAGGCCAGCCCGGCGCGACGAGGTCTTGCTGACCCGCCTGCGCATAGGACATTGTCCTCTCACTCATAGGTATCTCTTACTACTTGATGATGAACCCGTTTGCGAGGAGTATAGTTGTTCTTTGACAGTGCGTCACCTACTAACTGATTGCGGAAAATACTCGAGTTTACGGAGACAAATTGGTCTGGCTGCAGATTTACCAACAATCCTCGGAAATCAAACGGTTAATGTTAATAAACTATTGAATTTTATGAGTAGATCGGGGCTCCTCCCACAAGTTCTCGGGAGCGTTTAAAATTTGCATTCCTTTTTCATCTTCTGTCTTCTTTCCTTTCATCCTTTGTTTCTGTAATTAGAAAATAGAATATTCAGAAATTGTTTTCCTTTTTTGTGATATAATGTATTGGTATACTGTTATTTTCTTTTGTTTTCTTTCATCTTTGTATTTATATATTTGTTGATTTCAGGAGGGTTTTTTAGTGGGTATGGTCGAAATATTCGGCGAGTCCCACACACGGGGAAGAGTCACTACGGCTCTTCTCTATTGTGCGAAACTGCATTTTTCCCTACTTGCATGGGCTCTAATGACCTCGATGTTGACGAGCCCTAAAACCCCATTTAAAAACATCTTCTTTGTATATTATCGAATTTTCTTAATGTTTCATTGAATCCATCATTAATGTATTGAAAAATTCCAAAAGAGTCTAAAAAGTAGTATTGACAATGTTGGAAGCAGTGCGCATAAATTATTATTTAAATAAATCGATGAATAATGTTTCGTAAATCTACGTTGCTCCAATTTGGCAATTTAGCATCGCAAATATCGTCCATACAATAATTTTTCTTCATTTATTATGATTAAAGAAATTTGGAGAGATTTCATTCATTACTTCTTGTTGAAGACTAGTGGTATTTGTAACCTTGGAGGACAACTAATAAGAATTGTAACTTTTTCTTATTTTTGTGAGACGTGTTGATAACAATGTTGATGATTCGATCGAGTTTTTTAATTTTATTTTATCGGATTATTTATCTGATACTGAGTATGTGTAATGCCTTGATACACCTTAAGTTGATTCTCGATCGGAGGTTAGTACTTGATAATGCTTATTTGGCTCCTCGACATTAGAGAGTGTGAGGCCGAGTTTACATGGTCATACTTCTAAGTTATGTCTATGATTAAAGATATGATGAAAGATACGATCAAAGGTTCTCTCAGTGATATCCTATGCCATAGGTATGTGAACATAGTTGAACTATTATAAAAGATTGTGCATTACAAGATCATATCTTTGATCATAGTTATGTGTCATAGAAATATAATCGTGTAATAACAAGTGACAGTTTGTGTATGGCGAGTTGTATCCATGCGCCTGAGCGTCTGTTGTCTTCGCATAAGAACATGCTGCACCATTGGTGGTTATACTCGAATCACATGAATAAAAATCTCTTTCAACGTTTGTGTGCAAATCACTGAACTCTTATGTTAACAATTTTGAAGGAGTGCTAATAATAGAGAGTCAGGTTCGGGTATTTTCTGTTTTTAGTGTAGATTAAATTTTAATTCAGTCGGTAGAAGGAAGTAAACGTAAAAATCAAAATTGAATGATGAAAATATCATAAAATTTCCTTCTATTTTGTTAACAGTCAAATTTCAATCAATATTTAACTGCTCATTATTTAATATTTAATTAACACGAGACTGTTCTAATTGTTTAATAAACATTTATACAAATATAAACTAGATATTGTACAATTTTCAGAATACTATGATACGAACAAATTAAAACTTCAAAGTAACATATTATTCAAAATTCAATATGTTGACCAGGAGAACGGAAATGTTCACGCTGTATAGGATTTTTAGGGGGCGAATTTTAGAATATTATAAGATTTGTAACTTTTCTATTCCACACGAAGGAGATGTGGAAATATATATTACAAGGATCAGTTTCAAGCAGTTTTCGAATTTCATCCAGTTTAATTTTTACAATTTTTACTAGTTTGTATATATTTTCAGCGAAAATAAATAGTTGCACTTATGACCGCATGGGAACTGATTGCTGAACTCTGAGGATAATTCACGTCAGTCAATTTAAATTATGTGATATTCAATTACATTCGATTGGTCATAAATTTTAGAAATAAGGAGAAAAATAATAGAAAATGTGCAACTAGAAACACCCATTATTTCAATATCACTCTCACAAATTATATTATGATTGGTTCGTTAAATCTCAAAACGTTTGTGAAACGTTTATTATAATTTCCTGATTTTCGACTGTTTCAGGTATCAACGGAGATCCTGCAAAACAAAACACGTGCCGAATCGAGCTTCCACGAGTTTCACAAGGTTGGCAACCGTGGTCCCAACTCTCAGTCCTGTGCTTCATTCATGGATGAGGAGTCCGGCATCGTTTTCTACACTCAGGTATGTAAGCGTCAGGGAAATAGGGGAAAGTCCGACGGTAGCGATCGCCCGACATACTCTGGCTAATGCTAGTTCTCAGAACTGTTGCAAGGTGACAGTGGTTTGCGGGTATTATGTGTAAGAATGAAGATTATCCGACAATATTTCCCCGGCGCGCTGAATTTAATTTAGTGCTGTAGAACCTGTGACTGAATCATTTGATTGAGGTTTTTGTGCGTACCAACTGTTATTTCTGTCTATTCTTTTTTTAGGTAACTTGTTGAAATTACTTTAACTTTTCTTTTATCTATATTCTCTAAGGTCGGTAAGCCATTTCCAAAACAGGATACAAATAATAACGTACATTTATAACCTCGGGTGGTTCGAACAGTACCGGCCTAAATGTCTTCTAGTACCAGCCATAATTAATTAATTTGAAGTGAAACAAAATCATTTTATTTTGACTTTCTTTTTTGGACAAAATGACTGGTAGTAAGTCAAAAATAAAAGGAAAGTGGACTGAGAAATCATGGAAGCGGCAGTAAGTGTTGTAATTTCGAAAATGACTGCAAATCAGGCAGCTGAGACGTTTCATGATTCGAGGGAAACACCTTAAGAAACTGTCCTAATCATCAGAATTTGTGAGACTGTTGATCGTACCCATTTATGGAAAAGTTTAAAATATATTTTGATGATGTTATGGAATAACTTTTTGTTTCATATATGACCGATCTAGGAATTCAGTTCAGGTATCTAAACAGAAGAAAACTGCCGGTCAGCAGTTTTGCTATATCTTCACTGCGCGACGTCCCAAGGATAAAAGCCATTAAAGAGCTTTAACACACACGTTACCTAGGTATTTTGTTTGGTAGAATGATTTTGTATGAAGTATGAATGAAACATTTTCTCACCCTATGATATCCATTTGGGATTCCCGATGGGTAGAACACCATTTTTATCTTTGCTCAAAATGATGTGGTTAGTTCACGCTTCGGGTCCTTACAAATTTTGACTTCCCGAGGTAAACTCGTCAGCTAAGTAGGCCTGGGAGTCAGTTTGGATGTGTACGACTTTCTCACGCCCTCGCCGAGATTTGAACCAGTACCCTAACCAATGATTGTCGTTTACTCCTAAGTTATTGAAATTTTTCTCTTACTACACCCCAAAATATTCATATTGGTTGCATTTTATGCTCAAATGCTGCTAATTGAGGGTGGTGACTTATTCTCCATGTAAATAAAAGACATGTGTATTTTTAATTTTAACATTCTCCGTTTTATTGTATTCATCCACTATTATACGTCTTTCTATATCAATTAGTAACGAATATGTTTATATGTTCTGTATCATATTTCCTCTGCATGTTCGCATATGTTAAGAAGCATCTTGTTCTCTACTTCCGTAGCGACGAGTATCGCACTTGCTATTTATTCCTCGTCCTCGCACTTGCTATTTATAATTTCTGGACCTTGAAGATGCGATCTTCAAAAATTCACATTTGGTCTGGAATTGATACATTGTACGTACTTTTAAACATTTATATATAGTGTTTCTAAACTATGTCCCTAGAAGAAGAGAATACTTTTAAAAAGTTATTTTACGTGAAATAATGGCGGTGGAATCTCTTTACAATATGGAAGTAATTAACTTGTCTTACGGAACTGTTAACTTAATTAAGGTATCATAAAACTTCTCCTGGGTATTTCTTGTCGCCTTATTTTTGCTCACCGTGAACTTAGTTCATAATGACGTCACTCGACGAGTAATATTGCAGACTAAGATTAATAGTACTGCTGCTATTAATCAAGGATTAAGGCTCTTCTGCGCTTTTCTTGTGTCGTGTCTTTCTCAGGCGGTTTTAATTTAAGAGGGAACTCTGTCGAAGACGTTATAGATGGGGTTTGTTGACGAATGAATACAGAGAGTTTAGGAATATTAAGATTTCTCTACGAACATTAAGCAACTTTAGAGAGGAATATTTGCTGCTCACATATCTTTACAGAAATGAAACATTGTGTTAGAAAACGTTCAAAACTGATTCTTCTATGTGCTAACGTTCAAACTAAATGGGTTAGGGGTTCATTGTAACTTGACTGAACTTTTCAATAAATGATTGGACAATATTAATAAGAAAAGGAGTCATCATAAAATAAAGCGTGTTGCTTTAGATTATTTTGCTCGAACTGATCACTCTGTTGTTTTTCTGTTATATGTTATTATTTTTCTTCTTTTCGTTTGGTATCAGCACAAGTATGTTTAGAAGTGAGTCAAATGTAGAAAGAATCAAAAAGAATTATACGAGAATTCTACTACAATTAACGTCCATTATATATTCTAATTAAAGACTTGTATGTCTTTAATTTTTTTTTTAATTTATGGAGAATTATTTGCAATGCGTTGTTTCCCAGAAAGAAAATTTGCTGAAACCCAATTCCGTGATTTCTGAATTATTTTATAATCTTGAAATCTCTTCCTCAATTGTTGGAAACCCCAAAAGGTATTTGATATATTTTCATACTAGATAACGTAGTGTTTATTATACAAAGTTGTGGTGTTAATATGGAATTCGTTCAGAATACCGCGAAATGTCACATGTTAATTTTGCAGTAATTTGTACTTTTCCTTTTAGTGTTTACATTCGTATAGCAATTACTGTCTTCTGATAATATAGACGTTGAATTAAATCATCATATTTGAGCAATATTTAATGAAATTGTATTGTTTGGTTGGAAGAAATTGAGTCCACTCACCTTACGATTTTGTGTGTGCTTGCTCCATTTTTAATCGTGTGGAAAGCATTTAATTCCATCGACAATTGCTTATATGTTTTTATATATCATTAAACCCACATTCTTAGTTTTATATACTGTTTTTAATGGTATGTGATGATTGAAAAATTAAGTCCGTAGTGATTGTAAATGAATGAATTTCATAATTTATTACTTTTTTAATCGGTAATTGTTATAATTTTTTAATTTTTTTTTTCTAAAATAGTAACTTTATACTTTCTTTTAAATTTTGCCTTCACTAGAATTTCCCACTTCGTGCTATAGATCCCCTTAATTCTTTCGAAAATACGACCCTGTTTCAATCCATTAACGCTATTTCATTAGTGAATAGCGTGACGTTTTATTATATGATCATAAATGTATACATCCGAACAGTTCAATATGTAAGAAAACGTACCTACATACAGGAATAAGTGTTTTGACATTAATCATAATTGGTTCAACATGACATTTGAAAATATTTGAAAGCGTCTTTTCAAAATACATTACGGGATAACGAGGAGTGTAGCACGGAGACGCTTAAGAAATATGATTCGGTGAAATAACGTTTGGTCTTAGGGAGGTGGAAAATTAGCTAATGATGGAATGTGATACTTGAAATGTAAAAATATTGCCAGTTAACTTATTTGTTTTAATATTTCAAATAGAAATATTTCCTGAAATTTACCGTAGAAAAATATTACTGGTGATATTCAGCAGTATTTTGTATGGAAGTGAGCGAAGATTATAAATACCTCGTGCCATCATAGTTTCAAAAATATTAAGTTCTAGGAAGCTCCGATTAAATTCAATGTAAATGAAGAGCATGACCTACTATTTTCAAAAAGCTCCTAAAAGACTTGTTGCTTTCCCCTTTCATGTAATTCTGAGAGTTATACTAATTGTGTCATGATCACTATTTACACGAAAGTCCAAACAATAGGTCTTGCATTTTAGTTCTTCGGTCAGTCTAGTAACACTAGATTCTTCTGAACAGAATTTTTGTACTCCGCGTTACAAAGCATTTTCACTTAGGAATTCGAAGAATGACCATTACTTTTAAATTTGTCGCAACAGATTTAGCAATCCGTATGAAGCCCTGAAAGAATGTGAAAGGAGTAAAAGTTGAAAGGAAACTAACTCTAAAGCGGGAGCGTTTTAGAGGAAAGGATCTACATATGAAATGGTATCGTACATAAATAAATGCTTACATTTCAACCTCCGATGGATTTTCAACGCATTTGGAGTGTTTTTCGACCTTCAGCAGCCAGAAAGAAGTGGATAATATATTGTTGGAGGAATTATTGAAGAATAAATATAATATAAATTCATACCGAAAAATTAAGTAGATTAAAAAAGAATATTATGAAATTAGAATTGTGTAGTCTAGATCCTTAGCGAGCACATTTCTGTCATATTCTTCCATTCATTCTGTCATTAACCTGTCTGCCTTGTTTTCACGTAGTACTAATGAGCAAGTGTTGAAATAAATATTGCTGACCAGTTTCTTTCTGTGCTCAAATTTTGTGTTTCGTTCTTCGTGAGTAGTTTGACTCATCATAGTTTAAAAATGGATATTGGTTATGTTTTAGATATTTTGATTTCTTTTATGATTCGTCTACTCAATTTCAATAACTTTTTCAAAAGATATCAATGGGGATACAAGAACGATTATCATTCTAAAGAAGACCTGACGCGAACGAATACGAGGGAACTTGAAACTTTAAAACTTGTCAGAAACATGGCAAGATGTTTCTCACAAGTTTTAAAATATCACTACCACGCAAATCCTCTTGAGGTAGGAGTATGGGAGTCATAACAAGTCGTAGGACTTAAGTATACTTGTTAAAACCATAATAATCCAAAAATTGCCAATTTTTGAAATTTCAGTCTTGTTGCTTGAATGTCATACATCCATATCTCTTTTTCCTGACAATTTAGTAACCATGTAGAAATCCTAACGAGAATGAGAAACAATTCTTTATTAAATGCAATAAAATTAACTGAATTTTTTTGCACACCTTCATGTCCTATTTTTCTAACAGCGTTACTGTCTAACGCGCACTGAAGGTTTTAAATATTTTAATAATTGTTCTGAAACTTTCTTGAGTCAGAATGTCATTTGGAAAAATTTGTAAAAAAAAGTTAGGGAACCTCAACTTCAAAACATTTAATTATTATTATAAGTTTAATATTTTGAATATACATGTAAATTTGGGCTTAAATGGTTCCTATTAGGGTTTAATAATATTAATTTTATTAAACCAAAAAGAGGGCCAACCTTTTTCACTTTCCCTGATATTTATAAAAATAGGAACTTGGTAAACTTTTACATTTCTTTTACTCCACCTTGTTGACAGGTGAACACAGACAGCATCTCCTGTTGGAACTCACGAACGCGTCCTCATTACATGCCTTCCACACTGGGATTGGTGGCTCAGAACGCAGACACCTTGGTATTTCCCAATGACGTCAAAGTGGATGCTGACCGCCGGCTGTGGGTGCTCTCCGACCGACTGCCCATCTTCCTCATGGGCTCTTTGGACAGCAACGATGTCAACTTCCGGTACGTACTCGAAGAGGTTCCTCAAACATATAAACACTCAAGAGTGGTATTACACGGTCACATTTCTATGTTATACATTTGATGAAGGATATGATGAAAGATGTGATCAAAGGTTCTCTCCACGATTAATACCGACCTATGTCTATACCGTACCACACCACAATGATATCTGATATGTCCAATGACTATCTGGAAAAAAAAATACCGTATCACATAGAACCTGAAACACGAAAAAAAGTTTGAAAGGTCTTAAGTTAAAATTTCTTAATAGAAGTGTATTTCATTTAACTTCTGTTTTGAAAGAAAGAAATTTTACATCATCATCTATATCCCATCATAATTCGAAGTGGCACTATTGAGTGACTACTTTACTTTCTTTATTTTTTTGTACTTGCCAAACTATTTGCCAAATATTCTTGTATGAATAAATTGCAAATAAAGAATTATGTTATATATATTCTCAATTCTTATTCCGGAGAAAATGAATCGTTGAAACTTAGTTATGTCATCAGAGCAACAATTAAACTTTACTGGACGCTAGTGCATTTTTTTAAGTATTTAGTGTGGTTGAAATATTAATTATATTTAGGAGATACTTGGAGAAGTAGCAATTTTCCTCTTTTGATTACAGTTTATGCTAAACTAGCTGATAACCCGACGTTGCTCGGAATTCTTTTTACTTGTTTGACCAACGAACCGAAAATTCAACGCTGAGAACCGCCCAGTTGAAGTTTCGCTTCCGAGGCAAGACACAATGGCGGCAGCGCCTATTTCATTTAAATGCTTTTAAAATCTAAACCATTCGTCTAAATTTTACGATTTAAAGATGTTTTTAATCTTCGTTAAATGAACAAAAATATTATGATGATTGATTTTCTTCTTCTTGAATTATAATCTTAAATTGAAATATTTTAACATTCCTATTTTTAATAAC
>NNCF01129916.1:89716-138029 GCA_002313205.1 Laupala kohalensis | reverse complement strand
AACTAATCCTTGCCAAATTTCATCACGATTGGTTCAGGCGTTTAGTCGTGATTAAGTAGCAAACAAATTAAGACACTTTCACGTACGCATTTTTATATTAATATGAATTTGTTATAAAATGTTTTGTTCCAAGCCTATGTTTTCACGCATTTAATTTAAAATTTAACTGTCGGCGTATCGAAACTTAAAATTACACACTTATGAGGCGTAACGGAAAAATAAGTCTTTTTCCAAATGTCTCTTACATGAAAATAACATTTTGAGTACACTTTATACAGTGGAACATGCATTAGCTTAGAATGTAAGAAGTTTCATTATTGCTGTGATGACATGTCTAGTTTTCGACGGTTCGGTTTTTCGAAAGCTTGTGTTGGTGACTTCGAAAACTACAAAAACTAGTTCTGATAAAAACCAATCTTCCAAAAATAGTTGTAATCTTTTTGTAATTTTCTTCCATTGGTTGAATTCGGTTTTTTGTACGTAACATTCTACCTATTATGTAGTACACATACTATGAAAACGAGTAGACTCACTGATAGACATGGTTTGGAAATTGTACGAAGTTGTTTAATGGTTCACTCATTTCATTGTTCTCAAAGTTTGATTTTTCCATTAAAAATGTTCTTTGCTATCAAACTGTTACAACCGAAAACAACATAACGAGAAACAGTTTCAAGGAGAGGGACGTTTGAAATGCCGCAAAGTAAATTTCATCCAAAGCGCTAAAATGTTTTTTACTTCAATTTCGACTATACTTCTGAGCTAAATGTAGTAAGTTTTTGCTTGGATACGCGATTTACGATTTATAATGGGTAAACTGATAGAAGAGCGAACATTTTATTCAAAGTTATGCTAACTTCCTGTAACCAAGCAAATTCAGTTTATGTACTGTGCACTTAGATTATTAAAACTAAAGATACTAATTTTTCGGTCTAATGGTTCTGACTAGTTTACATTCATATTTATTTGTAAACCTAATATTTTCATTAAATTTCTGTAATGTTTTTGATGAAAAGTGTTGAAGGAGTGACAACTAAGATTTGATTAATTTCATCAATATATTTTTATTCTAATACAACAGAATGTTTACACTTCTGCAGAGATAAAAAGTCCTTATCGTGTGTTGATAGCATACTCTCAGCCCCGGTGGATGAAGCAGTTGCAGGCACTATTTGCGACCCGGCCTACTCCGGCCCTGACCCACCGATTGAAAACAACCCCTTGGAGAACCGCTTCGGAAATCAAGTCTCACAATGCTCAGGAACCGCAACCGTTGTTGCAGAGTTGGCATCCCTGCTCACGTTGTTGTTGCCTGCTGTGGTACACCTGCATCAATAGGAGTTAGGTTGTGAATGTTTAGTGTTGTAAGGATTCACGTATGTGTTGTTGAATGTTGTGAAAGAGAAAGTGTTGTAGAGAAAAATAAGTTAATTCTTTTAAAATATGATACGAATTTTCCTTTCATGGAATTTTCTTAAAATAAAATGTAAAGTATATGTTCAAAACTGTTCCACAAGTTTTAAACTAAACAAATTTTTTAAAACTTCCTCCATGTTGTTGTTGACCTCCGGATTCATACTAGAATACGTTTTTTTTTGCGTTTAGGTCAAATAAAAACAAAACTCAATTTTTACACGCCGAGTCATGTAAAATTGAATTTTTATGCGACCTACCGCAAAACAACCTTCTCTCAAAAGTGTTTTTGCAATCATTTGACCCTCTAATTGTTAAGTGTTTTGACACATATGTTTTTACACATATATCTGCAAATTCCACCGTTCACAATTACGATCCAAACATATTGTAAAACTGTAGAGTCAGCTATTTTTACATTACCGGAGAAAAATAAGACAAAATGTGTTTGAATGTCAGTGCGTAACCTTATCTAATGTGTTGTTAACACATAACCTGTGATGTTGACAAAATCTTGGAAAAGTGGTGTGCACCACATCATTAAAAAACGTGTAGAGTACAGCGCCATTTGCTGAGAACTGGACCAATTGGTCTTCATGGGACATGTATCGGTTGGAGACGGTCGTGTGACATTACAACGATATTCAAGAATGTTTGAATGCCAAGGATTGTAAGAATTCAATTCTTGGGTGACATTTTTTTACATGTTATCCCCTATGTTAAGTTCATGTTGCCTAAATTTTATGTGGTCTGAAAAAGGCAATTCAAAGTCAGAGGAGATGAAAATAGTTTCCGTAAGATATGCGCAAGTCAAGATAAGGCTGAAGGCAAATAAAGTCTTAATATAGAATTGTATGAAAATAACAAACAATTTAAAAGAGAATTAAATATTTTGTTAAATTTATGTAGGACTAAATTTGCCGAAATTTGAAGAATTTAATTTACATCATGAACTTCTGAATTCTGATTTCATTATTAGACTAGATTATTCGACTCCAAATGTGCTATAAAATGAAAATTTATAACTATTATTAGATAAATATTCTAAGACTGATATTTCACTTCAATGTTAATTTAAGACCGATAATATAAATTTCACAATTATGATATCTATTGTAATTTATGAATACGTTTTTTCGATATGTAGTATTATAAAAATGTAAAGGTTGAATAAAAATTACACTGAACTAAATTTTTTTTAAATTTCTTCATCCTTCTTGACATTCTGCATTGAAAACTTTATATTGAACACTTGAAAACTCATTTAATAGATTGATTTTTACTCCGGTCCATTGAAAGAGGTCTTTGATACGTCAATATTGCTATACTAATAGATTTAAGCACCAATTAACAGGAATGGTCGAAATTTATAAATATTTAGGTTCGTAAAATAGCTAAAAAATAAAGTGTAGGTCAAGACTCTCAAGTTTTTTCACCTTTTTCTGTTATGAAATCCTACTCTTGTGTTTGGTTTAATGGTGGTGCTCACAAGAGAAGGGAAATGTTAATATATCTCCCAAGATTCCCATTCTATAAAATATCACCCTCCCCCCTCCCGCGGAAGAATCACTTTACACAAATCTTTTCATGAATCATTAAATGAAATGTTGAGACATATCACTTTGAGGTATGTTTGATAACAAAATGTACCTAAATTATTTTATATCTATTTTTACTTCTCTTTCGGGGTGACTCGTGGCGCGGTACCTAGCGTACTCGCTTCCTACCTCTGGTAATGCTGGTGCATATCCTCTCTGTTCCAAGTAGAATTCGCAGTGGCGGATGACGCGGGCGTTTGTGAAAGGTTTCCTCGGGGTGCTCCCGTTTCCCCTGCTCTTCATCCCACCACAACTCATCATCATTCACCCGCTTCGGGGAGATGCGTTAGGAAGTGCATTCTGCACCATTCCCCGCCAAATCAAAAGCGGTATTATACCATTCTCCATCTCAAGCAGGACACACAGCACATTTTTTCTTCTGTTTATCACCATAGATCCCTATATAAAACAAATTATGGAGTGGTTATGGACATTCCTATGGAAATCCTCCCCAGAAACTACCTGTGGTAGCGATCCAATGATTGGTGAGGGAAAAAGGACTGAAATTAAATTTCCAATAGCCGCCATCTTGTAAAAAAATCCTACAAAATTAGACCATTGCGATTCTTTGCTGTAGAGACTGAGTTGATGAAGTTTTACGATAAAAAAAAGAAACAAAAATGCAACTAGAATAATGAAATTAGGCGGAATAATGCAACTAGAATAATGAAATTAGGCGGAATAATGCAACTAGAATATTCGTTGAGCACCTCGGAAAACCAACGGTCAGGATAAGCAAGTACAATACATATTACAAGTAAGTATGTTTAGATAATAGTAAAATAATTAACTATACAGTAATAGTTCAGAAAATAATGAGTAATAATAATAATTAGTAAGTAATTACATAAGAAATACGAGTCATCTTCTTGTCTTTTCCTTCATTCTTCCTCCTTCCTTTTTGAGCTTCCAAGTAACCTGAAACATATTTAAGAAGAAGTGGCAGAATCACATTCTTGTAAAATTTCCCAAATCTTAGTTCCTCTTTCCCCCCTGACAGTACTAAAGAATCTGCTCAGGAGTTGCATTACCGTTGATCTGTTATCCCTCATAATTTCTATTACCAGATCAATATTTCTCGTTCGTACGCTAAAGTCCCCTTCCGAAAGTCATTCGCTTCGATTGCGTTTTTTTTTTTTTTTTTTTTTTGCAAAGCAATAAAATGTGAATCCACTCCTCCTCTTCAGTGCAGAGTAGACAAGTGTTATTTAACTCGCCTCGTAGTTTTCGGATTTTCCAACCTCCCAACCTAAACCTTGCATACCCTGCTCTATGTGATTTATTTAACCAATCAATATACGGTGTTCGTCCCCATTCCCCAGCAATCACTGCTTGTACAAAAAGAGAACGCTTCTCTAATCTATCGAGTACTGATTCCATCTTATTAAGTTTCCTGATGCTTCTATTTTGATGCTTTCTAAAATATTCGCATAAGTGTATTCATTTATGTCATTGTGCCATTGTGTCATTGTGCCCAAGTCCTAATTTATTTAAAATAAATTTAATTTTTTTGCACCATCCGACATCTCTATTGTTTTTGTAACATTCTAGTACAATTTCATTCTTGTTGCCACTTTCGATGAGAAGCCAATACTTCAGTGATTTTAATTTTAAGATACCGTTTAGTGAATATTCTCCGAATTCCCACAGAATCCCGCTATTAGTTTTGCTTGTAGAAACTCCTAGTATGTGTTTCTGGAGGGAGGCGAAAAGAGAATTATCCCCTGTTCCCCATAATTCTGCTCCGTATGCTANTCCATCTCAAGCAGGACACACAGCTCATTTTTTCTTCTGTTTATCACCATAGATCCCTATATAAAACAAATTATGGAGTGGTTATGGACATTCCTATGGAAATCCTCCCCAGAAACTACCTGTGGTAGCGATCCGATGATTGGTGAGGGAAAAAGGACTGAAATTAAATTTCCAATAGCCGCCATCTTGTAAAAAAATCCTACAAAATTAGACCTTTGCGATTCTTTGCTGTAGAGACTGAGTTGATGAAGCTAAGTAACGTTTTGCGAGTTTTCAGAGACATGTAAATTTTTTTCTGTATTAAATTCTATTTTAATTAAACTTATACTCATTTTATACTTTACGAATAAAAAAGAGTCACTCAACTGTATTTTGAGATTCTATAAGTTATAAACATTTGTTCTAAATATGTAATTAATAAAAATTGTCGTAGTAAAATCTTCATTAAAAAATTTCAACCGTTATCAACAACAGCACAAAAATGATCTCTTCTGACTAGAAAATCAATTACTTCCTTCTTCTAAATAACTAATTCAATTTTTATAAAATTCCCACTTGCATCAATTCAACCCTTATTTTATTAAAATCATNAATTGTAAAGAAGTTTTGATTGTTTCTCGTTCACACCTCAATTTCAATGTCGTAATTTGTAAAAAATGTACTTTTAAGCGCAATTATATGACGGGTTGTTCTCCTACTTCACGAAACTTTTGTAATGAAGAATCCAAGTATGGAATTCATCACACTTATTCGTCTATATTCAATATTATCCCGCGTTTTTACAATTACCCCTGGAACAACGAGGTAATTGTGAAGGACGCATTGTTTCCTAACGTAAAGCGTGGAACGAGTGACAGTATGGACACACAATCTGGTAGTTGTAGGAACTTAAAATTGTACTTTGACCATTTTTATGCCGAGTTTACTTTTATTTCGATTCTTTTTGGGTTACTTGTTGGGGAGCAGCAAATATAAAGTAAATTATGTGCTTATGAAGTTATCTATTACGATAATGCGCGTAAATTGTGTCACTAGTTATTTCTGATTTCAGGACTTTTTAATCTCGAGCCATTTTGACAGAAAGATATAAGGGTGCGTCCACGAAATTAGCGTGTGACTTACTTTAATCAAGACATGAGTGACAAGTTTAATTTTTCCTGTAAGTTACTTTTTTTCCATTGTAGTATTTGTAAATGGGAAATGTAGCTTAGTGCTACTGAAGCTTATCTACATGGAGCGATAGGATGTAGGAGTTGGGTGGTGGACCGGTTTGCTGGGTTTACCAACAACTGGGTCCACGTGGTGGGGTTAGTAGAAGTGGTTAGTAATAGAGTTATTGATACTAGCAGGAGGTGAATAGAGGAAGGAGGGTTCGCTTTTCAGTAGTCACAGCTATATGAACTGAGACATTCCTGTGAAAAAGTTACAAATTTTTCTGGCCCCACCGCAAATTGAACCCGGGATGACTTGTGAAGAGCAAGAACGCTGCCACCTGAGCCTCCTGAGTTATTTTAAAATCACTTAAATACATGAATTACTGAATGGTAATTACTGTGTTTCTAGCCAATTATTTCGATGTTACTATTTCGAATTAATAAATGATAATTTTGCACGAGTTCTTTTAAAATAAATATATTCTCGTGACACAACTAAGTATGAGTGTGTTACTACCACAAATATTTCTGAGATAAAAATATTTTCCTCAAAGTGTTTAGAAATTTTACATTTTGAATCAATTATGAAAAGATTATGTATAATATCTATGATATAAAGAGATGATGGTTCTTGCTCTTCTCTTTCATCCATGCGCTGCTAGGTCTATATTTTCGACCATTTTGCACTGCAATATATGTGATCTCAGAGAGGACAACAAAACATTTTAATTTCCCATAAATATATTTAAAATTCTTTGCTGAACAACTGAACATTTACAGAATTTTGCTTTATAAATTATTTGATTATTCCTAGCAAACTGGAGTATTTTGCCTGTGCTCTACCAATGAAAATTATTATTTGTATGAGAGTCAGTTAATACGACATGCAAGGTAATTTTGGAGGAATCAGCCCTGAGGGGTTCTCCTCCGGCAAAAACCTTCCCGGAATGTTTATTTTGGAGTTATGATTTCAAATCAGAGAAAATGCTGATGATATTAACAGGAATTCATTTAATTAATGAAATTTGATGTATTTCAAGTATTTTAGAGAAATACTGTATATTAAACGACATCTTTATCTTGTACTCTTCCTCACTTCTGTGACTCCACCACCTTCCTCTAATGCCAAATACATTAGTACTTTTTAGGCTCGATGGAATGTTTCCCTACACCACACAATTATTCACATGTATATTCAATTCAATNAATTTTAAGATACCGTTTAGTGAATATTCTCCGAATTCCCACAGAATCCCGCTATTAGTTTTGCTTGTAGAAACTCCTAGTATGTGTTTCTGGAGGGAGGCGAAAAGAGAATTATCCCCTGTTCCCCATAATTCTGCTCCGTATGCTATACTAATATTGGATTAAACATTTTATCCGATAGCTTTGGGGCAATTTCAAGGAATCTAATGGAACATTTTTTTATTTCATTGAGCGCAAACATACCTTTTCTTTTAGCTCTTTCTTTGTGTCTACTCCAACTCAGATTCATTGACAGCTGTACCCGTAAGTAAGTAAACTCTTTAACAATATCTAAGGTGATACCATTGAATACCCATTTTTCTTCTTTGCTTAATACCAACCCGTTTTTCAATATCATTATTTTTGTCTTTTTAACATTTAATTTTATTTTTCTATCATTGCAAAACTTGCCTAGGGCATCTCACCCTCTTTGGAGTCCCACTACGGATTTAGAGAAGATGACCAAGTCATCCGCAAATAATAGTGCCGGTATAGACTTTCCTGAGTATGTCACAATAGGTGCCTCCGTCTGCGCGATATTCAAATAGTCAATAACAACATCAACGAATAGGATAAAAAGCAGTGGAGAGAGGACACATCCTTGCTTCACACCGATGTACAGTGTGATATTTTAAATATCTAGCAGGACAAAATTTAAAAAAATGCACCAATTTGTACATGCACAAAACCGGTTGAATATAAGCCGAGACGAATCAAATTTCAACAAAATAAGGTCTATTTTTCAAGATGTCACAACAATAGAAAAAAGGGTCGGCTTGCCGTCATTCGTTTGAGTTCGCTGTGTTTCTGTGCTCTCGTAGTGATTGATTGTTGTTATATTGTTTCTGTGACTGTTAAGGTAAGCTTACAAATGTTTTTGCTTTTATATGTTTTCTAAATTATTAGTAAGGGTTAAAAGAAAACACCCAGTTAATTTTATTACAAGAAAAATTGAAAACTCTGTTTGAATTAAACTTTTTGTATAGTATACCGAAAAATACCGGTATGATTTTATGTTTTTCTGAATGCACTACTTGTATACTTTAAGTAACATGATAGTTTGTTTGTGGAAGTTTGCGACACTCATACATTTTTTCTCCGTTTTCAAAATGACATCGCAAATTTCACGACTCGCATTTTTCGATGTTTGGTTCGGCAAGGTGAAAGAATCACGAACAAATGCTTTATTGCATTGTATATTGAGAGAACTGGATGATCCGTCATTTTCAGATGAATTAAAAGCAAGAATCAGGAGCTATAGTAAAAAAATAGACGAAAAATGGGCAAAATCGGGCAGACACCGAGAACGTTTCTTAAACGCAAATTTGTCGTGGTTGTATATGCTTTGTTCTTTCGCCGATTTTGTCAATGACAGTGAAATAAATATTCAACTTCCTAGTCCCTGAAGTCGGGCCGGAAGACCACAAAAAGACTTTGAAACTTCTAGCACTAAAACGAAGAGGCGACGAATCCAACATCTTCTTGAGACGACAAGTCAGGAAGAATTGTCTACGGCAACCGAAGTAAATCTTCGCAAGAATGGAAAAAGGGATTCTGCTGCTACCGTAAAAGAGCTCTGCGCCTTTTCACCTCGAAGAGGTATTGCAATAAAGAAAACGCGAAAGTGTTTTGGAAGTAAAAAAACAAGAAGGACTTTCCGCAGACAAAGCTGTTGCACTGATAGTTGACGCGAACCTTTCAACACACCAATACAATACGTCAGCAAGCTAACGAAATTAATAGTAAAATGTATCCGCCATATCACAAGGTGAAAGCGGCGAAACAGTTACGCTACCCTCCTGACATAAGTGTAACTGAAACACGCGCTGAAATTAAGCTTCAAACTTTGATGGAAAGACTATAGATGACTTAAAAGGCATGGAAATAATTGTCAAATGGGGTTGTAATGGAGCTGAACAAACCAAATACAAACAAAAATTTTCTGACCAGCAATGCAGTGACGAAAATCTATTTAGCATTTCGTTGGTGCCAATCCAAATAATTGTGGAAGGGCATAACATTAGAATAATTGTGTAACCCTTCACCTGCCTCAACCAGATGTTGTCCAATAAAATTTGTATTTGCAAAGGCAACTGTAAATTTGATAACAACAGAAGTCGATAAAATTAAAAACGAAATTGAAACTCTGTCACCAACTAAGATTTTTATAAATGATATGAAAGTCTTGATAAAACCAACAGTGATATTCTGCATGGTTAATGGCAAAATATATAATGCCATTGCGTCTTGTGCTTCCACACAAAGTTGTTATTTATGTGGAGCAAAACCTAAAGACATGAATAACAAGCGTCATAATAACAAAGACTATTAATAGAGCTTTTCTTTCTCTAGTCTTATCACCACTGCATTCGTGGATAAGATTCTTTGAATGCATATTACACATTTCGTATCGGCTCGATATAAAATCATGGCAAGCCCGAGGAGATGAGAACAACAATATTGTAACTGAAAAAATAAAAGATTATACAAGATAAATTTAGACGGGAATTAGGTTTATTGGTCGATATACCTAAGCAACACACTGGCAACACAAATGATGGCAACACAGCCCGTAAATTTTTTAGGAATGCTGAAAAGTCAGCAGAAATAACAGGTGTAAAAATTGAGCTTATCAAGCGCTTCGACGTCATATTAGAATGCATTAATAGTGGCTTTCCTATCAATAGCTATAAATTTGATGAATACGCCCAAGCAACAAGCGATTTGTACATCGAAGAGTATTCTTGGTACCCAATGCCAGTGAATGTACATAATATACTTTTCCATGGCAAAGATATTATTTCTTCGTGTATTCTCCCAATCGCTCAACTTTCAGAAGAGGCACAGACGGCTAGGAATAAGCACAATAAGAAATTTAGGGAATTGTTCCCTAGAAAGACTTCAAGACTTGATACAAATAGATTTATGAAATAGATTACTAATTACATCCGACCCATATATTGTAAGTTTACCTGCTCCTCCGAAAACCAAACGAGGGCAAATCACTCTAGAAGTGTGCGAGCTTATAGAAATAAGAGCTCCAAACGAACAAGGTGAAAGTCAGTTAGAAGAATCTGATCGAGACACTTCTGCCGAGTCTCATAGGAATTTTGATGAATCTGATGGCGATTCTGATTAATATTTTTGTGAATCAACAAACATTTTATAAATAGTAGGTATCCTAGATAATTATCTACTTTACAATCAGGCTTGTACATAAATTTTTGAATATTTCATCTAAATTTGNCTGTACAATCAGGCTTGCACATATATTTTTGAATATTTCATCTAAGTTTGTATATAATGTTTTGACATTGTAAGTTATTAAACATATATTATTATAATTAAATAAACAAAATATTTTTATATATATTTTGTTTATTTAATTATAATTATCATACAAACTTTATATATACCTAAGAATGGAAAATTTACAAGATATTCATATATATTATGTAAAATTTTCAAGTGTAATCTTGTAAATAATGTAAATTTTATGTCTGAATATAATTTTAAAACGTTCACATCGTATTTCTATTCCGTAAAATAAATCCCAGGAAGCAATCAACCAAAGAAATAATTTTGTCCTGCTAGATCTTCAAAACATTACACTGTGCGATGTTTAGAGGGAAAGTCTTTGTTGTAGAATGCCTGTCGATTTTAACACGTCTCCGTGATAAATTGCCTTTAGTATGTTGATGAATTTTTGTGAGATTCCTATTTTCCCTAGGGTTCTCTATCTACTGTATCGAAAGCTTTCACTATCTACTTTATCGAAAACTTTCACGAAATCTATAAATGCACAAAATAATTTCCCTCTTTTTGATGAGGTGGCAGTTTCCGCCAGAGAGTTTATTATAAATATGTTATCTACTGTGCTGTAATTATTTCGAATACCCGTTTGAAATGGTGATAATTTTTTATTTAATTCAACCCATTTTTTTTGAGACGGTTATACAATATTGAACAAAACATCTTTACCTATCACGCTGAAGAGAGATATTCCTCTATAATTATTTGGGTCGTTTGTGTCGCCTCTATTCTTATATATCGGTTGAATTACCGCTTTTCTCCATGGTTCAGGGAATGTAGATATATCCAACATATAGTTGTACATACTTTTTAAAATTAGACTTAACGATATTTGAAGAGCTTTTATTCATTTTGGTGGCAGGTCATCTATACCGGGAGCTTTACCACACTTCAAGTGACTTATAGCTTCTTCAATGTCTTCAACTACTGTCAGCTCGTCTAGTGCTATCGGCTCTACTAGTGAAACGCGTTCGGATTCAATGAGAGTGGTATTGTGGAGTAGCAATTTCCTAAAATAGTCTTCCCATATCCAAGCTCGTTGACTGCTGTGTACATCTTAGTTTACGAATGACTGTCCAAGCGTCTGCGGAATTTCTAGATGTTACTATGTCACTTGTGCGCTTTCCTNATACTTTTGGCATTTAATACTGTCTCCTTGTAGGTTTTCCTTAATTTTAAGTACGCACTGCGGTGCACTTCCCCTCCCGAAAGCTGATATTTCCGTAATGAGTCCGTCATTCGTTTCTTCGCTTCTCTACATTCCCGGGTAAACCAAACGTTCTCTTTACTTTGTGTTTTATTGTGTGGGAATATTTTCATGTCTCTGCCAGCGGATGTTAAGTTATGTTCTAAACAAAGAGCCGCGTTGTTTAAATCTCCCAAAAGTATTTTTTTTCTGAACAACGGTGTGCAATTTTCCGAGACTTCTTTCAAAGTTTTCAAACACTTAAAATTTCTTGTCTTCGGTCCATTTCATGAGAGGGAGTGCTGTAGTTATTTCCTTCCGCGACTGCCTCGTCACCTCTGCCTTCAATCGGATTTCAAGACATAATGCCATGTGATGCGAGACTATCGTAGGTTCCACCCAAAAATCGTGTAGCAAATGCAGAATGTTTTTTGATGTTAGGGCATAATCTATAACACTTTTTATTGATAAATGTTATATTACCTTCCCGATCCGATAGTTCCATTTAATATTTCCAGATTATGCTTACTACATAAGCTTAATAATAATTTTCCTTATACGTTGCATATTTTATCTTTGCTATTTCGAGAAGGACAGTCCGAGATAAAAGTATTATCATCGTTGATTGGTATGAAGATTGACTCTTCACCAATACGGGCATTGAAGTCCCCCATGATAATGAACCCTGCTGTTGGGTATTTGGTTGAAAGATCATTTATTATTAAGTCTAATTCATCGAAAAAATGTTCATTTTAGTTTTTGGATTCCCATGATTGCCTGTAGATAACTAACATGATGTCTAAGTTAATGAAACTTATTTTTTCTATTTTCACCGCAATTACTCCCCACCAATTCAACATTGATTTCTAGAAAACTATGTATATTACTATTTTTGGACGCTATGGCAACGCCGCCAGGATGACGACCGTGCTTTCCGGTCCTTCGTTGTGTCTTTGTTAGAGAGAAGTACTACTTTGCTGTAGTCCCAGATGCTCGTGGAATGCCTGCGCAAGCTTCGGGTTGGCTGAGGGGCGGTGGTGTTCCTCTGTGCAGGCGGAAAAGCGCGCTCTTCTCCGCTGGCGATGCCAACGCTGGGGGTGGTGATGATGGCGTTGGGGGATGAGGAAGCTGCACCGTCGGAGGCGACGGCAGTACCGCTGCTCGGGTGCGTGGCAGGAGGGGTGGCGATTTGGACATCGGCCTTAGAAGACGCTACTCCCCGCACAATAACGGTGGTGTGAGCAGGAGCGACTCCCTGCCCGGAGGCGTCGGGGGACGCTGGAGCGGCGACAGGCACCACAGCAGTGGGGGCGGAGAAGGTGGTAAGTGTCCCGTCAACGTTGCTATCTTGTGCAGTGGCGTTTCCTTGCGCACGGGGTGCGTCATGGGAGGGCTCGGAGATTTGGGCTGTTGCTAGATTGCATGTCCTCTAGAGAGTAGCGCCGCCCGTTGACAACCAACTTGTCGGAGCGAAGTGACGCCCTGTGCCCTCTGTCTCTGGCTTCCTGCAAATAAGGATACAGTTTATTTCTCGTATACCTTACGTTTGCAGAGAAGTCCTCCGCGATACGCGTATGATCACCGCGCAGGTGCATGGAAGCTGCTCGTAGCATTTCCTCTCGTTTTTTTTGTAGGATGGGAACTTCACAACGATGGGGCGACGTCCTCTCATTCTTCCTGTCCGGTGAGCTCTCTCGATGTCGTTGTGGGTGAGTTCCACACCTATTCGGCTCGCAACATCCCTCATAAATCTCCGAGCCCTCCCATGTCTCGCCCCGAAGGTCCTCCAGCCCGAACACCACGAGATTGTTCCGTCGAGACTGGTTCTCGAGGTAGTCGCCTTTCGAGCCAGATAACTGTTTTTTTGTCTCTAGGGCTGATACCCTCGATTCTAGGCTCCCTAATCTCTGCTGAAAATTTTTCATCTCCAGCAGGAGCTCTGGGATCCCAGCCACTCTCTTCAGAACGTCCCTGACATCAAAGGTCCCCGGTCCTGGATTAATTTCTACTCCTCCTACAACTAACAAAAACACAGCGATGTAAACGATAAAATAGTGAGGAATTTCGCCTCACAAGTAACTTCACCCGGGCCACGACCGACTTGCAATCGTTGAACCCTTACCCACCGGCCTATGACCGCACGCCACTGCTCGATGCAAATCATTTTCTTGTCTAGATTCTTGAAAAAAAAACTCTTGAAATATAAGAAATAAAGCTTAGAGCTCTACTTCTGCACTGCGCGCACTTCAAAACCGAGAACTCTCACCGTGGAACCCACTCCAAACGGGAGCTCCTTCCGAGCACGTCCGCTCTCCTCCGAGATCAGCAGGCAACTCCCAATTCACAAGTATATATTTGCCGATATATTTGCGTAAGTATTTATATCTGTGATTATGTAAATACTTTCAATTCCTCTTCTAATACGCAAAGCATACATAACATTCTCGTGATCTGTTGCACCTGCAGTCACCTTTACACAATCGCCAACTGTAACCTGTTGAACGTACAACCAATTAACATCATGATTAACACTAAGATGTGAGTCAGAATATGTCTCTCCCTGCAGAAAGGACCACTCCGCCTACCGCGTTTTACTGACAAAATGTTTTCACCAACTGAACTATTTTGTCGTATTGTCTAATACAAAATAAAAGCAAAAACTAACCATACAAACTCTTGATGAATACATCATTCATATAACACGAAGATCATCAATCACTCCTAAAAACCATCCAATTTCGTACGATATATGGAGATCATGAAACAAACATGTCCACTTCGAAACTCAGCACGAGTTCAAAAGCGTTAAGGGGAATTTGTATACTTATAATTGGTAGGATGATCAAGTAGGTCATGATTTACCAATGACGCTCGCAATGACGCTCGCTCACACTTGAAGGCGTCACTGTCGTCGAGCCATAATTGTTGTGGGTATTGTCGCGACAATGCGGTGTAAACCTATGTTCTTTTTGGTGAACGAAAGCCTCTTCTTCCTCCATTTCTGACATTAAAGAACAATATCGTCACGATAAAAATTTCTCCGGTTTCGAGAACTGAACCCAGATCTTTCTAGTGTAAGTTAGATAAGCTAGCCACTAGACTGCGAGACATAAATTGATTTGTATACTACAGGAACTCTCCCCAATATAGTTTACAATCATATGTTTTTATTTTGTATTTCATGTCCATATATTCAGTCACTTTATGCAATGGAAAGTTGGTGAAGTACGATCGAGCGATATATGGAGACAACCCGAATTATTGAACAAAGTTAAAGAAAATTTAACGCGTTTCAGCAGAAGTAAAAGACATTAAAAATAGTATAGCAGTAAAAAATTTGGGGAAACGAATATGACCGGGTGGGTCTATGAAAGCTTATTGTAATTGAGTTTGTATGCAAATGATTGCCAATTATTCGAGAAAAATCAATTTTAATATTCAGAAACGAGTTTCCTGCTGTATAGATACCCGGCCAATCGCGTTGCATTTGGAGTGTGAAATTAGCGGCGAGACTCGACCAGGTCTCTTGATCCACAGAATCTTCCACTTCTATTTGACCATGTTTTAGTTTCTGTGAGTCCCACAGCGGCACCCAGATCTGTTGTTCTCATTCACTCCTGATCACAATTTCCCCCTCCTGATCCTGCCCACTCTTTGTGACTCAAGGGGGATCCAAAAGAATAGCTGTATATTTCCGTTTTGAACCTAAATATAAAATTTAAAATAGGACCGTCAAAATGAAAGCCATCTATGTCTTAAGGACGACTAACCATCATCAATGAAAGAATATGATGACAGGACGTCCTCTATTTTACGGGATCGTTCCTTGATGCATCCCATATTTAATAGAACGTTCCATATATTCTGGAGTGCTGAATCGTTCTGAAAATAATGTAAACTCATCGTTATTTCTCATCGGTTCTCTCTCTTGCTTCCACATTCACCAATGCTGCTGCTTCTGTTTCGATTGACTGATACTCTTCCCCCGATCATATGGCTTCCTTTCCTACGGTCGACAGTTTGCTTCTGTGTCTCGTTTCCTCTTATCCTCTCGTGAGATAACGTGTTTTTTTCTGCCCAGTGACTCATGCAAGGTGCTTCAACATACCCCTCAATGAGCAGAGAAATACGACGGAAAAAAGTTAATCGAAGTAGAAACCGAAATTTATTGCAAATACCACTAATGACACATTGGTTATTTTTAATTCATGATGTTTTTTTAGATTTTACTTGAAAATGATTTGTGAATGATTGGAAGTGGACTCTAATTCAAAAACGAAACGAATTGACTAAATTTTGGTATGCCATACGTCTAAAACGCAATGTAGGAAACTACACCTATTCATCTTGCTAGTTGAAACATCCTCCGAGACAATACAGTAAATTCAGAAGAAGTGATAAAAGTATTGCTCCTCAAAGGTCCTAGAAAATTGAATTTCGTGTCATAAACATATTTTCTCAAGGTAATGCAAAGACGCAATAAAATTAGAATACAGGCTTAACTATTTTGTGTTCTTTTTATATTCCAAGTTCAGAAAAACTCCACCTTGACGTATTGACTTTTAAATATTAGGATATTACAGGATTTCACTTAATCGAAAATTCGAAAATCAAAATCCATGAAAACTGTCGTACGTCATTATATATTCGATCGAAGTTTGCAGTTGAAGGGTTCTCACAACTATAGAAAAAAAACTATGAGAAGAAGTATTAACCTTATCGATATTACTCTCCAAACATCAAAAGTTCAAAGCAGATGATAATTATTTTTACGAAAAGATACAGACTTCTCCGTTCAATTGCCATAAAAATTCAGAAAAATCTATGAGTGGAGAAATTTTTGAAAATGTTCTTCGACTTCCAAAGGACTTCTAAAGGCTTCCCTTTATATAACATATGACGTTAGACGAACATATAGTTCTCTAAGAATTTTTTTTTTGTGAATGAAAAACAAGAATTATGAAAAAATTATTTCTAAGCCATGGCACTGGAAGTTTTCTTTATTTCAGTACCCTCTTAGGGCTGGGCACATTAGAAACTAAAACGGAAATTAACACTTTCACCCACGCTTATATTCCTGATGCGTGTACCTTAA
This sequence comes from Laupala kohalensis, assembly GCA_002313205.1. Lineage (NCBI taxonomy): Eukaryota > Metazoa > Arthropoda > Insecta > Orthoptera > Trigonidiidae > Laupala > Laupala kohalensis. Next base: position 121,271 of record NNCF01129916.1, on the reverse strand, counting down.
AAGAGTTCATAGCACTAATTGTATCATTCAAATTTCATGGAGAAGGTTACAAAGTAAGTTCAGAGGATGAAATGAGAGACCCGTTCATAAATTAAACATCTGAAGACCGTCTCATGAAGGGAACAATTTGATCGGGAGGTACTTGTCACAATAACGAGAATTATCACCACACCTCCTTATAAAATTAATCACCTTATTTCCCTATGAAATTACACAGAACGTACAAAGTGTTTTCCTCTTTTGTATACTGAATAATAGGAAACCTATTTATGAGTCTTTTGAACATGAAACAGAATATTTCTTTAACCTGAAGGGCATTGTTCCTTACGATAAAAATAAAACTTCTTCGCTTTTAGACAAAGCTTTTTTTATTTACCATCGATAATTGTTTTTATTTCTTTATTACATTACAAAGGAATTATAGAGTCAAGTGTATCAAAGAAATAGATACATTGAAAACAAATTTTTGAATATTGCAGCGAGGGAAATAAAGTAAATTTATCAAGAAATCTTAACAAAGTTGAAAGTTGTTGAACAAAGTTAAATACGCCTTTGCCGTTGGACCCTTGATCGGAATTGATGGGATGGTTCCTTGTGGCTTCCTGAGAGTAAATTACTTTTTTGTCCTCTACGTGGTCATACGCAGTTTGAAACGTTTTTTTTGTCAAAAAAACTTTTTATTTATCTAAGTTGGAACGAATGAAAATCATTCTAGAAATGGTCATATTTCATAGAAAATATCCAAGAAAATCATCATCCTGTGTTCAAAAAGAGAATACAATCTAAAATTCGTCGTAGGTATCGACTATACTGCTCATACTTCATGTAGGAAATATGATTTTCCATAATGTTACCTCATAAAACTACATTTTCATACAAATAAAATCTCTAAGTTGAAATGAAACTCCCCCAGAATGATCTATTGGACTCTGCAATGCATTTTATGTCAATAAAATATTTGCAATGAAGGTTAGCCAGAAGAAATGGAATGGTTTCAACTGCACTAACCAAACCAACACAAGAAACAATTGTATTTAGTTACCAAAAAGTTCTCCGGGTACCTTCGTAAATTTTGCTTAATATTTCAATGGTTTACCTCCACCTTTTATCATATATTTTCTGAAAAATGTGTCCTAATAGAAAAACCGCGAGTTGATTCACGCCACGGCATCCGCTTCATAACCCATGCGACTAACTGAGATCTATTAAGATGGAAAAAATTTATAACACAATCAAATAAAAACTATTTAATTAGTACTGCTAACATTTAGTACTATTTAATTACTTATTAATTACCCAGAAACAAAATTTCTAAGAAAGTCCAGTTAAAAAAAAGATGTGTCAGCTTTCTTCTTAAGCAAATAATAATAAAAAAATAATTCAGCAAGCTGATATTTGCAGTTAAATTTATTACATTTTAATGACGCAAAAATAATAGCAATTTTTTATCAATAACAATTATATAGATAACTTTTTCCTTACATACCGAAAAATAAAAAATGTATCATCGTTAAAACTCCTCTAAATCTAACAAAAAAAAGAAGAAGAATGTAAATACAAATTATAATAACAAATGAGTAAAAAATTAAATTGGTATTAAAAAATATTTATTGAATTAATAAAAACTGTGTAAGCAACTATGTGATGGCATTGTAACCGAGACAACTAGAAAATCAATGATAATTCAAAACATTCCAGACACAAAATGGCAAAGGATACGATGATGAAAATTTATGTCAAACAACAATCATTTAATTTGTTATAATTTAAACAGATTTATTGAATTAATGATTTTTAAATGGAAGGTTCATTTGTTCATAACTATTCATTTATTCGTATCATGTTTACTTATCTACATATCTTAAAAACTTTTATAATTAAATCACAGTGTTATCTCGAAAAACCTCATCTAATATTATTGACAATACAAATACCACCTATAATAACTCAGAAAACGTACCTGAAATTTTAAAAACAACTTCTTCGATGACACTGCAGCGGAGACGTATTGAAAATCAATGATAATTCAAAGCGATTCAGAAAAAAAGTTGCAGAGAATACGATTATGAAAATGTATGTCAACAATATACCATCAATAATCATTTAATTTGTTATATTTTGAACTCATTGTGCTAGGGTAAATTAAATGGAAGATGCATTTGTTCATAGATATTCATTTATGCGGATCATGTTTTCTCATCTTCATATCAAAAAAGTTAATAATTTAATCACTGTGTTATCTCAAAAAATCTCATTCAACATTGTTGACAATGCAAATACCACTTTTATCAATTTAGAAAACGTTCCTTATAATTTTGTAAACAATTTAGTCGGAGGTTTTTGGCATAACGCTCGTCTGTTTCTCCGTCTCGTCGGCTGTTTTACAGCGGTCATGTGTAAATGGATGAATAAATGTAACTGTATTAGTAAATTGTTGGAGAAAGAAGAAATGGATATTAGACAAGAAGTATTGAATGGAAGTTTAATCGAAGTATATTTTTAAACATTTATCACGAGTTTGTTTCTTTTTAACCAAAAAATTAATTTTGATATCAAAATAAGGGAAAGTTCGCCATATCTGAAATAAAGCAGGTACGTTGTAATTGTTATATTGTAAAATACTTGCACGAAAATACTACTTCGTAGATACTGAGAGTCTTTTTATGAAACATATATAGAAGTAATTCGAGCATAGTATATAATCCAAGTAAAACAACAAGTTAATTCAATTTTTCAATTCAACTCTTGCATCGAACAATTTGGAAATAAATTTAGATAAACCAGTGATTTCAGGGAATTATTCTATAATATAGAAGAATATTGGAAAAAATATTAAACAGTTTTACTTCTGTTTCTAAGTCAGAATATGTTATTGTAAGACATACATGATCATAATAATTTTTATGATTTTGTTTTACATAGCTGAAAATAGGACTTTTTAGGATTTTTAGAAACGGAAGAACTGCCTTGTGTAGAACATATTGCTTTCAAATGTGATGAAAAATCCTCTATTTTATGGGAGGGTTGGGCCGTGGAAATAAGAGAGGGTTTTTAAAAAAAGGTTACAGTATGAAACTTGTGGAAATGTCTAAAGAACAAACGTATAATTTGTAAATCTCACCCCCGAATCTCCTGTAAACCTTTATTCAAGAAATTAAATATCTTAACACTTCCCTGCATTTATATTTATGAAACGGTCGTGTTTGCTAAGACCGAATTACTGAAGTGCCACCCTTGCTTTATACGAAACTGTCTCGTTCACGAACACAATACTCGCAATAGGAATAATATTCATCGCCCTAGAGTGTCAACCACTCTTTGCCAAAAAGGACCTTATCATTCGGGAATCGTTCTATATAATTCCCTGCCCAAGAATATAAAAGACATTATGAAATTGAATATCTTCAAATCCGCGGTTAAAAACTACCTCCTGCACCAGTGCTTCTACACTGTAAAAGAATTTATTGATTTTAATAAAAGTTAAATTCGTCTTGTACTTTATCACGCCATTGCTGTAGCACTTTTTAAATAACTTATAACAATTTCAAAAACTATTTTCTTGCATGATTGTGTTGCCGTATGGCTCATATTAATTTAGTTTTATGTGTACTCAACTTTGGCACGGTTGTGTACATTAATTCTGTAGCCCCATCCTGGCCCGGGTTTTTCTCCGTTTTTCCTTCGGGTAGAGGCGGATTTCTTATACAGGTTCTCTAGGCTTTGTCTAGGGGCGTGTTTATTGTAACAATAAATCGTGAATTTAGTTTTTTTTCAACTCTTATGATTTTTAAACACTATACTCAGAATAATCTATAATTCGATAATAACTTGTACATGTAAATTTACAAACATATTTGCGTTAAATTACAAACATATTGACATTATTTATGTATTATAACTCGCAGCTAACTTTTTATCTTATCTAGGAAGTTTTGCTGAAATTTTTGAATCCGCCTCTGCCTTAGGGCTCTTGATCGGAATTGATGGGATGGTCCCTTGCTTGATTCCGGAGAGTAAATTAGTTTATTGTCCTCCACCTGGTCATACGCAGTCTGTACTGTTTTTTGACAATAAATTTATTTAATTTATTTATTTATAATGTTTTCCCAAAATTAGAGTTCATTTAATAAGTAATATGTGTTTGTTCCCTATGTCGTCGTATGTGCGCTGAGATGACTTTGGTTATGGGAGTGTTCCAGCTTCATCAGCTTGCTGTGAGAGAGAGTTTAATAAGGTTAAAAGCATTATTTTCAAGAACAAGAAAAACATACGGGCCGACCTTTTGCTCCTAAATCAGATGAAATATTTAACCGGCAAGTTTAAAGTAGTTGAAGCCAGTAGTCAAAAAGTAGAAGTAGTGCAAACCAATGAAGACACCCAATGTATCAGGGGGAACAACGATGAAATTATTACAGATAATGAAGAAAGGATGGTAACTGTCAATAATATTGAATGCCTGGTTTGTAGGAATGGTGCTTTACCTACAGGAGCACATATTTGCATCATACGAGTATGTAGTAAGGCAGTTCACATATTTGATATTTGTTAATTTCCTTACGGAAACAGTGAAGAAGGTTATGGCCAAAAGAGAGTTTGCAAGTCATGCAAATGAAGTTTTTCCGCTGACATTGTTTTGAATATGAGAAGTGGAGAATTGGAGGGGAGTTAATGATAATCCAAAAGAAAGTTTATAGTTAGGGAAGAAGAGCGATTTAATAAAAGATTCGTTTCAGTGGGAAAACCACAAGAAACTGCCCATATTGAAGAATGGCATAACACGTCGATTCACGAGTATAGAATCGGCAAAGACAAGAAGGCTTTGCTGGACAAGGTAAATAATAAAATTTTTATCTCCATCATAAAGAGCGGTAAACAACTTCTCATTATTAAAAGGAGACGTATTATTTACAAAGAAAAAAAATCATTTAACCTTCGAAGTAGAAATATTTTCCGTTGCATAATGAGATATTTAGTGTGAATCATCAACTTTTCAACAAATATACGTATTATACTATAAAAAAGTTAGTAATTTGAAAACTGAAAAGGATATACAGAAATTGAAACTTATTGACAAGTAGTGCTACATTTCACTTAATGCTGTGTTCATTGTATTACAGTTGCATATCACTGCAATAGAGGAGGATTCTTTCTTTTTTAAATTCAATACTTATTGAAGAAAGGTGTAGGACCCGGAACGTATCTAGAACGCACGAAATTATTACTGGAGTTCGTTCCAAGAATCAGGTTCTAAGGTATGTTCTCTAGTGTAAGACCAGCGCAATGAGTGTTCTGCAAAAACTACTTGCCCAGAATGGTGGGATGGCGGAAGTTTCAGTTTGTAGTAAAAACTGCAATGAAGAGTACAACAAAGTTGGAAAAATTTCAATCAACCACGAACATCAAAAAAAAAAGATGCATCCAAATTGATTTCAGAAGAAATGAAATAGAAAACGATAAGCAAATGTGATTCAAAAAATTGAGATGGTCTCACAGAGTTGAAGATAACTAATATAGGTTAGTATCAAGCAGGTAACCTACGTATAAAGAATGTCCCAGATCATCCGAAAACTCACTGAAACTATTTTACCGAAAACAAACCATTTTGAGATTATTTACCGTAAATACGAGAACGTTGACAGAAGACACACCAGTCAAACTACAAAAATCTTATATTGTGATTCTCATTTTAGTACTCTTACATAAATCTTATTTTAATGATCTTCTGGTGTAAATTTAGCATATAAACAGTATAATTTTATTTTCAAAATAAATCGCAAAATTTTACGTTTCCTAATTAAAGTTACATGTGCAATGAAATGTTTTGATTATATTCCGAGATGAAATAAGCATTTTCTATAAAATTGTCCACATACCGATTATGAAATTTCTGAATTNACTGAAACCATACAGCCCAAGAAATCAGAAGTCAACATTGCTTTTAGAAATAAATAGACTTTAAACAACAATGTTTTCTCGCAAATAAAGGATTAAATAAATGTAGTTAATAAATTTTTAATTGCACGTGAATCGCATGCTGCATATATCGAACACGGTATATAAAATACACCCACTGCGGTACTTTTAAACGCTGCAAGAAGCACCTATTGGATAAATTACCTGGCTATCTCAAGCAATTACTTGTATTTTGTGATATGTATATTATTGCAAGTAATTAGTTTTAGTTTTTCGGAACCCGTAAAAGAAATATGAAAACAATATTGGTGGAATTTTAAAGAGTTAGGAAAACACTTTCAGGCGAAGTTTAAAACATAAAATAAAATTTAAGTGTTATTGCGTAGGTCTGTGTTTGGAATTGGAGTATAAATTTCTTAAGTGAAAGAGACGAGAAATTAGTCGTCCTCAATAACTGGAGTGTGCGGAAAAAGGATAAACAATTCTTGAAGGGAGGAGAAGATGGAATATTAATTTCACCGGTTCGAAGGAGGGCGTTGAGCTATGCGAACGTGCCTTAGCCATTTTGAGAGGAGACGTTAGTGTCATGAGGCAAAATATGAATGTTGGGAGAGCCATCTACTTAGAATCTACTAGAAAGACAAAGTGATACTCTGTTTCACGGAATTAAGAAGAACGGAAAGACAGGCTTTGTGTCAACAACATTTTGTAGAACGGGAACCCAATTAGGAATTTCGAGCCAGCGAGCGATATTCGACAGCGTAGTGGTGTGAGGAAATGACCACTCCAACTAATTTTGGATCTCGTAGTTGAAAGAGGTGGTGGTAAGATCTACCAGACCTTTCAAAATAAATTGGCATCGTCTGAACGCCGATCATAAAACTTTATGATCTAAGTTAAACAAAGTAACGAGAAAAGAAGCATGAAAGAAAACGCAGGAGCATTAAGAAATACTGCTATTGGCTGAGAAGCGACCTACGTCACTTCGTGACTAACCTATCGGAGATACCTCACGTGCAGAAGGAATTGATCGTCATTGGACGCCAAAAATCATTCCGTCAGAGTAGGGAGGAGTTATTTTCGAAGTTTTTGGGACTCTGGCGGGGGAAACTGGTACAAAAGAACAAACACCACGGGAACGCGAGCTGAAGAGTATTCTTATTCTTATGTTCGGCTTATTCTTATGTTGCTTATGTTTTCGCCTCATCAGAGTTCGTTCTCGTTATTTAATGACGAGGTCGGATACTCTGATTGTTGAAATATCAGACTTGACTTTCGTGAGCGATGAACTTTTTCCTTTGGAAAATGAACAATTCACGATTTTGTTGACTTGTTGTTCCTTATTATGTTTCATTACGAGCAGTTTACATGTTGATCACTCTGTTTGAATTGATCACAACTTTAAAGAACTTTGATAATTTTTGAACGTACGCAGTTAGTCAGTTAAATTTATTCTGCAGCCGGCGTGTTACGAGCAACTTGAATTAAAATTCAAACAAGCAACACTTCATCATAAGTAGTCGGTGCAAGTTTCGTACGAGGTTTCGCTAAAGTTCCCGGCCGTGAAATATAAACTCGTCAACCGAACGTCGAAGGGTTATGAACTTTGATAAATGTCATGAAGTGCGATGTCTTCGTCGAACGGAAGGACGATGGGCATGGCATCCTTTATGCTGCACAATGGTCTCCGGTCTTTAACTCGGATGAAAAGGAGAACTGTGAAGGCGTAGCGGTAACCATGAATGGTATGGTCTGAGATGGGGCGTGCTGGCCTTACACCACTTCATTTTGGCCACTGATGGTCCACTTTGAAGTACAATTGTTAAGGTAATTACTGACTGGCAGCGCCCAGTATTTTGTTGAATATTCGCTGCGAGAAGAATCAGTGAATTGAACTGTATGTTTGTGTTATTCGTCAAATACTCTTGTGGCAATCAAGAACGTTAATTGATAAGGTCATGGAAGAAAAACATTGATCGTAGAGAAATCATACTGTCAATTGTATAACTTTAATTGATCGTTGACTGGAACAGTTGTGTAGCCAGTATTATAATTTCATAAAGAGAGTAAGCAAGTATTATGTATTGCAATTGTGGTTTTGGGGGTATATGTTGAGAGTATAAGTTGGGGAGTGCTTGCGTGTGAAATGTTAGTGAATAAGGATAATGTGTAATTTTGACAGAATAAATAATTAAGATCAATAATACATAGTGTTGTGTTTCCTTCTTGTAAGGACTAGGTATACTTTACGGCCTATAAAATGGGTCGAACCCTAGATGCCCTGGTTGTTTTGTAGTTAGTGAGACAGTACTAGCAGTCTCGGGAAGCTGTCTTCCGGGAGTCAGGTAAGTGTATAATGAGCGACTGCTTCGGCCTTCCCTAATTACAGTAATGTTATAATATATATTGTTGGGCTTTACGGCTCTCCGACGTCGAGGTCATTACATCCCTAAAATTTTGTACAGTTAGGGAAAAAGCTGTTACGCACTAAGGAGAGCCAACATGTCTCTCCCCGCGTGTGGGACTCACCAAATTACTCGACCATACCCACCAAAAAACCCTCATGAATTACAATATATCCAAACATATATCAAATAGGAAAAAGATCCTGAAAACATTATAAAAACCGAAAATAAAGAAAGGAGTAAATTTCGAGAGGGAGAGAAAATGTAAATTCAAAACTAAGGGGGGGGGGAAAATTTAAACCCTCCCGAGAACTTGTGGTAGGAGCCCCGTTTCGTTTATGGATTTGAGTAATGACATACGAAGAGAAATTACATACTATTCCAGAGGCCACATTCCCGAAGGAATCTAAAATGACGTATCAAAATCGGTTCATTTTGTCCCAGCATTATGTTCAAACTGTTCGGTAGATTGTGTCGCCGTCGGCTGGTACTATAGTTGTGACACCCCAGAAGAAAGTGTTCCACGGTAAGTGTTGTGTTACAAGTTTCACAGACGGGGGAAGTTCACCGCGTAAGAGATGACCATGAGTAAGATAGCAGTAACCAATACGAAGGCGTGTAAGGATTACTTCTTCACGTCTGTTCGCACGGGATGATGACATCCAGGTCTTAACGGAGTCTTTTACCTTCCTCAGCTTGAAGGCGCTACTTTGTCATTCGGCGTGCCATGTCTCAAGAAGAGACGATCTTATGACAACCTTTGAATCTGATGTAGGAACAAATGAAAGGTCAAGGACTACCCTCTGCGTTCTCCACTTCGCTGTCTCATCGGTTTCTTCATTACCCATATTACCCACCAGCCCAGGAACCCAACAACGGACTATTTCAAAATTTTTAGATACTAGATGGCTTATCAAATATTGAATTGCCAACGTAAGAGTGTCAGAAGTGTACAGTGAAGATACTGACCACAGAGCACTAATAGAGTCACTGCATATTACCACACGTCGTATTGAAGATAGCTGTAAATGAATTTCAGCGCCTCAAGTATTGCAAATTTTTCAGCAGTGTACACGTTGCAATAGGAATGGAGGCGAAAAGAACGGGTGGCACTATGGCAGTGGAGAGCAGCACCAACGGAATTATTCATTGCTGAGCCATCATTGTACATGATCCAAATAAATGCTTTTTAGTTCTCCAAAGTGCTGTTGGTACACAACCGCTGGAGTGTCTTGCTTTGAAAGTTGAGACAGCCGAAAGTCGATGGTTGGTTGCACAAAGGACCAAGGTGGTGTGAGAGAGTGTGGATATTTCACAGGAGGAGGTAGTGTGATGACGTTTTCCTCTAGCAATTTTTTAAAACGAAGGTCTTGCAGCGTAAGAAGAAATACATTTTGGGGAATGTAGGTGTTGCCGAGTGGGGTTATTTAAACCCCCATCAGTTTCACTCCGTAAGATCCAAGTAGAATATCACGTCTCTTGTTAAGAGATGGTTTGCCAGCGTCTACAGCATTTTATTCGACTAGTGCGGAGAGCACCAGTTGCAATGCGGACTCCTGCATGATGGATACTATTAAGGGTCCTGAGTGTCGACGGTGATGCGGAGGCGTATACAATTCTGCCATAATCTAATACAGATGAACGAGACTTCTATACAGACGAAGGAAGCAAGTGCAGTCTGCACCCCATGATGATGCGCTTAAGCAGTGAAGGAGGTTTAGGGAAGAATTACAACGGGAGTTTAATTTTCGAATGTGAATGCGCCAAGTTAGTAAGTTAGTGTGCGGTCGAATGGGAGACGCAGGAATTTTGCGGAGTCAACGAAAGGAAGGCGCTGGCCCCAAATAGAAAGATCTGGATCCTTATGGATATGGTATATTCTACAGAAGTGCATACAGCATGACTTGGATACAGAAAAACTATAGCCGGTAGACATGCTCCACTCGTGTAAACGTTTTAAAACCAATTGTAGTTGCCTCTCGATGACAGATATGCTGCTAGACGAACAATAGATGGCGAAGTCGTCAACGAAGACAGATGCATGTACCGGTTCTCAAACCATTAACGCAATGCTATTTATTACTATGGTAAAGAGAGTGAAGCTTAAGATTGAACCCTGTGGGACACCATTTTCCAAAGGATGATTCGATGATAAATATGTACCGAGACGGACGCGGAAAGAGCGTTGAGATAGGAAGCTCTCCAGAAACAGAGGAAGACAGCCTCGAAATCCCCACGAGTGCAATGTGTGTAGGATTCTGTACCTCCAGGTTGTATCGTAAGTTTTTTCCTGGTAAAAAAGATGGCCACAAGGTGTTCCCTTAATACAAACGCTGATGAGATGGTAGATGACTACGCAACAAGCTGGTTAGCGTTGACCGCTGTTTTCTAAAGCCACATTGGATACTGATCACAAGGTTTCGCAATTTCAGAGATCAAACAAAGTGACGATTAATCATTCTTTGTAACAATTTGCAAACGCAGCTCGGCAGAGTAATCGGTCGAAAGTGCGACGGATTAGAAATATCTTTTCCCTCCTTCGGAAGTGGAATAATTATGGCCTTACGCCATTGAGCAGGGACGGTATGCTATTTCCACATACAATTAAATAACTTCAGAAGGAATTTTATGCTTATCTCTGGAATATGTTGTAACATCGCGTTATGTATTTGATCAGAATCAGGGGCTGTATCTTTCGAAGACGAGACGCAAGGGCAGAGGTCAGCTCCGTCATAGAGAAAGTCATGTTATATTCCTCGTCTCTGCAACTGAAGAAATCCAAGCAACATTTTCCCGCGCGAGCTTTCTGTTGAAGAAACGTTGGGGAAAACACTTAGCAGTTAGAGACTCTTTCGTAGTGCGATGCAAGTTCCTCAGCGATGACTTCGGGCGAAGTTTCAAGCTGTCCATTGACATTGAGACGAGGGATGGAAAAAGAGGACCACGTACCTTGAATCTTCCGAACTTTCTGCCTTACGACTGATGATGGAGTACGGCTTGTAAGATATGAAATGTAAGCCTTCCAGGAGGACGTCTTACTTTCTCGAAGAGTTCGTTTTGCTCTGGCTCTGCACCTTTGGAACCTCAATGAGATAATCAACAGTGGGATACTTATTAAGTCGCGCTAAAGCTTTCTAGCGCTGACCGCGTTTGCGCAACCCAAATTTCACCATGGAACAGGGCAATGTCTTGGATTACGTGATGAATTAGGGATAGCAACATCATCGGCTTTTAAAACCGCGTTGGTGAAATGGGTTGCCATTGCATCCACATTGGCCAAAGACTCATCGCAAAGATTGATGTTGCGTTTAAACACATTCCACTCTGCTTTTTTCAATATCCACTGAGAGGGGCGTGAAAGCGAGGGACAAAAGACGTTGAAATGTATAAGAATCGGGTAGTGGTCACTCCCATATAGATGGTCAAGAACTGTTCAGTCTAATATTGGGGAGGGGAACTGCAGGATTTGTGCGAATTGAGGACGTTGATCTAACAACATTGGAGTCTGACTTTAAAGAGTCAAGTTTCCGGGGCGTTTTTGTGCTGAAAGGTCTCTGCCAAGAACGACCCCAAGATGAGCGTCAGGGGGATCGTTTAACAGCNGGCGTTTTTGTGCTGAAAGGTCTCTGCCAAGAACGACCCCAAGATGAGCGTCAGGGGGATCGTTTAACAGCAGACTGCGGTTTTTCGGCGGTCGTGGAAGTAGAGACGGGTGTAGAGGTGGTTATTTTTACCTGATTCTTAATCATATACCGACGCCTGGCCACGGGAAAAGACACCCTATCCGTAACGCGGATTCTCTGGATGACCTTCTCCATTAGATATTTAAGGCATGTGTTTGAATTTGAAGGATGGCTTTCCTGGCAATTTACACAGCATGGAGGCGAAGAGCAAGGAGATGACTAGTGCGACGGTTTACTGCAAATAACGCATATTTCGCTAGATGACTCGCAGCGGTCCAATTTGTGACCGAATCTCTGGCACTTGAAGCAGCGCAGCGGTCTCGGCACATATTGTCGGACATGCAGGGTGTAGAACCCACAGGAGATGCTCTCTGGAAGAGAGGACCGATCGAAAGTGAGAATCAAAGTGGAAGAGGGGACGAGGTTTCTCTGTATTTTCTCTTGACTCTGTGAATATTTATAACAGTTTCCGGCAAATTTTCTTTATCAGGTCTTCATGTGATTCTTGTGCAAAATCATCGTGATTAACCACTCCTTTGCACAAATTCATGCACGTTCACTTTCAATCTGGCAATTTCTTTAATGGATCTTATCAAGTCAATCTGCTTATCTGTACGTGCCTCCAGCAGAATTTCTCCGTTCCGCAGGCGCACGACAGACTACAGCTTTCCCATTACTTCGTCAATGGCGTTTGCGAGACGAACTGCACATACAGACTTAAACGTCTTGCCCTCTTCAACACAACTCATGACACGGAAGCGAAGCTTGGTTGGCCGGTCGCTATCCTTGCAAAAAAAACTGTCCAAGTCGACAGTTCCTGCAACTAATCGCCTCTTCCTACAGGAACAGGGAAAAATGGAGGGGGGAGTGACAAAAGGGGGACAGTTTTGGGAACAGTAGTTTCCATATGTATGGAGTGAAAATTTCATCCCCGGGTTCCCCACCCACCACGGAGTCCAACAAGGGGACACCCCACTGGGGTGCCAGGGTTGACACGGGGATATAGCGGGGACACTCAGGGTTCTTTAAGTTGTTGCTCCAACGCCGCCGACCAGCGAGAAGGGCCTTCTGCGCGCCTCCTCTCACCCTGGAGTTCAGTTGAAGACCTAATCCGAGCCGATTGGTCGAGGGTGGGTTAGCCCCCGATCGCCCGTCTAGAAGAGGCCGATGCCAAAGCGAGAGTATTGGGGCACATCTAGAGTGCTCACAGAAGTTCCTCAACTCACCAGGATTCCCATTTCCTCTGACACGGGTCGCCATGGACGGCAAACACATAAGTGAGCGTTCAGCACAGAGAGGTCAGTAAAGAAGATAAAAGCGATAAAGTAGGTAATTAGAAAAGGAAAGTACAAAGAAAGAAATACTTGAGAGCCTTCTCTGTATCCCACCGTCAGGACGTGGACCGACTCACTTTGACGACTTTAACCTATATTTTTCAGGTCATACTTGTTGGGAAAATTAAAAATATCAAGAAGTTCTTCCGCAGATAAGAAAACAAAAAATTCATCTAGTCCATATTTAACCTAATACACATTAACTGATAATTAAATCATTCACATATAGACAAAAAATTTAAAAAGTAATATAATTTTTTGATTTATGGGCTATGTTATGAACCAAGCTTCATAAGGGTAGAATATTTATAAATNTGACACGGGGATATAGCGGGGACACTCAGGGTTCTTTAAGTTGTTGCTCCAACGCCGCCGACCAGCGAGAAGGGCCTTCTGCGCGCCTCCTCTCACCCTGGAGTTCAGTTGAAGACCTAATCCGAGCCGATTGGTCGAGGGTGGGTTAGCCCCCGATCGCCCGTCTAGAAGAGGCCGATGCCAAAGCGAGAGTATTGGGGCACATCTAGAGTGCTCACAGAAGTTCCTCAACTCACCAGGATTCCCATTTCCTCTGACACGGGTCGCCATGGACGGCAAACACATAAGTGAGCGTTCAGCACAGAGAGGTCAGTAAAGAAGATAAAAGCGATAAAGTAGGTAATTAGAAAAGGAAAGTACAAAGAAAGAAATACTTGAGAGCCTTCTCTGTATCCCACCGTCAGGACGTGGACCGACTCACTTTGACGACTTTAACCTATATTTTTCAGGTCATACTTGTTGGGAAAATTAAAAATATCAAGAAGTTCTTCCGCAGATAAGAAAACAAAAAATTCATCTAGTCCATATTTAACCTAATACACATTAACTGATAATTAAATCATTCACATATAGACAAAAAATTTAAAAAGTAATATAATTTTTTGATTTATGGGCTATCCTGCTATAAATACATATGTTGTTAATTAATAGCTTATGTAAATATTATTATAAACAACATTTAGTGGCACTATTTGAAACAAACTATACAAATAATTAATATTTGTTTGAAGGATACTATTGTATAGAATATTGTTTTAAAGGATACGATTATGAAAATTTATGTCAACACTATACAAACTACAATCGTTTAATTTGTTATAATTTAAACAGATTGTGCTAGGATTTCTAAATGGAAGGTGCATTTGTTAATAACTATTCATTTATTCGTATCATGTTTACTTATCTACATATCTTAAAAAGGTTAATAATTTAATCACAAATGATATCTCGAAAAACCTCATCTAATATTGTTGTTAATACAATTACCACCTTTAATAACTGAAAAAACGTGCCTGGTAATTTTATAAAAAAATAATTGGATGGCTTTGTACCGAGAGGTACTTTTTAAAACAATATTCGAAAGAGGTCAAATGCACCTTCCATATATTTACAGTATAGTAATAAAACAAATCAAATATTTGATGTTTCGTTATTGTTGAAATAAATTTTCCTCCTGTGCAATATTTTTACTGTACAACTATCTAAATATCATAAATTTGCATACGTCTCGGTACAAAGCCATCCAATTATCCGACGAACTTTTGCCGACAACATGAACCATGAATGCTTCCACCATAAGGAACTCCATAGGATTACTTATCCTCTGTATACGGGGTGACGCAGGTTCATGGATCTGGTCAGGTGGATTTTGTGAACTGTCTTCGGGAGTTGAGGGCGGTTGTTGTGCAGCGGTAGCACACTTGAGACCAAAACAGGAGTCTCGGGTTCGATTACCATTTTCACCTTCCGAAGTTATTATATTCCTTGTCTGCGTGTAAGTCTACAAAAGAAGAGTGGTTAATCTGTCTGCTTATTTCTTTGGGTGCTACTGACAAGACGCAATAACGAAACAAACATCCATACCAGTATCACTTGTGTATTTCAAGAAGGCTGTGTCTTTAAAGAATTCCACAATACTACATGGCACTACCATTTGCCTAATGTTTGGTATTCTTCCGAAATAAATAAGGAACTTAAAGTATTCGAAAATTGCTTTGGAGTCTATAAACAATTATACCCAAGAATACGACTACACGAAATAGTCAAAATAACTCAATCAACAAAAGTAAAAAGAATCATAAAATACTGAGAGATATTCGAAATTAGAATTTGTATCATTTATGTAGGTCGAAGGATATAGTTAATTATTCGGAGAATACGAAGTTAAAAACTAGTGCAGACATTTTGAAGAACATTCAAGAGAGCGCCCGCTATTAGAATTCATTTTTAATACCATAAATGTTCATACTTACGAATCCACTTGGCAGATATTTTATTTAAAGAGACATTCAGAAAATTGTCAGTCTGTTGCATTAAAAGATAGTAAAAAATTTCCTAGCTATAGACAGTTCAGCTAACCATTTCAATAGAGGAAGCGGATAATGTTAAAAAATGATTTATGTGAAGGACATTCAGAATTAAATTTCTCATTGTTGAGTTTTATCTTAAATACATGTTCGAAAATAGTAATATTTTAAAATTATCGAGAATGATATTTGCAATACCTTTGGTGATTGGCACAATGTTCGAAGTATTTGCTGCAGCGTTCAATTATCCATGGGTTTCTGAAGTACAAAGTTATCTTTCTCACCACTTATCAGCATCTCCTGCAATTTTGGTTATCCTGCCTTGGAAGCCACTAAACGAACATGATAGAGAAGTTCAGATGTTTCTTCATTCTCTACAATCCAGTGGTGGGGTAATTTTGCTTCGAGCAACAACTAATTACTCCAGTGAAAATGATGCAATCAAAGAAACAGCTTTTAATAGAAGCTTCACATTTAATACTACACGTCGAACTGATATTGTCATAATTTTGACACATCGTGATGTCACATCATCCGAAGATATAGTGGATTCATCGTTAAGAAATGCCAGATCTAAATATGACTGGACCCCGCGTACGCCCCATCTCATTCTTTTGTTAAAACAACCAAAAGATACAATGTCGAGAACCACGATAGAAAATAGTTTCATAAGGAAGGAAAGGCCACAAGATGACGCAAACGTAAACAGAAAATTCCTTTTGAAAGAAGTGATGAACGATGAGGTGTCAGTTCATGAAAACAAGATGTTGGAGTCACTTACTGGGGATGTTACAGAAACAACTTCAGCTCTCTTAATGAGTCTTTGGAACAACAAAGTGTTTCGTGCAGTCGTGTGTGATGTAAGTGGTGAAGAGATTGTTCTCTTTTGGTGGAAACCTCTTGGTGAAGGCCAAGACTGCGATGGACCATCACCAAAATCCATTCAACGTCAACCTATTTCCAAAGGGTTCCCACCATTAGTTTTTGGGAAACTCCAAAATTTCTTCAGTGGATGTACTGTAACGATAAGTTCATTTTCGTTCCCACCATTTACTATATCGAATGGAGGTCAAAATAAAAATACCACCGAAATATACGCGGACGGTTATGAAATACGCATCCAGAGAGAAATTACAGCACGAATGAACATGTCGACAGAATTTGTCGTAAACAACACAGACTTTTTTCTCAGTGTCCAAATGGTGGAGAATGAAACAGCTGATGTGTGTTTGGGAGCGTACTTTGCTTCAAATTGGTTCGAAATAGATGGTAGTGAAATTCTTTGGGTTGAGCTCTCTGTATGGTTTGTACCAGGTGGTATCTCCGTACCTAGATGGAAAAGTGTGTTTCTTGTGTTTTCCGTGCCTCTCTGGAAATCCGTCGCTATGAGTTGTGTTGTGGTGGTAGCTCTATTGTTATTGATGAAGAAATGTGGAAAACGTGACACTCCCGGATTAACTTCTGTGTTTCTTCTACTTCTCGGATTTGGTTTGCGTACGCCTCCGAAGAAAGACTTGACACGTTTAGTATTTTTCACTTGGCTATTTGGTACCTTTATCATCAATAACAGCTACCAATCAGCTCTAGTAGGTTTTTTAGCGAATCCGGGAATGATTCCACCTATTTCTAGCGTGGAAGAATTACTGGAAAGTGGGTTGACCATTGGGTTGCACGAATATTATGTAGTACTTTTTAAATCATATCATGATGAATTATTTGATCGTTTTGTCTCACGGTCTGTTATATGTGATAACATGACTGAATGTTTTGACAGAGTGGCAATTAAAAGGGATATGGCTGTCCCTTTTGATTTACCTTTTGTAGAATACGACTACACAACTGCGAGAAGGCATTTAATCGAGAAGATGGGCATTATTTTGCCTTACCAAATAAGAATGTTTTTTCAGAAAGGAAGTCCTCTAAACGAATTATGGAATTTCTATATCAGAGGGATCATCGAGAGTGGCATAGGTGATGTATGGTGGGAAGAATTGTGTCTAAAAAATGGTCCTATTGGGTCTCTGCCTAGGGACACGAGTCCGCAAATAATGACAATTTCGCATCTAGAAAGTCCCTTCCTCATTTTGTGTATTGGGTATGTTATTTCATGCGTTTCTTTCTCTTTTGAGCTTTTGTTTTCAAGATTTTGCTAACATCAAATTGAAATCCCATCACTGCGGTATCTGAACTATTACATCCTAATTTCTCGTTCGAAAAATATCAACTTACTGAAATATTTTCAGACGTAAATGTTGTAAAAAATAGCAATAAATGTGCACATTTAGTCAATATGTTAGAAATATTTGGTACAATATATAGAATGTCATATACCAGAAAGGTTCATTAATTATTTTACTAGAACAAAATAATGTGATTTATATATTAATCAATTGGACACTAAGTCATAATATAAGAAAATAACCATTATTGTAGTTGAGTTAGGTGTATGCGGTGATGATAAAACATGTTAATTATTTATTTGAGACAAAAAATTACGAATACACCAAGAACAGTACGCTTGTAGATACTGAAGTAGAAGCAGCGGAAGAGAATGATTGTGTCGCTCCCTTAATTCTGTTGGACTGTCTCAAATGAAAAGAACGATCGGGTTACAGATGGTTTCGCGTAGGAGCGTGGAAATTATGAAAATTGAGGGAGAATCGATACTCTATTTGGCCACTTTTCGGGGAACAAAATGAAGATTGGATTCACATTTTACTAACATGCCCGAAAACAGATCAAAAACGAACTTTTATCCAAGTAGGTGCATTATAAAATTAACACATTAACGTAGATTTAGCCATTGCGATAATGAGGGACAAGAGAGTATCTGTAGTGCAGTCCCTGGGTCAGTTCCTAAGCTATGTGAGGGAGATGAGAGAAAGTGTAATATGCGCTGAAACCACTGATTCAAATGAACCGTGATTCTACCGCTTCGTCTTTTTCTTGTGTTTCAGGCGGAGACATGTTGAGAAGCATTATATCAATTATGTTTTTTGTATTGTAAATATTTGAATTTTATTTTAATCTTTATTTCTATGACAAAACTGGTATATATTACATTATAATTTATTTCTCTTATTTAAGTATCTTTTGTAAATATGTTTATATTAATTGTATATATTCGTGTCCTGACCGGTGGTTTCTCGTGGTTCCCAACGGTGCTCATTTAATTGGTAGTTGCAGTATACTTAAAATATATTTTACAACTAAATAAAACAATATCAAAGAAGCACTAAAGGATGCTACAAAAATACTATTACGAATCACAAGTAAATAAAATTACAACCATTTTAAGTTCAAAACAAAGATTTCTAAAATTAAAACTGCAACTTTCCATTCAATGAGAGTGAATACCAGGGCATTGTATGCACAGCCCACGATTCTACTTTTAAAGGCGTACAGGCAAAAAAAACCTCGTCACACATTTGTACATAAATAATATTTGTAAATAAAGCGCCCTATTGAAAATTGAAAATAATTCTATTGCAGGTGCTTTAATTCTGATGGAGAACAAAATGAGGAACAAAAAATTTAGTAATTAGTTTCCTTGTATATAAAAATATGTACAATATTTAGTGAAGTGAAAATATGTATTTGTGTAGTATTTAATGATGTGTGAATATGAAAACTCGCTTTGCTCGATGAGGGAGGGTTACTGCCCTCCTTACCCCATTTTGAGCTATCACGCTATTTTTTACATAACAGTTTCTATGATTAACAACTGAACCTATTGGTAGGTTCCATATTTCAAATCTTGAGATCATTGCATTCACGTATTTTATTCCAAGAAATGTGTAGTTCACCACATTTACTTCGCTGTATTATTGAGGTGATAAATTACACAATATTACACGTCAATTACAGAACAATACTTATTTCTGAAATGAATGCTAAACCTTTCGGGAACTGGATTTTCCCCTAATCCATTATTAGTCCCTTTCTTAATAGTCAGCAAGATACGCAGTATTTAAAAAAAACCGATATTGTGAAACAATTTCTTGACCCCGAAGGTTTCAAAAATACCCGAATAAGATGATAATATTTGAAATTTGGAGAAAATTAAAAAGTTTAACGTGTTATAATGGACACAAGGAATCTATTACAAACAAACCGTAAATTGGTAGTACGCATAGAAAACTTTTATGAAAAATTGAATCCCTGGGGACTGTTTTTTTTACTTATTTCAGTAAACTGGATGTGTTAATGAAATATAATACTAGTCCATTTTTCAATAGCCGACGAAATGTTTCACGTGAAAAAAGATCGACTTCGTGAAACTATTTTCTTGACCCAAAAATTTCCGAAATGACCGGATTGACTTTTTTTTTCTTTGGAAAATTTGAAAACTTCATCGTGCTAATTTGAACACAAGGACACAATTGCAGAAAACAGCAAATAGATAGTACATATAGAAAACTTGTGGTTGAGAATTTAAGCCTGTGGGTGGGTTTTTTTTATTTATTTCAGTGAAATGGTCATGTTAACGAAATTCAATACTAGTCCAGTCAACAGTCGACGAGAAGTTTCAGATGAAAAAGGGTCGACTTTGTAAAACAATTTATCCCAAAAATTTTCCAAAATACCCGGAAATGATTTCTTTAGTTTCAAGACCTTTGCAATGTGGATATGATTGTAACAAATCGTTTGCAGAAAAATGTTAAGTCTTGGTGATGTACAGAGCTGTTTTATTGTATTTTTTAATAATTGTGAAGTTTTTATTGATTTCGTATAGTTTGCGGATAGAATTTGCAGTCTCCACTACATGGTGTTGAAAGTTAATCAATTTTCAATTCAAACCTCAATAGTACTCTCGACGGTTTTGGGTGTATTTGGGTGAACCCTCTCGAGTTTTGAGGAAAAAGGGAAACATTTGTAGGGAAAACAGGGGCTGGTTGACTTAATTCCAATAAAGTATTTTTTTTTAAATTTTAATATCTAAACATGTAAAAAACAATACATTTGGTAGATAAACCATTAAGCTTTAGAAAAAACAACAACACAAAGCTCGCAATTTTTATGGCACAGTTTACACAAACTAATTTTATAGTAGGTTACGCAAACATGAGGCACTAATACAAATATGAGGCAATCTACTCCATGTCCTTACATTGTTGACCTTACACAACGTACCGTTAACCTATGAATTAATCAGTGCAAAACTTTGCGATGAACATTATTAAATGTATGGTAGTAAATAATCGCCTTATAATTGAAAAAATATTAATTATCTCATGATAAGTTGTAATCGAAATCAAATCAGATCTCGTCATTTCGGAATTAAATTCTAACATTGTCTCCCTTTTTACAACATGGCTTAGGTGTGTTTTATGAGATAAAATAAATATCTGTTGCTGTAGAACTAATAATTTTCCATCAAAAACGATTTGTTGATAAGATTTATACAAGACATCTGTATGGTTGTTCTCTATTAGGTGTGTAACAAAGTGTGAATGTGATGTGTTGTATTTGAAGAAGTGTATGTGTTTTTTAATCAGTGTGAAATTTCTACTTGTCTGTCCGATTTATACACCGCTACATTCGGTGCATGTGAGTGCGTATACACCACTTAATTTGGAGGGAGGAATTTGGTCTTTTATCTCAGAAAGAATGTTCCGAAGGGTGTGAGGGGAGTGAAATGTTGTTTTAAAATTGTTTTGTTTGAGTAGGTTGGCTATTTTAAGGGATATTGGTCCAATGTATTCGATGGTGAGATGTTTGTTAATAATGTTATTTTGCAGGGGAGAAAGGGATGTTGTTTGTTTCTTTTGAACTGTGTGTAATTTTTCCCTGATAATGGAATCTATTAAACCTTCATCATATCCATTATTTAATGCTATTTTTTAATAGTCTGGATTTCTTTGATTGTGTTTTCTCTCGATACTGGTATGGAAAAAGTCTGTGTAGCATGGAATGGAACGATGCGTATTTGTGAGTATGTAGGTGTGTAGAGGTGTTGTGTATGATGGTGTCTATGTGTGTACGTTTCCGGAAAATATCAAATTCGTGACGATGATTCTCAAGTTTGATAGTGAGATCTAGGAAGTTGAGTGTCCTCGACTCATTTTCTATTTCTGTTTTAAATTGGATTGTCGGATGCGAAAAATTAATGTAGGAGGTGTACTGCTCTAGTTGTCGTTGACTTCCTATCCAAAGGGTAATGATATCATCCACGTAACGGTATCAGTATAAAATGTTTAGGTATTTAGGCCTTGCCTGAATCCAAATTGCATATCACTAAAATAACTGTCCAATCTAGAAATTTAATAAGTTTTACTTTAACTATTTTTTCTAAGATTTTTGAGAATATAGAAACAAGGGCTATTGGTCGGTAATTTGTTGGGTCATTCTTATCAATTTTCGTATACAACGGTATTTCGACAGCTTTTTTAAGCAGAGTTGGAAACTCATGGCTACTCATTCTTAAAGTGACTGGGTAAACAATTGGACTCAATATGAATTTTGAAATTTAAAATAATTATTAGTGTTATATTATCAAAACCAGAAGATTTCCGATTAGATAAGGAATTATTAACTTTTGAATTTCGATACTTGTAGGGTACAGAAATAATAAGTTTACATTTCATTCCTTAGGAAAATTAATTTCAAAAGTGGTATTCTCTCAGGTCATTAAAATGGGTAAATGTGAATCTATAATACGCCTAAGCTTTGATACAATGTTACAAAACAATGTGTAAAACATATTGACTACTTGATGAGAATTTAAAATAGTTTCTCCATTTTCGTTATTAAAAAGGATATTGTCGTCTTTAGTTTTTATATTTTTGTTTATTCTCTTCAAAAAATTGCTTATAGAAAGCATTTTTTGTTTGTCTAATTACATTTCTTAGTCTGTTTTTAAACTGATTAAACTCTTCTCTCGTCTCATTATTACCAGGACATTTCACACCTCTCTCATGCGAGGAATTTTTGNCCCCCCCCCAAAAAAAAAAAAAAAAAAAAATTTTACAGACGAACGGAGAATGTTAAGGAACGTTTCAAAAGCTACAGATACATTTTGCGGCATTATAAACTGTGTTCCAATTAAGATAATTTATTATGTTGTTTATTTTATAAAATCAATTTTTTCTACACTTTCTTTTTGAACAAAATTATTTCTTTAAGATAATTTTTATACACACACTTGTCATCGTATGATAGAAAATACAGCTATCAATTACAAAACTCCCTAGACTTCCTAATTTAGCACTACTTTTAACAAATACGTGATCCAAGTAACGTTTAGTGTCAAGTGTAGCCCTGGTTGGAACATCAAAGCTTGATCTTATACCGTGGTTTGTCATTGTTATTCTGTAACAATCGGAATAGTTTGTATTCCTTAACAAATCTATATTCATGTCTCGAGTTATTATTTAATTTAGAAATTAGGTAACTGATACCCATACAAAAGTTAGGAGGAATTGTCTCAGTGAATTTGAAAGTGTTAGTGAACAGATCAGCAATTTCAGGGTGGCAGGAAGAGAACATTTTAAACCATAAAATTTGGATTTATGTTCCAGGTGATTTCTGTGAGCTTGTTAGGATTTCTTTCATATCTTATACATCTCTTTGTGGAATTCCATCTGAGGAATATTAAAATAGTTCCGTTCTTCTCGTTGCATCCACGTTTCTCATCGATCATGTGCTACAGGTTTACACGGTTCTTATATATTTTCAAAGATGTATGAATTTCTTTACGAGCTATATATCATATAATCCAAATACTGTAGGTAATGTCAGGATTAAATTGAGAATGAATTTTCAGTATAGATTCAAGGCCAATTGTGAAGTTTTGCAACATAGATGTTGGGAAGGATTTTGAAACTTTAATTAAGATGAAGGGCACATACAACGAAAGTTTGTAACATGAGTCCCTATTAATGGTTGTCCAAAGGTATTATCCGTTTCTATTGCTCCAACTGAAATTGTCTTTAATAGAATCACTGTCGTTAACAAGGTCCTTTATATTAGCTATATCGTATTTCAGAAATGTATGTCTAATAACATTTCTTCATAAAAGGATATTTTATACATTAAATGATAAGATTTCGGATTTGTTGGGGAGCAGAATATATTAAGAAAATTATGTCATCATAACTTTGTCTGTAACAATATTGCGCGTGTTTGTCATTAGCTATTTCCGATTTCAGAGCTTTTTAATTTTGAGTCATTTTGACGGAAGGAAATTGTGGAAGGACAGTCTTCGTAACTAGAGTGTGACTTACCTTGATCAAGAATAAGATTTAAAAATTTATTTCACAACTTTTGTCAAATTTTCCCGTAGGTTTTTTTAGAAATTCGCTGAAATGCCTTTTTTGTGGGGCTTTACGACTCGTCGACATCGAGATCATTAGAGCTCTAAAATTCAGCACAAGTAGGGAAAATGCAGTTAAGCACTAAGGAGAGCCAACATGACTCTCCCCGCTTGTGGGACTCGCCGAATCACTCAACCATACCCACTAAAAACCCTCCTGAATAACATATCAAAACATATCTCAAAACATATAACATTACATCAAAACATTACAACGAGGAAAATGAAAACCCTCGCAACCTACTAGCGTCGGGATCAAAAAGAACAAGAGGTGACCAAGGGAGGTCAGGAAAGAGAAAGGAAGGAGCCTTGCACAAGTAAGTGGAAGCAATGCCAGACTCATCTTGGAGTCCCGTGTTTGCCAGACATGTACTTACTAGATGTAAGTCCCCTGGGGGGCTGAAATGCCTGAATTACTGAATGGCAGTTACTATGTTTCTAGGTCTCGCTTCATCTTCACCAGAAATCTCAAATTACAGAAAAAGGACAGAAAATAACCGCAAAAACTTCGGAATGGTAGATCAAGTAGGCATGATCAAGTTACGCATGATCAAGAGGGAAAAATCATTCATTAGGAATTAGTATTGAAATATAAACTACAGAAAAATAAGGTAATTACTACCATCCAACATTCTTCAAAATTAAAATTATGTAATTTTTTGGGATAGAACCATCACAACACAGAAGGTGTAGACCGGGAATAGTAGTTAAGACAAAAGAAAAAGAAGTGCTTCTCATAGACATCGCCATCACCAACAACAATAATCTGGAACAATCGTTCAAAAATAAAATTACAAACGATATTCATCTTTGCTTCGAAATTAAGGACATGAGGAAATGTGACAGAGTAAGAGTAATCCCAATAATACTGTCAAACATGAGAGTACTGAGAAGTAACCAATAACCTGTTCAAATCGTTTTAAGAACTGCAATACAAGCCACTAAACGTCCAACTCATACAAAAATCAGTTATCTTTTCGCATTGTTCGGCGATTCTTGACGAGGTTTGACGATAACACCTTTATGTCTCTCTCTTAAAACAAAATTGCCGTTAATGTGGTTAAGACAAGTCTCTCACTCCTCCAACCACAAGAAACCGACAGAAAGTCGTGAACAAGATTGAAAATAATAATCATAATCATCATCTCCAACCTAAATACAGTGGAAAGATAAACAACCCATCAAGAGACAAGGACATCCCAATAGTCATCTCGAGTACTGCAGTCTTTCCTAAGAATTAATGTGCAGCACATAGGAAGCTCAATGTGACGTGTAACATTTATAAATGAATGCAGAAAGCTGTCATTATTGCGACGAGTGGGAATAGTTATGAGATTTTTAGGTGATGTAGTAAATTTATTGATCCGTGAATCACTACACAATATGTAGTAATTGTATATTGGGTTGTATTTTGATTGTAAAAATCTGTAAAACCAATGTTGTAAAAATACCAATAAACTGAGAAAAAAAAGTAATTAAAATGTCCCTTTTGCTCATTTTACTGATCTGATAAGTTGTTATGCGGCGGGTAGGGAGGAAGTTGGAGGACATGTTGCTTTAATCAATTTTAAGTCCCAATAGCAGCATTGCTAGTATCCTCGAAAATCTTCCTTCTACGCCAACAAAGTTAAGAAAAATAGATCAGCGTTTAGCATTTTCTTGAACAATTGCAATAGTTCTTGCAATGTCCCAACGATGTATGGAAATTAGACCAGTTTCATGAACATTTTAATCATTATGCTAGGTATGCAGTAGGTGTTATGTATCACTCCTAAAACTATCAGTGACCCAATGAAGTTTCCGAAGGGCCAATTAGTCTAAGGAGCATGATTTCTGATGTCTTATATTCTTTGTACAATTTCCAAACACATTCACAGTTTTAGTTTCGATATTTAAAGTGCCACACTTCCTGAAAACCGCCATTTAGCTCACAATACATTAGTTACCTTCAATATACTCTTCAATGGCTTCAAATAATACAAATCAACAGAATGGAATGAGCTTTCGTTGCAGAACTTTTATGGTAAATTCACAATGAGATGTATCTTTTCTCGTAAGATAAATAAATTCCACTGAAAACTTACCTCCCAGAATTTTAATCACACGAAAATATTCTTCCTCTCAAAGGTTCCATATTTTGGTTCGGATTTTGAATATTATCGAGGTTTCGAAGTCAGCAGTAGAGTCTGGAGAAATTGTTTTCTCCTAACGTCTATAACATTCCGTCGTACACAAGCAGACTCACCTTCATCACAAATTACAAAAATATAAAGCAACAAGTAGGTTTTTGAATAGTCGATTCCTATTTCTCAAACATGATACAAAGATTAAACCAATATTTAAATCATGGAAAAATGGTTTCTCCGACGAAAATTGACATATTAATGTGCAGATTTTCTAAGGACAACCAAAATTCTCTCGGATCATCAGTGGTCGGCGGCACACCGCCATTCTTACCACGAGATCGCTCAAAGAAATAAAACACACAAAAAGATTTTACTGTGATTTAATCACGACGTAGTCGTGTTGGAAGTTGCGTTACAAAACGAGCTAAGGAAGGCTCTCGTTGTTCTCTTTTATATTCATCTATTACCAAACATAGAATTTCCATAGAGCAAGCAGCCCATTCCTAAATTTCTTAAATACAAATTGACAGATAATTTCCGGTGGAGTCGCTTAGTGCCTGCTGTGGATGACGCATTTGTTTCTCAAGACTGAAACCGGAGCTGACCCTTCTCGCTACGGACGTCCGTACGCAATCCGTCTCGTCATGCGCCTGGTGATGACAGCTCACAATGTGAAAAAATTCCACTGGTTGCTCAACTCGTGAAACGCATGTTCGACCTTGGAGTACGCATCGTGCTCTCGGAACTTTGCACCGAGTTTTGGATACTCAGCGCGACAAGGAGTGAAGAAATTCCTCGACTCATGTCTTCCATGCAAATTGGCCAAAGCATCACCAAACATTCAGAGCGAAGCACCTCTCCTAGACGATCGTGCACGACCTGGGAAACCTTTCGCTGTCACTGGTGTTGATTTTGCCGGTCCGTTGTACGTGAAAGTGGGAAGCACAACGCACCACAAAAGCTACATCACTCTCTTCACTTGCGCCACGACACGAGTGTTTCATTTGGAACTCTCAAGTGATAAATTCCTCATGTCACTACAACGCTTCGTTTGGCACCGTGGCTTTCGTCATAACATCTATTCGGACAACGTACAGACATTCTACGCTTCCTCGAACTCACCGACGTGTGGAAGTCGATCAAATCCTACAAAACTCATCACTACTTGGCCCTCAAGATCATCACGTGGAAATCGATCCCTCCATGTGCGGTTTGGTTGGAAGGATGGTGGGAAAGAATGATTGGAGCAGCAAAACACTGCCTTCAGAAGACAGCGCATTCAATTCCACGCACGCACAAAATAGTTACACATTTCATTGTTTTACTTGAAGCATCAAGTATGGTTCACAAGTGTGTGAATGTGTTTTCGCCTCATAGCACACAGAATAGACAAAAAACTTCGATAAATGTACACGCATGCTACTAAGGGTAAACACAGCAACAACAGTAAAACACTTCAATAACTTTTTTCCCAATATTGATTTGAATTCTTTAAATTAATATACAAACCATTCGTAGTAACAGTTGGGGAGCACAGGAACCCTATGAAAATGCTTAGAGCTTCGAGTTCCGGCACATTCATTTTGCAGCGTTGCACCCTGTAAACCGAAAAAAAATTGTTCAAATTCCATCTTGATTTCCCTTCATTTAATTTAATGCGTCTTTGGGGAGTGATCATTTTGGAAGGGCATCACATGCGATCAGTATGATGTGCCATTAAGCTCCAGCACCCAGCAAATTTTTCGAAATACGGGTTAAGATTTACCATTATTGGTGTTTAAGAAAAAGAAATTATACAATAAGAATTCCTGACACACTAGCGACACTACGGGTAATCAGGCAGTAAAAGAAAAATATTTGTTGATAACTACATATACCGTTTTGCTGCTTTATTCCCTGCACGCATTGTAGATCTTCCTGTTTCCCAAGACACGTTCTTTGGTCGTCGCTCTTTTACATCTGGAGAGCGGACTGATGCTCTATTGACGAGTGCGTACTGAGATCTGGAAGGACGTCTGGCCGACAGCAAGCGCCAGATACAGAAAATCTAGTAGCAGATCGTGATATTCGTAGTCGTTCAGCTGATGTGGAAGTTACGAAAGGATCTCCAGTTCCAAACTCATCCTTCGTCCCTGCAAAATAAAATATAATGTGTCTCTGAGTACTATGACACTTTATACTGCGAACATAATTTGAATGTTATTCTAAAACCCTTTTTCTGTTTACGAGTAAAACCTGTTCTGGCGATCGGCTCTGTTTCCTCTTCCCTTCACAATCTCCGTGAGACGCCAAAGAAGAAGAGAGATTTCTTCCCACCCATTCCTTCTTCTCTTTCTTTTTTGTATCTTCGTTCTCCTCTCCATTCTCCTTACTTACTTCCTCCTCCTCCTTCACATCCTCGTCCTCCGTAATAAAAAGTCCAAAATTACTTTTTTGTTTTATGAGAACGATATTATAAGCGAGTGTACGAAGAGTGACTGCTCGGATGTGTCAGAGAATTACCGTGGTTATCCTGTCTGCAAATGCGCGCAGGAAAGCAACGCGGAACCACAACGTAACACGAGACTGGAAAGGCATCTTCCCTGAGTCGCTCACAGTTGTGGAGTACGCTGACGTTTCGTAGTTACCATGTAACAAATATCATACCAACAATTGGTTACTTGTTATCGTGAACATTTGTTTATAGTCAGAGTCTTGTCCTCGGCCCATGTAACAAGTGCGTACGCGAGGGCATATAGTGAGGAGAGGGTTTTTCTAGGAAATACTCTGTCGATCACAAACAATATTAATTATATGTCTCATTTCTTTCTTAGAATATCATAGATAAGATTCTACGAAATAATTCTGTTTCCGTAATCTCTGTCGCATAGCACAATTCTGCACTTCGTAATTAATCAAATTTGGCACATCGTTTCCACCGGTTGTAATCGTCAGCGTTATATTGTGACATTACTGTACGGTTTGTCGGGGTAATCCAACTTTTAGTGTCTTGATCTTAAGAATTGCCAATAATCTGAAATTTATCCTCGTGTTCTTTAGAAACAGAATCCCCTCCAAAATAAATAAATTAAAATTTCAGAAGGAAAAATAACTACAAATAAACTAACTACGAAGTAAGAATAAAGTCAAGATCAATGTGAAAAGGCACTGACAAGTTTAATTTGACAAACTGAGAATTGTCTGACGTCAAACATGACAATACACAACATTTATACACACAGGTCCTTGAGTCATGTAGTCAGCTATAATAATTTATAAAAAATGGCTTATGAGGTCGTCCATAAGACATTAAAGCAGCTATCTGCTAACTCACGAATTCTGGAGTAATCTCACTTGTAGTTCTTTCCTCAGAGTTTTTGGACTTCCAAATTAATGTCACCACAAAGAATACACACGATAGTTTGTAATACTTCAATTCTTGTCATGTTGGAAGTTCAACTATGCTTAGTTATTACTATGACGGGTTGATAGTTCTTTCGTACTCGTCACCGTCAGATTGAATAATAAACACTTTAACGAAAAATTTGCTTACACAAATATATTTCACTTATAAACTTGCAATTGATATTCAAAGTTTTGAATGTCAGCTAGGACAGACTCTGAGCGATGGCACTCGACGAAGGTCGTGAACACTAGCACGTCGCGCACGAGAGTGATGTTCTCGTCTTCCTCACAAGTTCTTGTTTACTTGTTTACTTAGTATTTTGGGATTGGTTGGATCACTGAATTTAGTCACTTGTTTTTGAGTTTCTATAGTTTCTGTTGATTGTACGTCACTTAGAGATACATTGTTATTAGTATTTCATTCGTTATTAGAATTCTGAATATGGAGGAATATGAAAGTATATGCATTCACTTGTTAATTTCTAGAAGATATTAATGAATAATCTGTATTCACTTATTAATATATAGAATACGAGTATGTAGCAATCTGCTACAGGTTAAATGGGATTTTGATATCGGGGTCGTATTGTGACCCTTTTTCTATACAGATATTCCATTACTAAACAGAGATTCAAGAGATTGTGCTGACAAAAAATTATCTCCCGAAATAGAAATCTCCCTTTCTGTTCTTTCGTAAATAGAAATTCCTTTTTCTTGAATTAAAGATATTAATAAAACAGTAACTTGAATTTTAATTTTAGCTAAAGAAGTTAGGGTGTGATAACACATATTTGCCCAACTTATTTATTTGTTTAAATTGTTTTATAGTAATAACCTAAAAAATGAACCCATTAAAATTAATTTAAAGAAATTATTTCTTCCCACTTTTACAAAATCGACCGCGACATGGCTAGATTCCTATACTCTTTAACGCACCGCTCCCGTATTGCGGCTATGAGTACAACTAGAAACATCAATTACAGGGCATTTGTGGGTATTTTGGCGAAGTATAATATTCGTCGTCGCATAATAGTAGAGAAACATATGAATATAAAGATTATATGTACGTAAAAAATGATGTTTAAGTCTTTGTATTTGTAGACTAGAGAATTTATGGAACGTTTTATAATAAAATAGAAATTTGTTAGCTATATCCATCGCAACATATCCTTCACAATCTAGTTGTGTTTCCTGTTCATTCATGTTCTTCACCATTGCTCCAATATGATAGGATATACCCAAAAAAGATATATGGAACAAACTTTACAAATGAATGTGATAGGCTTGTTGTGGACTTGTTGCTTGATCTAATGTCTTACAAATAATAAACTATCGAATCATCGATGCTCATGGAATTTTTGGGGGGTGACAGTGAAACTATTTTTTGTGTAGTAGACCTGTGAAAGAGCCAGCTAAATTTACTTTTGAATTCAAGTTGATGCTATCGTACATATGAAAATACCTCACTATTCCTCAGTAATATTCATCAACACCATTACACCCACAATTTACAGAGTGGTGCGTATCAACACCATTTTTATCACGGCAAATTTCCGCAAAGAATACATTAACTACAGTGAATGAGCAATAAATAATATCATTTTCAGAAAGCTTACGTTCAAACACGATTTTCTTTAAATATTGTCCATTTGATTGTATATTAAAAAAAAAGAAGTATGAATTGTTTTGTTATNGAGAAGGAGGATTTACAATAGAATCAGTACTGTTTCTAAGGTTTCAGGAGGTTCTTTTTATAGAGTTGGCCTTGTCAGATTCATTATAACAAACACTCTTTAATACCAGACAACACATACAATAATTAATAATACATAAGCAGAATTACGTGATATATATACAATGACACGGGGCCCCGAGCTGAGTCTGGCATTACTTCCACTTACTTGTGCCATGCTCCTTCCTTTCTCTTTCCTGATCTCCCTTGGTCACCTCTTGTTCTTTTCGATCCCGACGCCATTAGGGCTAGGGTATCTTTCATTTTCCTGCCTCGCCCCAGGGGACTAACATCTAGTAAGTACGTGTTTGGCAAACACGGG
>NNCF01129916.1:79136-89339 GCA_002313205.1 Laupala kohalensis | reverse complement strand
CCCCCCCCCCCAGAAGAGAAAATAAGAAAATTCCCCAATTGCAGCAGAATTACATTTTACGGAAAGTTGCAAAATTGTGACGCATGAATACAAGAAACAACCGAGTTTTTGGTGTTTTTACAATTAAATGGTTTCCGTAATGCTCCTGGCTCTTACGGATGGCAACTACTTATCATGCTTTCAGTAGTATTTTGAGAGTCCTCGTGATATTGAAACTTCATTGAAGTGATGGCTTCCTCGGGCTGTGTCTTCATAATCAGCTCCAGACAGATAGCACATGTAGATATAATCTGGCGTATAACATAGCTGGAACAAGGCTATAACACAATAGAACAAATAAAGTTCACAGTGTTAAACACCAGCGATGAGACAACATAGCTGTCATTTTCCAAAAAAATGTTTCGTTTCCATGATAAGGAAACATTATTAATCACTGAAACTTCATAAAAGTTTCTTTTCCCAAAAATAGTATCTTCATTAATACGATGCGCACTTGACGTCAGTAGCGTAGTTGAAGACTGACGTAACACGTAGTTCCGAACGTAGCATAACTGAGTAGAATAATTCGTTTCCATGATAAGGAAACTTTAGTAATTAAATATAATATGACATCAGTCGCTTTGCTGAAGACTGACGAGAACGCATATCGTAGCGCGGCGTAACAGTGATTCGAGGTACAAAATCATGAGCTTTTATACCCTTTCGAATGTTCTAGAATATAGTAGGGATAGCGCGTACAATAGTCGCGGCTATTCCATAGAGTGTACATAAGACATCTACTGCGCTCTGGTAATAACAAGATGTAATGCGAGTGAGTGTCGACTTCAAGTACTTCCACGGCGTCTTATGGTGGTAGCCACTTTGCGAACTAATGTGGTTCGCAACAGGTTTCTTCGCCAAAAATGTTAAAATAGCTCGGCCAGAGTCATTTAGAAAAGCGATAATTTCCCAATCTCTATCAGGTTTGGGTATAATTTTATCCCAGTTTTGTTTAGGCATACCGGTTTTCATGTATTACCAACTTTGTGGCTGCTTACACTTTTCCAATTTTATCCTACTGTTGTCCATTATCAGGGAAAGAGATTGAAGCAAATACCAGAGAGTACAGTAAAGTCTTCCGTTTTCGTCAGAAACTGAATTTAAGGTTTCCCGAGTAAATCTGTTTCGCTCCGATCTCAACCATGTCCACCTATAATCGTTTTATTGGTTGGCTGATCACCTTGGATTTTTAATTTAGTAGGGAGGATAATACTAGAAAGCTAACAATTTGACTAAAAGTACTTTTATGAAGAGTAGTAACGCATATCACGCATAGTAACAATAGTTACAAGCAGGTGTTACAAATCTTGCCCAATGCCTCATTATTGTGGCGCTTAGATATTCTAATGTCAGGAATCAATGCTATGACAAACCAACATTAAAATACGCTTGGTTTTGTTTCAAGAGATTATTATTATAAAAAGAAAATGCTAGGAATTACAAAAACAGTTAAAATTACTACAACAGTTACAAATTCTGAGAAGATATTCTGTGGATTAAAAAACTTGGAAATATTTGAGTTCACAGCATGATTCATGTTAAATATTAATTAGCTCGTAAATCTTGCTCACGGCAGCCAATTGATTTGAAATACAAAAATATCGCTAAACTTATCTTTGGATTTATTTGAAATTTGTTTAACAAAACTTCCCCAAAATGGGGCGATGTGCATATATGGGATAAAGGAAAACTAAGAAAACGATTTTTTTAGGAGACTGTAATATGGGTTCTTTCCAGTGTTAATCTTTTCCAAAATCTGTCTTCTATTTCTAAAATAAGGAAATTGTTATCTGTATGAAATGTGTGGTTGTTCTCTATTAGGTGTGTAGCAAAGTGTGAATGTGTTGTGGTGTATTTAAAGGCGTGAATGAATTCTTTTAATCATTGTGTGAAATTTCTATTTGTATGTACGATGTATACACTGCTGCATTTGGCGCACGTGAATCGCTGTCTTATTTTATTGAGAATATAGTTTTTCCTATCTAAGATGTTTTGAGTTGTGATTTGGGTAAGTAGGGTAGTACTGGATGAAACAAGTTCTAAGTGCTTCGGCGTAACCACTTGTGTTATGAATTTCTTTCATAACCGGAAATAGTTTGTGACAATGAATTCATTCAAGTCGTTGCTCTATTTAATTCCTTGAAGTGGTTCTGCTAAAGTGGACTCAGTATTATGGTCCTGGGAAGCACGTTCGGCAGTTACAGCCCTTTGGGATGTATTGTGGCTATTCTGTGTCTCATCATTTCGCTGAGCTTCTGATTAATCATGCGATGGGGGATCACCACCAGCCCCAAAGGAGGCTGTCTCCTGTTCACGCCAAATGCAGCCTCAATGACTGGTGTGTCCGAGGCGTGACGTCTAGTTCTAGATGCCGATGTCTCTGCGCAAGGGGGGTGGGGAAACCCCAGGTGCTGGTGTTGAGTTTGGTGCGCTCCAGGTATTCTATTTCCCTGTTATTCTCTATTTCTATCAGGCGTTCCGTCATCCACCACCTACGGAGGCATCTGGTGGGAGACTACCAAGTCTCCCAGATCATTATGTATTTTTATTTCAGCTAATGCTGGTATCATTCTTCCAACCGGAAATGAACCATATTCCTAGGGTTGGAAATAATCCATTTTGTAGATAAAATACTTTTCTCATGATGTGGGCAGTTCCCAACAGTGCTGTTTTTTAAATTTCATTTTGATTTAGATTTCCTGGTATATTCTGTATATGTTATTGATGCCCCTCTTATCAGTGATATGATTTCTTTTTATGTTTTCCACATTATCTGAATTTCTATTTTTAAGTCTGTGTATTTTATTATATTTTCATATTCTTTTAGCGACATGTTCATATCTTTCGGCACTGCAATATCTATTAATCGACAAGTTTTGTCTCTATTGTTTTGCACTATAATATCAGATTTGTTAGCAGCTACTCATCTATCAGTTACTACTTACTGGTTCCAAATTATAATTGTCTTCTTTGATCGTAACTGGTTGTAGGTTTTGTTCATACCACTTGTCGGGTACATCTATTCTTTACTGACTCTGTAGGTAAAATTTTGCAACCATTATCTTGGGCGTTGTATGTAGCTATTTCATCAGGATTTACCTACTGTAAAACCCCACGATAGGCGATATGGGTATTAGAAATTTGTTTCTTTTGTTTCTTCTTTTCATATGAATCCCATGAGTAACTAGGGATTCTGTGTCCGCTGCAGCAGTGTCCCGCTTGCCCATTTAAGGATAATTACAACTAGAGGTCGTCTGGTATCCAGAGGGCATCGTTTGTGCCTGTCTTACTTGCAGTCATTTGTTCTCTGAGCACGATAGCTTCCACCTTAGAATTAGGGTTTTAACTTCGAGGTATACTCCCTTAACTTTCATGAGGTGTTAAGGGGGGACGGAGGGAGATTAATGGAAATACTTAGGACGGGGACCAGGAGCCTCGGGGCCACTCGATCCACCCGTTGGATCCTGGGGGTGAACTGGCAAGCAAGGGGAAAGACTGGTTAGGCAAGGGAAACTTAAAGAAGTGGACAGCGGTCAACTGCTCCTAATAGTCGCGTCTTACGACAGGGGGAGATCTCGTGGTACTACGCTCCAGGTGGTCTCAACACCATACATGCTTTCTGATCCTCCTCGCAGTATCGTTTTTATGTGTTTCTGTGATTCCTTGTCTATGTTGATTTGCCTCTGTCTGCTTACAAAGATCAATATTTCTAAGACGTATAGTTATTGGCGTCTGCACAAGGGGTAGCAAACTCCAGGTGTAGGTGCTAATTTTGGTTCTCCCCAGGTATTTTATTTCCCTAGTATTCTGTATTTCTATCAAGCGTTCCGAAATCCACCACTTACGGAGGCGTCTGGTAGGAGACTAGCAACTTCCCCAGACTATTATTATTATTGTTGTTATTGGAATCGCCAAATAATAGGTATACTTTATGTGATGATAAATATCAATTCCTGAATTCATATTTCCTGAGGAATTTCTGAATCCATTTTCCACGGAGACTTGCTTGACTTTTTGCCAAGTAATGAACTTCTTTATCCTGTAGATTATTTTACGTTCGTTTGCAAGTTGTAAAACACTGCGCCCTTTCTTTAGATGGTTCGACGGTAAGAGTGAGAAGTTTATTTGCACTTCTCGTATTTTTTAACCCGACCTTTTCCCACGACATGTGGGGTCGGCATAATGGGTATGAGTATGATGCTTTTATTGGTTTTGGCTGGGGAATGCTAGGGTACCGGATGCCCTTCCTACCGCACCTCCCCTGAAGCGGTGATTAGTGAATCGAGGGCGTTAGGCACTACGCCTCGGGACGCTCCAATAGAATATCTATATATTTACTCTTATTTATAAAGTAACGACCACCTCACTTCGTCCCACAAATCTGGATTTGGAGCATTTTTGGGTATTCCTAGGGTGAATCTACGAGTGAAATTCGATGTGGGTGTACATAGAACGTAGACACCTCAACTCCCCTTGAGTCGGGCAGAGATATTTCATCTTAACAATACGTAATAAATGCGGGGTGACACTGTGTTTAAAAAGATCAAAATCAGTGACTTAATGAGAGTGACCAAATATTATTGTGAATGTATCTCATTAAAAATATAAAAATTACAAAGTTAACTAACGAAATACATATTAAATACCTAAAAACTATATAAAACACTTGAAAATAAGATATATTTATATATTCATGAGTTGCAGAGTCAATACAGAAAGAAATGTAATATTGGTGGAATTGGTCTAATGTAGACAAATAGTTAATTACAAAATAATTCGGTTTATAATAATAACAATAATAATAATAATAATTTGTAAAATTTTCTCGCGTAATACCATTCAGGAAAGCATCGAGTTAATAATATAAGGGTAAAAAAGTATGCAATACAGCAATGCAACTATTCAGAATATGGATCTGTTCTTCTAGTATAAACGTTTGTTCTTTCTATTTGTCAACAAGCCCTGAAGAAGGTCATAATGTTTTAGTACAAAGTGCAACGAATACAAGAGCTATGAATTACCTCAAAATGTACGTTTTAGTTTTACAGTCAAGGCGGTTAAAGGAACGACGCACAAGTGTTGCATAACAAGGTACTTTATAAACATATCCTGAAAACTTCAACACGACTCTTCATTCTGCTTCGGAAATCTCCGTTGAAACATGAGATATATTTCCATACTTAAGTATCTTATTACATTTGAGAGACATGGTGATACTATAAGAAATGTATATCAAATTCATTCAAATTGAGATCGAGAAGAAATAAACTAATAACATTTAAAGATAGTTCAACAATACAGACATGAGATAACTTTCGGTCCGGTGAAAAATGGCGTCGAACCGGCAATCGAACCTGACACAGGGGTGATAACCACTACACCACCCGATCACCTTCCCCAACTGTACACCATTTCCATCTAGTCGTAAAAGTTCGAATTCCGACTCGTCGACATTTTCACCAGACCGAAAGTTATCACATATCATCTCCACGTGTAGGATACACGAAAGAAATATGTGCAATACAGACGTCAATTTAATAATCAAAATCAGAACATAGTGATATGAAAAGAAATGAATTAAATGAAACTAAAAGAATATCGTCAGTATTTACTTAAAATTATACACCTATATCGATTTCGTTTGATGGCAATACACCTGGACATAAAAACTAACAATAGAAATTAACAAACTCGGTGTGCGTGAGAGGACCTCGTTACCTAAATTTCGTATGTTTCCGAGTCACACATCTTTAAGTATGTAATTATTGCNTTTTTTTTTTGTTTGGGGCTTTAGGGCTCGTCAACATCGAGGTCATTAGAGCCCATTACTGTGTCCTAGTGTTAGAATTAACTCACTCAAAAATTACTCTAATTACACTTTATTTTTTATTGTAAGGAGAGGTATATAAAAGGTAAGGAACATTAAAAATAATCGTTTGAAACGCAGCAGGGAAAGTTAAGTAAAAAGTGGTTTCTACAACTATATAACAAACTTCTTATTAATATATTTAACGAAGAGATAAAAAAATCTATATTTCATTTTTAATTTCATTTTAAGTAATTAAATCTAAAAGTTATTTTTTAATATTATATTTAAAAAAGCAAATGAAACAAAGTTGATATTTCATCTTTAATCACATAATAAAGTGCTTCAATTACTTCCTCACAAAAACGAAATTATTAAATAAGAAAATTCAGTCGATTATTTTCAGAATATGTCAAAGAAAGAACCATAATCCTAAGAAATTAACCATAAGAAACAAAACAATGTATTTTTATGATTTGCGAAACAGTATTACTTAAATACGCGAATAAAAATTCAATGAATTATTTCAATGACAATATTTTCAATACTAACATAAATATCTAATAGTTCATACAACATGTACGAACTCATTAGTTATTGTGATGAGATGCCGTTCTAAAATACAGTAATTCGATTATAAAAGTGCAACATGATATAATAAACCCACCACATAGAATTAGAAAAGGGCTTTCTAGATGTGAAATTGTCATTACTTGTGGACTTGTATCTCCGGGAGGTAAACCAAGAGGACCACTTCTTTGAGTCAAAGTTAACCACCACACATCACCTATACCACTCTCCTCAATCGCCCTTATATAGAAATCCCAAAATTCCTTTAGGGAACTTCCTCTCTGAAACAACATCACAAAATAACAAGTTACAATATTACCCATTGGTTCAATTAACTGCCTTCCGGAAGTTGTGTACAAAGATTCCACGATAGGCAAGTCAAAAGCAACTGCCATGTCACGTGATTTGGCGACTCGATCCAAGCATATAGTCATATCATCGTCACATTGAACTGACCTGGATAGGAAAGTGTCTAACCTTGGTTCTCCAATATTTTTAAAAAATCTTATATAAACGTCGTGCAAACCAATGACCAAACTGCTCTCATACAATTCTTCTTCATTCGAAATCGATTTACTAATGCCAGGATTTACCAGAAATCCTACCAGAGCAGATTGATAGCTATTATTTATGATAAAACAACCGAAAAGCCACGTGAAAAGTACAAAGCGTGTCAAGTCATTTGTTGGGATTCTTGGAAGTCCAATTCCCATAATAATCATCAAAACTGCTGAAATCCCAGGCGTGTCACGTCGTCCGTTAGCACGGAGCAATATGAACAGTACTGCCATCACAACGCAACTTATTACCACAGAAATCCATAGATACAGGGAAAAGACAAGAACCACACTCTTCCACCGAGGCACAGGCAAACCAACTGGCACGAACCACACAGAGCGTTCTGTTCTATGAACTACACTCGCATCTGTAGTCGAGAGAAACCACTCAGTAGGAAAGTATCCGCCCATGCAGAGATCAACTGTTTCATTCTTCACCAGTTGAAAAATATAAAAATAGTCAGTTAGTTTTGCCACGAATTCAGTTGACATATTCATTCGTTCTGTTATTTCTTTCTGAACCCTTATTTCGTAACCTTCGTCGGTAGCATTTCCGTCTTCGTCTCTATCAGGAAGAGTAAATGGTGGAAGAGGGTACGAAGCAATTTTTACGGTACAACCACTGAAGTAATTTGGGATTTTCCCAAAAACTGAAGGAGGGAATCCTTTGGAAATAGGTTGACGTTGAATGGATTTGGGTGATGGTCCATCGCAGTCTCGTCCTTCACCAAGAGGTTTCCACCAAAAGAGAGCCATCTCTTCACTACTTACATCACACACGACTGCACGCAACACTTTATTGTTCCAAAGTTCCATTAAGTAAGCAGAAACTATTTGTTTTTGATGTTTAGCTTCTCTAATTTTAGATTCCGAAACCTGGTTTCTGGTAACTAGTATCTCCTCGCTCATAATTTCATGAATCAGTAGTTTTCTCTTCGTGTTATTTCCCGTTTTGCTACAATTTCTTGTCAAACTGTTTTCTGTCGTGATCCTTGATATTGTACATTCTGTTGTTTTCAACAAAAGAATAAAATGAGGCACTTGTGGGGTCCAGTCTGTTTTGAATTTGGCAATTTGCAGCGCTGAATGCACCATTCCTTGAGATGACGCCATGTCTCGATGTGTCAAAATGATGACGATATCAACGCGACGTGTAGAATCAAATGTGAAGCTGTTATTATGAGATGCTTCTCCAATTTCATTTTTATCACTAGAAGAATTCGTTGTTGCTGGGAGCAAAATTACCTCACCACTCGATTGTAGGAAATAAAGAAACATCTGAACTTCTCTATCGTATTTATGTGAAGACTCCGAAGGCAGGATGACCAACATTGCGGGAGGGATGGAGTGTTGAGAAAGAATGTTCTCAATTTCTCTAATCCATGGGTATATGGTAACTGCACAAAAAATGTGAATGTGCATACTAACCACTAAAAACAATAATATTAATGATCTCATTTTCATTGATTATGTACTTGAATCTGTTGTTAAATATTGTTTAATTGAATTATTTTAAACCATTTTTTACTATCCATTATATATCTTCTTGAAATTTACATGTTACATCTATCTAGATCGTCATCTAGACTGTCTATTGTAATTCAAAGATGGTTGAGGTATAACTTTAATTCA
This sequence comes from Laupala kohalensis, assembly GCA_002313205.1. Taxonomy (NCBI): domain Eukaryota; kingdom Metazoa; phylum Arthropoda; class Insecta; order Orthoptera; family Trigonidiidae; genus Laupala; species Laupala kohalensis. The sequence goes on along the minus strand of NNCF01129916.1, from coordinate 80,735 downwards.
CCATTCTCAATGTTTATATTCCGAAAAAAACGTGTTCGGAAAGGAAGAAATTTGAGGAAAGTACTTCATTATGAAGTAAATAATAGATCATAATAGCGCTCTTGACAAGGGACGAGGGTTCTCAATGATTCTGGGTTTATAGTAAGTTTTTATTCCTATTTGGAGCTAAGTATACCGCAAGGTACATGAAGAATTAATGGAAATCCTAAATTCGTGTACTTGTGAACATATTATTTTAATGCTGCTTAACTTTTCACCGGAGAGCAGTACTCGAAGTTATTACTCTACCTTTGATAAATGCTTCATGAATATTTTTGAACAAAACACTTGTAGATAATGGAAATATCTCTAATATTATTGTATTTTAAATACGACGTACAATTTTGATAGTTACATTTGGAATAATCTTATCGTTTTACTACAGATGTCTTCTGCATTGTATAATGTTCTTTCGTGTGTAACGTTCATAATAAGATTTCAGATATAATACAGTGGACCAGTGCGATGGTTTCGTAATCTCACCAACATCAGACCAATGGCATAAGTGTCGCTTGTCCTCTATTTTGTTTTGAAGGTTAAGAGGTTCCACCTAAATTATCATAAATCTGGACCTGAAAGTTTATCGAAGTAATCATGTCATCAATTGCTTTTCTGGGAAAGTTAATAGAAGAATACGTTCATCTAACGGTGAACAGTGTGACCTAGGAGGACGCTTAGGAACGTTTTACAATTTGTCTTTATTTCTACTCGTAATCGGTTGATGAAAAAATTTAATCGGTGATATATTACTTATAATCTTACGTATCAGTCATCCACTTTGTAACGGACGATATTATAATGTTACGCAATATTCATTCACCCGAAGCGTTTACAAACAACTGCGGGATTCCCTTTTATTTGAAGCACCTCATATCTTCAACGGTCGGTCTGAAACAGCAGTCTAGAAGCTTCTGTCTTTTTAGTTTTATGAAGCCATGAATGGCATTTGTGTTTATACGTAACGTAAATACAATTTAAGTTCTAAGAAAGATAACAAATTGGAGATATTAAGGAAACTATGAAAATCTGTAAATATTTTTTCAACTACAAATAATATTAAAGAAAGGTATAATGAAGTCAATGAGAAATTTGACTACTCCAGCATAGTGAAAATGCAACTATTGGATAAGCATATTAACCTTCACGTACACGCGCCGAAAAGTGGAACTTACGCACGCGCGGGATGCTTTCCACCCCAAATTAAAAATTTGTTTAAATGAAGTAATTTGTTTTATTTTTCGCCTTAGATATTTTTATCTTAAAGAGAAACATTATGTTCATGATATTTTATTAATATTTACACACTGGAACTCATGTTTTTAAATGAAAGAATTAAATCTGTGACCCACCCTTTTTTATAAAACTTAAGCATGATAAATTAAAAGGCGTTTCTATGTTGCTCATTGTTTTACTGGTTGGTATAAAGCTTTTTCGGCTGCATAGCAGCCATCGTCAGTAACATACACTGAAAAATATAAATGTACATAAAATGACAATAATAAAAATAGAAACATAATATGAAAGTATACAATAATTGGGTGAAACAGTATCGAAAGAAGT
>NNCF01129916.1:20185-79108 GCA_002313205.1 Laupala kohalensis | reverse complement strand
TTGTCGGTTTGCTCACTCTGTATTTGTTTTCCTTTATTCATTTTTCATTGTTCTTTCCTTTCTTTATTTCAACAACAACCAAAAATACACTTCTTTCGATACTGTTTCACCCAATTATTGTATACTTTCATATTATTTTTCTATTTTTATTATTGTCATTTTATGTACATTTATATTTTTCAGTGTATGTTACTGACGATGGCTGCTATGCAGCCGAAAAAGCTTTATACCAACCAGTAAAACAATGAGCAACATAGAAACGCCTTTTAATTTATCATGCTTTGATAATGTTGCTAAAGCTCCACAATTACCAAGTATAAAACTCTATGCTACACGTGCAGAATTTTTTTTTTTCCCTCTCTTCTTTTTCCAGAATTGTAAAAAATGTGTTTGCTAGAGGTAGGGTTACACAAATAAATATTTTAGTATAATTTATGTATTTAAGTTAATTACACACACAAAAATTCAAATATTCTACCATCAAAGTAAGGAAAAACATGCTTTAAAATTTTGACTAGTTGTATATATGAAAAAAGATCATGAAACGAAAGTTTTTAAAATATTTTTCATGATTTCGTACCTTTGATCTCTGGAAAGGCGCGTTGTAGAAAATGAGTATTAGCATATTTACAACGATTAGTCAAGTCGTATCATGAAGATAGTTTTATTTTATTAAAGATTGGAGAAGAACAAATTTTAAGGGAAGCGTCTTGTGGCTGTCCCCAACGTTTTGCGAGTTGTCCATTATACTGGAACCTTATAATTGATTTTTTAGAAGACTTGATGAGGGGAAAAATTACGCATGTTACCTATGCGGATGATTTGACTCTTTTACAGATGGTGCCATTTGCTTACAGTTGCGTGAAAAGGGTTAAGCTGCTATATTAGAGGAAATAACAAGAAAATGTGGATTACTGTTATCTGTCTCAAAAAGTAAGATAATGTGGTTTGAGCATAGTAAGGAAAATAGAAGGAATACATCTTTAAAATTATATGGCGAAAAGTTGCAATTTGTGCGTAAACACAAGTTTATGTGGCTATTTCTTGATGAAAATTATTATTCACAGACCATATTGAATATGTAGCAGTGAAGGAAAAGCGTGTATATAGTGGAATAATACGCATAGGTCTAACAAAATATAATATTGACCAAAATATTAAAGTGAAATTATGTAAAGGAGCGATACGACCAATCCTAATGTATGGAAGCATGGCGTTGGGACACGGAGTTGCGCTCATCCACATAGAGCGCAAACTGAAACAAACACAACGGGTGTGTTTACTCAAAATTGGGAGGGGACATATAAAACAATATCCACAGGAGCTTTGGAAATTATACACGGGGTCCTACCTTTAGACTTGTATATTACCAAATTGAAGTTCAGAAGATTGCTAGAAATAGATGGGAAAATAGAATTCAATGAAACGATTTATACACTGGATAAAAAAGAATCAAGAAAGGAACTAATAAAGTACGTAGCAAACCAGGTGTAATAATATTTTAAGATGGAGAGTAACATTCAATTATATAGAAAAGGTAGGTTTCGCATACAAGGAAAGTAAATGGTTTCATTTAAATCCAAATGTAATTGAATTTATTTCGGGTCATGGGGAGTTCAATGATTTCTTGAACAAACGAGAACTAAAAGATAATGCAAAATTGTATGTGTGGAGAAGAACGTGAGACACTATAACATCAAATGCGGGAAGGTGTACTCTACGGGGAGGAACGAGCAAGATATATACAATTTTTGAAATGAAAAGGAGATTATGAACTAAGGGATACGAACAAGAAACTAACAACAAAAGAGTTATACAGTGCATATAGAGATTTCGTCACCCAGCTAGAACATGTAAGAGATGCATTAAAAAAGGAACAAGAAGATGAATAAAGAGGAATGAGTTGTGAGACACTATAAGAATTGTAGTGAGATTTTTGCGAAAAAAATATTTTTTTGATGATATTTTTTTTGAATATTTGCAATTTTTAGTTTATTCGAGAACTACAGGTTCATATGAATACCTTATTAAACGCTCTTTATAAATTTGGCTTTTAAATAAATTGGTTAGTTTTTCGAAAAATTGTCAAATTTCTTTACATGGTGTATACGCTTAAAATTTTCCACGCTATTTAGAAGCAATTTTTTAACGATAGACACACATGTTTTCTAAATTTTTGATAAATTGGCCAGCATTTTCGAAAGTTATCACTTATATTTCCAAAAATAACATAACTGACGCGTTAGCGTATATGTTATTACTAACTGATTACCCGGCGTTGCCTAAGATATTGCTTTTACTCTAATCTTATTTTAATAAGGAAAAAATAAACTCTGTCTATATTGTAAGATCAAAATAATTTTTCTTTTGGTTTTTATAAACATGCACAGCATCCTAATTTTTGAAATTCTTAATAATATAATTTAATACAAAACTTGACTATTCACTACATCTCGCGGAAGCTGTGCCGATCGAATAATCGCTTCCGAGGCGTGACGCAGCTGTACCAGTACATTAAAATCCTTGTAAAATATGAACTATACGTTGAAATTTTACGATTTAAAGACTATTTTCATGTTTGCTAAATGCACAAAACAAGTAATTCGTTAAACTTGATGATTTTTAATTTTTTCTTTCCTAAATTTCTCTCTTAAATTGAAGTGTTTTAACACTTCAATTTTTAATAATGTTTTATTGATGATTTTGGTTAATTTTTGTAGATAGACGTATGCTGTCGCGGACGTTTTTGTGAAACGTTTTTTTGAACTGCTCTTTTGTAGAAAACAATATTGCCGCTCATAGTTGTCACCTATCTCCAACCATTTAGGCAGCGTATGCGAATATAACTTCTCGATTTAATCGACATTTATTGTCAAAAACCATTTCTATTTTTCTTTTCTTATCACCCATTTTAATAATAAAAATAGCTTATTTTTATCCTAACCTAACCTAACCTAACCTATATACTTGCCAAATTTCATCACGATCGGTTCCATAGTTTAGTCGTGATTGTGTAGCAAATAGACAGACACGCCCTCACGTTACGCATTTATACAGCGTGATACAGAATTCCATTTACACAGTCGTAGGTGTTGTAGAGGGGACTGAGAACAGTAATATTTGGTAATAATAAATGCATATTTATTGTACCATGTAAATGTATTCACAAAGAGGTTAAGTGTAAGAGAAGGCATTTGCCTTAACTTCGCCTCCAAATAAAGATTATTATTATTATTATTATTTACATATGTGTAACATACTGCTCTGGTTCTGTAAGAACCATCTTATTGGTTTGGGACGCTTTAGGACTCTGTGAAAAAATTTTGCAATAAAAAAAAGCAAGTTTACTTTGAGTCATTTTAATAAAATAGTCGCGCATACATATATTTCCTGAATAAACACAAAAATGCAAATATTGAAATATCTTACCACAGGTATTTTTTGTCGCAAAAATCTCAACACAATTTTTTTAGTATCATACAATGTTTTAAAAGATTTGTAGCTTACGGGACTTTCAAATGCAACATGTGAACCATTCAATCGATGATTGAAGAAAAATACATTGGTATAGTTCGTCCATTCACTACACTTGGTTGGGGAAGTAAAAAGACATAAAAATAACGCGAGTAATAAATGTAAATCAATAAATGCAAATAAATTTGTCAATTCTTTTCTAAAAAATGCAAAATTTATAAGAAATCGTATAGATATATTTTTCATCGTTCCTTGACACCGTACAACAAATGGTAAATTAGCATCACTTTATCTTATTTCTGACAGTTTACTCCCCCACTATTCTTAATCAATAGCCATGTAATGATATATCATTACAAAGATTATTTCCTGGATTTTAGAAGAATCGTAATCTTACATACTTAATACGTTTGTATACCATTTGTTTCATAAACTAATTATTAGTAGAAATAAATTCAAATTTTGAAAACCGTCATCCTAGGTGACATTGCTCACCGCTAGACGATTCAATCAACGTTTTTTTAATGAAGTACCCCAGAGACGAAGTGATTGACGACATGATTACTTCGATAAACTACGAGTCCCAGATTTATGATAATTTAGGTGTAACTAAAATTAACATTAAAAGCAAAATACGGGAGAACAGCCACAAATGCTATTGACTCGGAATAGTTATCTAATGCAGGCGAGACTATAAAACTTTCGCACTGGCGCACTACAATATATCTTAAACCTTATGATGTATAAACCCATGGAGGATGAACATTAAAAGTTACAGAAGACATTGATTGTAAAATGATAAGATTATTGCAGATACAATTATCAAAATTGCACGTAGTATTCAAAATACAATATTTTATGCCATCCTGGACCGAATTTTTCTCTGGGGTTTCATCGGGTAGTAACTGATTTTCCTTTGGCGAAAATGTTATTAATACATTTGATTTACTAATCTCGAATTCTTACAGCACAAATATATACAGTTTAGTTTAGAATAATAAATGAATAACAGTAAGTAATTATCAAATAATTTATTTTATAAACATTAAATCCGCCACTGCCCTTGGACCCTTGATCGGAATAGATGGGATGGTCCCTTGCTTGTTTCCGAAGTGACTCTTTGTTTACTGCCGTCCACGTGGTCATTCGCAGTTTGCAACTTCTTTTTTGAAAATAAAATTTATGAAATGTTTCTATTAGGTATTTTAAATATTTAGAACTGCTCCGTTTTCAATAAACAAAACTCATGGAGAATAGATCCACGATTGAATGACATTTTCGAATAACGCGTAACGATGAAGAGTTTAGTTGCGGTAGAATAACATATTTACAGACACACGAAATTAGAATATCAATTAATTCTTCATACACCTTGCGATATACTTAGCTCCAAATTGGAATAAAAACTTACTTTAAACCCAGAATCATTGAAAACCCCAGTCCCTTATCAAGAGCGCTATTATGATCCATTGTTTACTTTATAATGGAGCAATTTTCTAAAATTTTCATAAAAACTAATATACTTGAAAGTTCTTTTCTGAACATGAACATTGAGGACGGTTAAATTATACTAGAACCTAATGAATGAATCACTAATGACTACAGACAGTCCTGACGTAGGCGACCCAGCTGTAGTTTTCATGAAGGGATATCGTGGATAATAAAAAAAATTATGGTTTAAAACGATTAATTTAAACTATGTTTAACGGGAGATTCAATTATAAAATAAATGAAAATGAGGTCACTAACACTATTGTTTTTGTGTAGTTATTGTACTTGCTAAGCACATTCACGTTTTTTGTGTAGTTACCGTATTCCCATGGGTTATAGAAATTCAGAATATTATTTCTCAATACTTATCCATCTCTCCTGCAATGTTGGTCATTTTTATATGAATGTGAAAGAGACGTTCGGATGTTTCTTTATTTCCTACAATCGAGTGGTGAGGTAATTTTGCTCCCAGCAGCAACGAATTCTTCTAGTGATAAAAATGAAATTGGAGAAGCATCTCATAGTAACAGCTTCACATTTGATTCTACACGTTGATCTGATATCGTCATCATTTTGACACATCGTGACATGGCGTCATCTCAAGGTATGGAGCATACAGCGCTGCGAATTGCCAAATCCAAAACAGACTGGACCCCACGAGTGTCTCATTTTATTCTTTTGTTGAAAACAACAGAATACACATTGTTGAAGAACGCGACAGAAAACAGTTTGATAAGAAATAGTAGCAAAACGGGAGATTACACGAAGAGAAAGCTAGTGATTCACTGCATTATGAGTAAGGAGATACTTGTCAACGGAAACAAGGCATTGGAATCTACCAAATATCAGACAGAAATATTTTTTGCTTACTTAACGGGACTTTGGAGCAATGAAGTGTTTCGTGCAACCGTGTGTGATGTAAGTAGAGGGTATATGACATTCGTTTGGCAGTACTGTTCGTATTGCTCCCTGCTAGCAGACGACGTGACACGCCTGGGATTACAGCTGTTTTGATGATTATTTTGGGAATAGGACTTCCAAGAATCCCAACAAATGACTTGACACGCTTTGTATTTTTTACGTGGCTTTTCGGTTCTTTTATCATAAATAATAGCTATCAATCTGCTCTGGTAGGATTTCTGGAAAATCCTGGTATTGGCAAATCTATTTCGAATGAAGAAGAATTGTATGAGAATGTTACAACACACCGCAAGCCCAGATGCGTTGTGCGTAGTTTTTGGGTAGAAGCGGGATTCAACCATAAACCACAACCTTTATGGTAGAGTTCGCTGCCACCAGCTTGGTTTCCCCAAGCAATCAAACACTCGTGTAATAACAAGTAAATATTTAATTCAAATTAAATAGAGATCTGAATATTTACAAATGTAGACAAACTCGCAAATCACAAATACAAGTTTGAATTTGTTATTACAAAGATATTGCTATCTCCAAAGAAACAATTACACACAGCTGTAAATACTGGTGTTATGAATTAACTCGGAAAATCTACTCAGATTATCCGAATCTCAAAAGTCTCCAAGTTGCTATCCCGAAATAACTAACTGTTCCAAGCTAAGTCATTCGCGCCTATAGCAATGTAATAGAATTACCGCAGAAATTCTCAGTGGTCTGACGACCAAAACTGACCAAGTTACCAGTCAAATAACCTGCATACTGTCATACGCTTCCGCAGAAATCTCAAGTATGAAAGTCTCCAGTATGAAAGGCACTTAGGATCTGCAATCCTTCCAATTTATACAGGAGCGGTGGTCACGTGACTTCATCTTCGCCACTTTACTGCGCACTCCTCATCAGCTCGGTCACCCCTCAGATTCCGCGAACACTGCGTTCGGCAGGCTGACCATTATTTTTGGCAACCAGTGGAACATTCCTTTCACACTCGCCTTTCTTCTCTGAGGGAGTTCATCTCAGTTTTCAGAAATAGAAGGGAGTTCAACCTCTGCATAATACACGAGAAGTTTTAGTTGCGGTATTTTTCCTTATTTGGCGGCGGCGGGCCAGGCCCTTAATCGCCTTAGGAATGTCTGTCTAGCAAAGTACTTGAATGTGTTAATATTTCAAAATCTATATACGCACTGGTCCAGATGTTACAGAGAGCGGTTTGGCCATTGGTTTGCACGAAGTGATTAAAGTATATTTTGAAAATATTGGAGAACCAAGTTTAGAGACGTTCCTATCCAGGTCAGTTCAATGTGACGATGATATGACTCAATGCTTGGATCGAGTCGCCAAATCACGTGTCATGGCAATTGCTTTTGACTTGCCTATCGTGGAATCTTTGTACACAACTTCCGTAAGGCCGTTAATTGAACCAATGGGTAATATTGTAACTTGTTATTTTGTGATGTTGTTTCAGAGAGGAAGTTCCCTGAAGGAATTTTGGGATTTCTATATAAGGGCGATTGAGGAGAGTGGTATAGGTGATGTGTGGTGGTTAACTTTGACTCAAAGAAGTGGTCCTCTTGGTTTACCTCCCGGAGATACAAGTCCACAAGTAATGACAATTTCACATCAGAAAGCCCTTTTCTAATTCTATGTGATGGGTTTATTATATCATGTTGCACTTTTATAATCGAATTACTGTATTTTAGAACGGCATCTCATCACAATAACTAATGAGTTCGTACATGTTGTATGAGCTATTAGATATTTATGTTAGTATTGAAAATATTGTCATTGAATTTTTATTTGCGTATTTAAGTAATACTGTTTCGCAAATTATAAAAATACATTGTTTTGTTTTTTATGGTTAATTTCCTTTCTTTCTTTGAGTTATTCTGAAAATAATCGACTGAATTTTCTTATTGAATAACTTGGCTTTTGTGAGGAAGTAATTGAAACACTTTGCAAAAACTCCCTACTTTGTCTCAAATCAACCGCCTTTCTCCTCAGCAAACCTCCTGCCTCATATTTTGTCTCAGTTCACAGTCACTCACGTCTTGTCCATGATAATGGTTATGACCAAGGGTCTCCAAATTATTACCCGCCGGCCTGACCCGTTCGACCCAGTTCCGCATTACTCGCTACTCACATTTCAAAAGGTAATAGACAACTAATAATAGAGGAAAGATGTCACTTACTTGACGGTGTTATAGTAAAGAAACCAGAATTAGTTGAAGCAGCTCTTCGAGTTTCCAGAATCATCCCATAATCATAGATTGAACACGTTTCCCGCACTCAATGAGTGTGCGCACCCATCGGTGGGTTAACACCTCCATTATAGAATAGAGAGCAATGATGAAAACTACGTAAAAAATATTTATTTCACATTATTCTTTCCGCAAGTGAACACGTTTATTTACAGTCTCCTAAAAAATCGTTTTCTTAGTTTTCCTTTATCCCATATATGCACACCGTCCCATTTTGGGAAATTTTGTTAAACAAATTTCAAATAAATCCAAAGAGATGTTTAGCGATATTTTTGTATTTCAAATCAATTGGCTGCCATGAACAAGATTTACGAGCTAATTAACCTTTAACAAGAAACATGCTGTGAGCTCAAATATTTCCAAGTTTTTGAATCCACAGAATATCTTCTCAGAATTTGTAACTATTGTAGTAATTGTAACTGTTTTTCTAATTCGTAGCATTTTCTTTTATTAATCATAATCTCTTGATACAAAACCATGCGTATTTCAATGTTGGTTTGTGATAGCGTTACTACTCTTTATAGATGGATTTTTAGTCAAAATGTGCCTTTATACCATGTCTTATACTTATGACATGTTAGCTTTTTAGTGTTACCCTCTCTACTAAATTAACAAATCCAAGGTGATCATCCAACCAATAAAACGAGTATAGGTGGTCATGGTTGAGATCGAAGTGAAACAGATGTACTCGGGAAACCTTAAATTCAGTTCCTGACGAAAACGGAAGACTTTACTGTACTCTCAGGTATTTGCTTCAATCTCTGATAATGGACAACGGTAGGATAAAATTGGAGAAGAGTAAGCAGCCACAAAGTTGATAAAAAACGGGATACCTAAACAAAACTGGGGTAATATTACACCCAAATCTAATGAAGAATGCGAAGTTACCACATTTGTTAATATCTCCCATATAACTATTTTAATATTTTTGGTGAAGAAAGAAATAACGTTTTTTAACAAAAAATGGACACTGTTTAAAGAAAATAATATTAAGGCGTAAGATAACATAAAATGAAGTTATTTATTGCTCTTTTACTGTGCTTTTTGTTCTGATTTCTTTGCGAAAATTTTCCATGTTAGAAATGGTGTTTATACTCACTATCCTGGTGTGTAAATGGTTTGATGAATATATTTCGGTAAATATTAAGCTATTTTCATATGACTGATAGTACTAACTCGTATTAAAAAGGAAATTTACGGTAGAATCTCCGTTTCTCAGATCTTCACTAAGAATAGTTGCAATATTACCCAAAAAACACACCGTGAGCATCAATTATTCTATTGTTAATTATTTGTGAAACATTAGACCAAGCAACATATACACAACAACACTATCATATTGGGTAAAACGTAAGGCAGCTCAGACCGACCGCATCGTGAGTGGGGTCTGGCGATAGGTCGGTCAGTGGGTATTGAGCGTCCTCGGAATGAATTCATCGAGCATTTCTAGTATTAAAATGACTTGTGAAAGGGAAATCAGTGCTTGGAGGACCTTGTAAATATTTATTGAAGAGAAATTTAATTATGAAAATGAAATCTCCGATAGTGATAAAAGATGCAGCACACGTTCGAATGTATGGAAGGAAAATGAATCCTCGTGTAGAAAATTGACTGTTATAAATAACATTACTTGAGTAGTTACCAGAAGGAACTAATGATGCTTGTCGATGAAAACCGATGAAGTTTGTGTGCCGTAATTAAGGTACTACGTCTCCTAGATTTGTTGGGCGATCAAGAAAACCATCGAAAATCCCACAGAAACATACTTACAGATATAGAAATCAGAAAAAATTTCAGGGTAAACAAAATATAGTGCAACAAAAAATTTCAAAATGAGAGGAAACCATTTATTCATTTTTATTACAATAAAGTATTATAAATATTTTATAAAATTCTTTATACAAAGATTTTAGTTAAGTACTTCAGATTACTATTACTTAATTGTTATCTACTTTGTGAGTGATTTAGACGTTTATAATGTTTTCTATTATTAATAAAATATGAATTTAGATTGTATTACTTTACATGTGCATTTTTCGTTTCAAATACTCCTGATAAAAGAACATTATAAATTGCTTCACAGGTTTTGGGAAATAATTTTGCCGAGTGCCTGGGGTCATTAGTTCGTAGAAAACTGCATGTCCTGAAAACGTCTACAAGTTGCTAGAAAACTCTCCGTTTCTCATCACGATTTTTTTTTCAATTAATGTTGCAACCAATGTTGAAAGTTGTAAATACACATTTTCGTTCATTTTTAGGTAGTTGTGCTAATATTTTTGAGCCGAATTCAATTCATTTAGCAAGTTGACGTGTGCATATGTGTGTCTTCTCAGCAATTACACTTTGCACCACACTTCACGTTTTATTCATCGTTTCTTAATGACTTCTAATGCAGCTGTTAAACCCAAATACGCTCACGCATCCTCATCACTGGAGAGCATCATCACATCGGATGCTTTTCGGCCTGGTTATGGAACTGTTCGTGTTCTGGAGTATCTGACAGGTGGGTCGGAACATGTATTGCTTGTTTCATTTCGCAGAATCTTTTCAACACAATGATTTCGAAGAATCATGTCAGTGATGTGAGAAAGAAAAAATATTCTTGATTAATATTGGTCACACTGGATTAACAGTGATAGCGTATGCTGCGGTTTCACAATGAAAATTTTATTTTGTAGAATATAGAGAAGTGTGTCATCGTAGGCTTCACCGAGACCTTAACAATATCTGCAAGCCACGCGTTCGCACTTGTTGCATGGGCCGAAGACAGGACTCTGACAATAATCTTGAACAAATGTTCACGATAACAAGTAATCAATTGTTGGTTTGATATTTGTTACATGGTAACTACGAAACGTCAGCGTACTCCACAACTGTGAGCGACTCAGGGAAGATGCCTTTCCAGTCTCGTGTTATGTTGTGGTTCCGCGTTGCTTTCCTGCGCGCATTTGCAGACAGGATAACCACGGTAATTCTCTGACACATCCGAGCAGTCACTCTTCGTACACTCGCTTATAATATCGTTCTCATAAAACAAAAAAGTAATTTTGGACTTTTTATTACGGAGGACGAGGATGTGAAGGAGGAGGAGGAAGTAAGTAAGGAGAATGGAGAGGAGAACGAAGATACAAAAAAGAAAGAGAAGAAGGAATGGGTGGGAAGAAATCTCTCTTCTTCTTTGGCGTCTCACGGAGATTGTGAAGGGAAGAGGAAACAGAGCCGATCGCCAGAACAGGTTTTACTCGTAAACAGAAAAAGGGTTTTAGAATAACATTCAAATTATGTTCGCAGTATAAAGTGTCATAGTACTCAGAGACACATTATATTTTATTTTGCAGGGACGAAGGATGAGTTTGGAACTGGAGATCCTTTCGTAACTTCCACATCAGCTGAACGACTACGAATATCACGACCTGCTACTAGATTTTCTGTATCTGGCGCTTGCTGTCGACCAGACGTCCTTCCAGATCTCAGTACGCACTTGTCAACAGAGCATCAGTCCGCTCTCCAGATGTAAAGGAGCAAAACGGTATGTGTAGTTATCAAATATCTATGGAACTGCGGATAATGTTTTTCTTTTACTGCCTGATTACCCGTAGTGTCGCTAGTGTGTCAGGAATTGTTTTTGTTGAGTATTTTCGCTTGAACTTCAGTGATGTGTATTACACAATTTTCAAACCGAATTTTTAAGAAATGCAGGGTTTTGATGCTTTTGGACACACTTACAGACTTAATGGAAGGAATTTTATAGCTTATCGCTCCACGGGTGACACCAAGCAACAGTTAGAATTAAATAAAGGAAATTAAACATTACATGTTGTTTTGTAGAGTGCGTGGACTTGAATGCGCTGATCTCAAGTTGCGAGTAAAGAAGAAGTGCGTCATGAGCGAAAACTTTGTGGCTTCTATGTTGCTGCAGAAGCAACTCCTGGAGTGACGATTGGTCGCAGCAAACAAAGCTCAACGCACCTCTGTCGTCATGAGGCGTCGACGTTTGGTCAGGGTGCTTGCAGCAAAGACGTGCTGAAGTTTTGAGGTGAAAGGAAAAAGGGATCAGGGAAATTTCTTTTCGCCTTATTTCAATTAGAAAGGGGAGGTGCTCGTTGAAATTGCGAGGGGGCATTTTTTAATTTTTTTAAAATTTTAGACCGTTTGAAAATTTAAGGGACTGGGGAATATTGGTTTTTTTCCTACAATAAAATTTTATCTTTTGAATAATTGAAATTTTGGGGTCTTCGAAAACTGATCAAGAATAGTTACAAATTTGTAATATTTGTCATTTGTGTATTATTATTATTATTATTATTATTATTATTAATACAATTTATTTTAAATCCCACAAAAATAAGAAAATGAAACAATAGACGTATGATGACATTGATATCATGGACTTCAATAAATTATTTTTAATAGTGTGTGTAGTAATTTCTGGTGAATAATCGAGGCTCTTATGCTGTTGTGTTACTCCATTTTCATGACGGTTATCATGTATCACCAAATAAGTAAACATACTGGTTATGAGTCTACATTGTCATTCTTATGTTCTTTATTATTTCAAAAGGTTTTTTATTTGATATGTTTTACTTATAAATAATACATGCACTTTCTTTTCTTCACATTGAAGTTATTTTGATACTCAATCTTCATATTTATATGGAAAAATCCATAAATATATTGTATTTTGACATAACTTTTTAATGGAGATATAACTGGCGCAACATTACTCCCGTTCTGACTGCCGAGCTGAAAGTGTTGGCGCGAGGGTGAAAGAGGAGGAAAATAAACGCTGTTCTGAAAACATTTGTTTGTCAGAGCGAAGGGTGTACACCTTCCGTATTCCCCCACCGACGACCCAAGTACGACGAAGGGCAATGCACATTGAATCCGTTTGTGTGGAAAGTACGACCATCTCACTCCATTTGGCAGGCCGAGCCATAGTTTGCAGACTGGCTAGTAGCTGCAGAGTAAGAGCGAGAGTTACGTTGCACAATTTATAACTGAAGATTTTGTAACTTATTTATGAAATTTTTCTGTACGGTACCGACTTACGTTTCGAATATATCAACTATTTATTAACTGAAGTTTTGACTATCAAATGTTTCAATTCCTACTGGAAAATAAAATTCATGAAAACGTAGAATATAACTGTAATAGTACAAAAGTGTTGCAATTAAATATTTAAAGTTTCACCCGAGTCAGCCCTGCAAGAACAATTATGGATAATATTTTACCAATCACGTCAATTTCTTAAATAATTTTGTGAAGTTCATCCGTCTAATTCGTCTTAGTCAAACAAATTGCCTTTATGGTACCCGGCGTTTACGATTCCCTTTTTTCTGGCAACATATTACATTTTTTACACGCAGAATACTATCACCCTCAATGAAACTTCTTTCGTATGGATTTGATCCTGACCAATAAGAAATATAATCCATCGTTAACAACACAGTTTAATTTTTTATATCTATAACAACTTTTGTGTCTTTACTGGTGTACGTGTGTCGGCCATGTTGCCTTAACTCACCTTTACCGGCCTTTACTCGCCCATATGTTAGATCTCACTATCCAAGTAACATTTAATATTTTGTTGTGGGTTCCGGTGATTACCCAGGCGAGTACAGGAGGTGGGATGAAGATAGGATTAATCTTATTTCTAAGAAACTAATGTTTATTAGTTATATTCTCTTTGTTAAACTACTGCATGTCATGTACGATTGGTAGACCTATTTTGTAAATTAATAAATTACCTTTTTACACTGAAGTGGTTGTTGAAAAACTAAATGTTCACATAAAATATCATTTCACTATTACGATGTTCTACACAGAAATGAATGTAGAGAACCGGAGTACGGGTCTTAGCAGTACATTTACTGGTGCACAATTTTTATTCATTTCATTTATCTTCTTTTTAGCGTGGAAACGGAGATCTGAAACTAAAAACCGAGTTGATATGCCATATATAAATACTGTTCAGAACCATCAATGTTAATTGGTTATTAGAATGATATGTTAATATAATGTCTATTTTCATAAGAACACTTTGAGCATACGATTCAGTCGTCTCTATTTTTGAATTAGTTTTCAATGTAAAATGGTTTCCCTTTTAACCAGTTAATGAGCTCAACGTTGATTTTTTTTCCTTTGCCTAATTTCACTCTAGATGACAAATTGTTGTTGTAAAACACATGTAAAATACAAAGCCCTCATATAATGGTTTCCTTTTATACATGCTAAGAATGTAGTGGGAGTGAGTAGAATGTGGCACAAAACCATAATCTCGTCGCCGGTGGCTATGAATTGAAGAGCTCTTTTCTTTTGTTTTCTAATTATTTTAAATGTAAATACGATCCTCCCAATTTTCATCTTGTATTTCAAAATGGTTGGACGGAAGGTCAGACCTTAAGGTCTGAGACTCGCCAAAATAAAGGCACTTTTATTATTGTCACTATTATAATAATTATTATTATACCAATATAAATATACTTAAAGAATTATTATGAAAATAGACATACTGGTATGTATGTAAAAGGAAAATATTGTAATCTGTCGAAAAAAAAATTTCAAGATCTCTTAGGATCTTGACGAATTGGCTCCACAAAAGCATGCTTCGAAATTTTGGCGGTATATCAAATGTCATGAGTGAGTTAATAATTTTGTTCTCTCGATAACTTTCGAAGATGTCGAAACATATTTTTGGACGCCTCATCCCGACTTCATTTACTTCACTTCCGGTTTCTTTAAAATCATATAAACAATTTTGTTGTATATTACTGTAACATCAGGACCCGTGCCGTATATAGATTTTGAAATATTAACACTTTCAAGTACTTGGCTAGTCAGAAATTCCTAAGGTGATTAAGGGCCGGGCCCGTCGCCGCCAAACAAGGAAAAATACCGCAACTAAGACTTCCCGTCTTTTGTGAAGAGATTGAACAATTCCCATCTACTTCTGGAAACGGAGATGAACGCCCTCAAAGAAGAGAGAGTGTGGAGGGAATATTCCAGTAGTTGTCAAAATTAATGGTCACCAGAAAGGACGCCGTATTCTCAGTAAAGTGGCGAAGATGTAGTCACGTGACCTCCGCTCCTGTATAAATTGGAAGGATTGCAGATCCTAAGTGCCTCTCATACTGGAGACTTTCATACTTGAGATTTCTGCGGAAGCGTATGACAGTACGCAGGTTATTTGACTGGTAACTTGGTCAGTTTTGGTCGTCAGACCACTGAGAATTGCTGCGGTAATTCTATTACATTGCTATAGGCGCGAATGACTTAGCTTGGAACAGTTAGTTATTTCGGGATAGCAACTTGGAGACTTTTGAGATTCGGATAATCTGAGTAGATTTTCCGAGTTAATTCATAACACCAGTATTTACAGCTGTGTGTAATTGTTTCTTTGGAGATAGCAATATCTTTGTAATAACAAATTCAAACTTGTATTTGTGATTTGCGAGTTTGTCTACATTTGTAAATATTCAGATCTCTATTTAATTTGAATTAAATATTTACTTGTTATTACACGAGTGTTTGATTGCTTGGGGAAACCAAGCTGGTGGCAGCAAACTCTACCATAAAGGTTGTGGTTTATGGTTGAACCCCGCTTCTACCCAAAAACTACGCACATCGCATCTGGGCTTGCGGTGTGTTGCAACAATTTAATTCTACGAACAGATTGCTGTACAAAATTTTGCTTCGTCACACGGTTTTTGATACGCAGAGTAAATGTTGTATAGCGTAATATCTTGGAGGCATCTTCTTTGAATAAAGCAAATAAGAAATTTGCTGAGGATTCACTGAGGAATATACTAATTCAAACATAATATATTAGAATTTACAGAGTAGTGGGTAACTGCGCAACGTAAGTTTTTGAGGTAAAACGTTTTTAAACACATTGTAAATAGGTCGTCGAGGATTGATACTTTTGATATCTTTTTCTCTTTCTTCTATAAAAGATTTTCGTATTTCTTATATTTTTTGCTCGTTAGGCTTTTTCTCCTACAATTTTTAATTACTGCATATAATTGGAAAGTTGAGTGGACCACACTCCAGATTTTTTCTCTTTCCAAAATGTTTACTGCGCAGTTGACATGATATTGCTTTTGAACTGCGGAAAGGAGTTCGCGCATCCAATGCAAACTAACTCGATACATACACAAATGTTCATGGAGAATTCGAATTAGTTTTTAACAATCCTAGTCATGTTTTTCGTTTGTATCTTCATCCTGAATGCTCTTCTTTGTTGCGAATATTTCCTCTGTGACCTCCGTCTCGGGTCGGAGAGAGGTCTTGGACATTGTATCTGTTCCGTCTCAGTTTATTTCTCTCCGGACAGTGCGACTAAAACTGAGACGGAAACAGAGATTGAAATGAAGTGTAACATCGTCTATCCCTCCCTACTTTCTTTTGAAGGCAATAAATTCAGGTTTTTCTCGTAGACTTGTGGCGACAACGTTTTGCATTTACTACACAAAACGAACAAAAGCACATAGTTAAGCACGAAGACCTCCAGTCTGAACTCGAGAAGAAAAAGGTTTTATAATTTGCTTGTGGATTTTCGTTTAGAGCAGATGATTTAAAACGATTAATAGACTCACAGTTGTCCAAATGTGAAAGGTACTGTATAGAGGTAATAAATAATGAGCATGGGTGTGGTGGAAGTAGGGACTTTTTAGAACGTTATGAATGCATAGCAAAATATTAATTTTTAAATTAAATAAAGTTGTAAATGTCGAACTGTTATTTTGAAAAAAGGCAGACTAAATTACTCCAAACACGTTTTTATGATATAAACGAGGGTATATTGAAAGAAGAATTCAGTATCCCAATACAACTTAATGGTAATGGAAGAAAAACGTTAAACGTAGGTAATATTTGTACAAAATACATTAGTGAATATTTGAGGTAACACCCAGATACTGTGGCTGCGATGTGTGTCTATGAAATATCGACAATGAACATATTCAAAGAAAAAAATGGAAAATTCATTACAAGGTAGCAACTCTGAAAAATTGGAGTAAAGTAATTTCCCGATTACTGTATACTACATAGTTAGAAATTCAACATTTCGTAAGCTCGACGTCAATCGCATGTTTAATTGTTGAGGGAATCAAAATTCTAATTAACTTCTACATGTCGCACAGAGGGAATTTAAAAAGTGCTTAAACAACAAGTGACAAAAAATCAATTATAAAATCTCTTCAATATTCGAAGGATATTGTTTGCAATATATTATATGCATTTTCGATAAAATACTCGATTATTCTTATGTACTTAAGTTGCTGGGGAGATACACTTGACGTTTTCATAATAAATGTTTGGAGCCTGGCTTCAGAGAACCAGCTGTGGAGAATTCTCCAACTAAATTAACAAGGTGCTGCCCCAGTTAGACTGGGGGTTAAACCATAGTGAGGAGAGTAATACCTGATTGGGACAGTCATGAATGTAAGGTAAAGAGAAAGATATTAAAAATAAGAAGTAGAAAATTCGAAAAAATATCGCTTTCATACCGTAATGAAAACTCTGATAAGAATTTTTCGATATCATGTTTTCAAAAGGGTACTACGATTCCTCTCATAATAGTTTATTACACCTTGTTTTTTGTTGGTTGTATATTGTTGATTCATATTCCACAAATCCAGTATTCGTGTTTTTCGATATCCCCCAGGGCACTTACATCTAGTAAGTACGTGATTGGCAAAAACGGGGCCCCGAGCTGAGTCTGGCATTACTTCCACTTACTTGTGTAAGACTCCTTCCTTTCTCTTTCCTGACCTTCCTTTGTCACCTCTTGTTCTTTTCGACCCCGACGCTATTAGGTTGCGAGGGTTAGGGTATCTTTCATTTTCCTCGTTCTTCTTCCTCTTCTTCTTCTTTTGATATATGTTTGGATATATTTTAGTTCAGGAGGGTTTTTAGTGGGACGCGTTCGGTGAGTCCCACACGCGAGGAGAGTCATCTTGGCTCNGAGCCGTAAAGCCCCCCCCCCCAAACAAAAGAAGTATTTCGATATCTCACTTTTAAATGTGTGGAAAAAGTTAAAAATATTAAGATATTTGTCGCTTACCTTAAGATTTCCACATCTACACATTCTCTATCCTGGCTTATTAATAGGCTTCCAGACAATTCTAGCCTCATTTCCGTCTAGAATTCAATTTGTACTCTTTCATTGGTTGTGATGAATTGTGTTTTATAATTTCAAATAAAATTTATTTTTGAATCCTTTCACAATGCGTGTTCGAAAATGTCAAAGTTTCCTGAAACGTAAAGAATGATAACAGATTACTCTCAGTAATACCTCACGAAAATACCAAATTTCACTTAATAATCACACACTGTAATATATTTTGGTGTGACTCTGAAGTGAACATGACATAGGGCATATTTAAACTTCAATGGAAACTCAATAAGAAATGTTTACCCAAATATCACAAATGTCATGCGTATTCCGATAGTTACATGTGATATATATATATACACTTTTAAGAATAATAAAATAACATTTCGCTTGTTTGATCACATTGACCCGTCATAAAAATTATGGCCATCAAAATTCTTGGTGAATTTGTCTAAGGTTCAATGACGTCTTTCAATAATGCTCTTCAAAATAATTTACAAGAGATAAAGACGAAGAGAGTTGAAAGTGAATGATATAGCATTGAAAGTCAAACGAAATGAGAATTTATATTCATTATCTATTCACGTTGCGGATATAATGACCTCCAATCGGGAGAGATCAAAATAATTTCAAGTGAATAACCATTTAGAAGTCCATGTCAAAGAGCACTAAAAGAACGCATTGTTAATATCCTGATTTATGTATTTCCTCAATTTTCTACTAAACGAACCTTCCTGAAAGGTCATCTAAGAATATAAAAGTAAAGCCTGTAAATGTTAAGTACAGCATACTATAAGACAGTTTTCAACCACCCAGAAATCTTTCTCGACTATCTTGTTAGCGACTTAGATTGATATAATAGATAGTTTTAATGAAAAGTTCTCATGAACAATATACAAAATTCAATTTTTCTTGGTAGTGTTTCAACTCTATACGATCTTTACCACAAAACTCAGTTGTAAAAGAAATATGAAATCAGTGACATTAATGTCCCTAGTGATGTTTCAAGCATTTATCGTAGCAACCGTATATCCATGGACTATAGAACTACAAAGATTTCTTTCACACCATTTGTCAATTTCATCCTCTTTGATAGTTA
The DNA here is from genome assembly GCA_002313205.1 of Laupala kohalensis. NCBI lineage: Eukaryota > Metazoa > Arthropoda > Insecta > Orthoptera > Trigonidiidae > Laupala > Laupala kohalensis. The sequence goes on along the minus strand of NNCF01129916.1, from coordinate 59,760 downwards.
TCATGCCAAAGGAACCATTATGTGACAAAGAAGTTCAAATTTTTCTCCATTGGATACAATCTTGGGGCGGAGTAGTTTTGCTTCAAGCAGCATCTCATTCTTGGAGTGAAATGGATAAAAACGATAAACCTCATGTTAATAACACCTCCACGTTTAAAACTATACGCCATGCTGATATTGTCATCATTTTGGCTCCTTGTGTCGATACGTCACCTGAAGTTGTGGTCAACTCAGCACTTAGGATTGCCAGATTGAAATCTTCCTGGACCCCGCGTACGCCTCACTTCGTTCTTTTGTTAAAAACAAAAAAACAGACACGTTTGAGCAAATTTTCAAATAGAAACGCAATTACACAGGATAATAAGGTGAAGAGAAAATTACAATTGAATGGAATTATAAGTGCGGAAATACTCAACAATAAAATTCAGACATCCACATCTGCACCCCAAGTGATTGCATCTCTAAAGGAATTTACTTCTTTTTTCTTAACGGAACTTTGGTACAACAAAGTGTTTCGTGCAGTCGTGTGCGACGTAAGTAGTGAAGATATGGCATTCTTTTGGTGGAAACCTCATGGCGAAGGACGAGACTGCTATGGACCAACACCGAAATTGATTCAACGTCTACCTATTTCCAAAGGACTACCCACTTCCTTTTTTGAGAAAACTTCAAATTACTTCAGTGGGTGCAAATTAAAAATAGCATCATATCCTATACCGCCATTCACTATTCTTAAGACAGACCAAGTTGAAAATTCATCAGAAATATACGAGGACGGTATTGAAATAAGGATTCAGAGAGAAATAACAGCCCGAATGAATATGTCAACTGATTTTTTGGCAAATAGTACAGACTATTTTCTTATTTTTCAATCGGTTGTGGATGGAACAGCTGATCTCTGTTTGGGAGGATACTTTGCTTCAGATTGGTTCCTGTCGTCAGTTGATGCTAGTGAAGTTCACAGAACGATACATGGTGTGTGGTTCGTGCCAGTTGGTATGCCTGTGCCTCGTTGGAAGAGCGTGTTTCTTGTTTTCTCTGTGTATCTATGGATATGTGTGGCGATTAGTTGCGTTGTGGTGGTAGCAGTTTTCGTTCTCCTTAAACATTTGGGAAGATGTGATACCCCTGGATTTATGACTATAGTAGTTCTTCTTCTGGGAATATCGTTTGGGAAAATCCCAAAAAATGACTTGACACGTTTAGTATTCTTCGCTTGGCTTTTCGTCTGCTTCATCATTAATAATAGCTATCAATCAGCCCTCGTAGGTTTTCTAGTGAATCCTGGCATTATCGAGTCCATTTCTAGTGAGGAAGAGTTGCTAGCAAGTAAATTGACGATTGGTTTGCACGAAATCTATAAGATATTGTTTGAAAATGTTGAAGAACCAATGTTTGACACATTTGTTTCTCGGTCAGTTACATGTGACGATGATATGATTACATGTTTAGACCGCGTCGCTAAGTCGCGTGACATGGCAGTACCTTTCGATTTGCCTGTTGTAGAATACACGTACACAACTTCCGGAAGGCAGTTTATTGAACCTATGGAGACCATCATGAATTATCATATTGTTATTTTGTTTCAGAAAGGCAGTCCAATGAAGGAATATTGGGATTTCTATATTAGGAGTATTCATGAGAGTGGTATCGGAGAATTATGGTGGAAAGAGTTGACTCAAAGAAATGGTCCTATTGGTTCCCTTCCTAGAGATAAGAGGCCACAAGTAATGACGATTTCGCATCTAGAAAGTCCATTTCTAATTTTATGCGGCGGGTACATTTTATCGAGTTGCACGTTTTTAATTGAAATATTGTATTTTAGAATTTCCAGTCATTTCAATAATTAAGTGTGTGTATTGGAGTTGTGAGTTTCCCACTAGATTACCGAAATTACACTAGGCGGAAATGAATATAGATTATTAAAATTTTTGCGTTACATCATTAAATTTAGGATATTAATGAATTTTTCATATATGTTTTCGTTTGCGACTAAGTTGATTTATTTTCAACTTCCTTGTTACCTATTTTAGTTAATTTCTTTTCAATTATTGAATAATAATTATAATAATATGAGTTTAGTCTTTTGTTATTAATTTTTAACTAGCTAATCACCCTTTGCGTTGCTCGGGAGTTTTCTTAGACTAATCTTATTTTACTCAGGAAAAAATAAAATCAAACTATATTATAAGATCAAAATATTTTTACTTACTGATTTTAGAAAACATGTACAACATCCTAACTTTTCAAATTCATAATAATACTAATTTAATGCAAAAGTTTACTGTATACACAACACCATCTCGCGACATCCGCTTCCGAGGCAGCTGCATCATTTCATTAAAATTATTGTAAAATGTAAACTGTTCGTCGACATTTTACGTTTTAAAGACATTTTTTATCTTTGTTAAATGCAGAAAATAAATAATTAATTAAATTTAATGATGATTCATTTTTTATTTCTTAAACTACTCTCTTAAATTCAAGAATTTAAACAATTCTATTTTTAATAACGTTTTAATTTTTGTAGAAAACTTTTCCAGGACCATAACTAACAAAACAATAAAAAAATCACGCGTATCCATCGTTCGAATCTTGAGTTGTGGTCTTGAGCTCATAGAAAAATTCTTAGATAAAAAGCAGTTTTAGTTTTTCTCAAATTTTCCAATTTTCGGGAAACTTATCCAGTTTTTCTTTCCCTAAAAACCTGATTCTAACTATTACGAACATGGAACGAAATTTGCCGAATCGGTTGAGCCGTTCTCAAGTGATACGGTAGCCAACGAACAGCGTTTAATTTTCATTGATATAGATATTATTTTTAGTATTTCGTGTTAATTGAGTCTTATTTTTTTGAACATTTTCGGAACCCTTCATGTATTTAGTACTAACTTGTAGAATTTTTTCCACGCATTTAAAATATGTTTTCAATAATTGATAGTTGTAGAATCTTACATTAATTTCACATACATTTTTTGAGATGAGTTGTTAGTGTATCTTTTAAATGGTTCCTTTCTTTTCTCTGCCCCTTTTATAATATGACATGTTGAAAAAAAAGTATTTTATAACTTTATACTTAGATTGTGTGATGAGAGATATTTCTTACGTCCTCCTAGTTCAGTTTGATTATGCTCTGGGTGTGACAAGCATTAAATCATTATTTTTATTACTAGGGCCTATTCATACCACTGATTTTTCTGAAAAAAAAAGCATAAATGTTAGAGAAACGTGACCTAGAATAAGCATTCAATAAAATGTCATAAAATAATAGTGGATAGTATATAATGTTTCTTGCTGATCCTATGCAAATAACGCACAGAAAGACAAATAATGAAAAGTATATTGAGAGTTTATATGTATCAAATAACCATGTTCTGAAAAAAATAATTCGTTTTTGATGATCAATCTTTGATGGTACAAGTACATTTGATTCTTAGATATGTAAATAACCTCTCACAAATGTTTTTTACTTATTTGTTTCAGTGACATTACGTTACACTGACACATTTTCCTTCAAACAACGGCAACCAAAATCCAGATCTACCTCAATCTGTAAAATGTATCATCAAAATGTTTTATTCTTGTAAGATGGATATTTGTACTGTAGATTTGGTTTTCCCATTCATCGTTTTTTAATGGCATCAACCTACCACGGGTTAGATTTATGGGCTAATTTAAACCGTATAAAAGTAATGAATGAAATGTAAAGCATAATATCAATCAACAATTATCGAAGAACATTTTTAGGAAGCTGCATGGACCCAAAGCCATAGATACATAAGGTTCTGACAATGGCGGGCATGTTGATGTTCTTAGTCAATAATGAGGAATTGAACGAAGTACGATTTGTTCCTTGGGGTGAATGAAATGTTGAATTACTATTATTAAAAATGGGAGCTAGCATCAACATGGACGCTCTAAGTCACATGATTGCAGTCTAGTCCTATCGACGTTCATCTTTGTCGGTAAAGCGCTCTTCAAATGTTGCCAGAACCTTATAACATACAGAAATGTTGCCAGAAAAATATACAGAAATTCTTAAAGTAACACTTTATGAGAAGGAAGGTTAGAAAATTTTTATAATGAAATCACTTAAGTATTTTGTTGCACGTTTTCTTTCTTCCATGACTAAAAACATGTGCAAAGACTGAAACTAATTTCGAGTGAGTAATAAAACGCCACGAATTCACAGTTGAGCGTTTACAATGGGAATAAAAGTAAATTGGAGGGGAAAATTGAAGAAATTTTAGAGGTAGGTGGCGAGATCAACCAATTCGCATTCAAAATACTAATGTTTTAGTCTTTAAAATTATTGTCACGAATAAAAGACGCAGCCTTACTGAACAAAATATTGAGAAAAGCTTGCTAAAATATTATTGTTGTGGTATTACACATTGTCAATGCCTGGGAGATTCCAAAGCTGATCGGGGTGAAACCCCAAATGGTGTGTGGGAAAATGTCCCTTAATGAGAGGTCGGAATTAAAACACTGAGCGAGCGGAACGAGTCGATGAAATGCAAGAAATAAAATAAATTCAATGAAATGTAATATCAGAAGCTCATAAAAGTTCTTTTTTTGGCAAATAATGTTTCTTTTTTTAAATAAATGTGTTTTGTCATTTAATTTTGACACTTTAATGCAGAAAGTCATGTAGATTGATGAAAATGTATAGATTAATAATAAAAAATAAAATGAAATATGTCACTGTTAGCTCTAACCTTAAAACCAATTTACACACTGACAGTCGACCTACCATGAAAATTATTCATGCAAGTCACTGCAGACTCAAATAATTTTTTTCTACTGGCATGCTAGGGTCTCCACTGTTTCATGCTGGAGTCAGCTTCTGGCAGCGTGTAAATCGACACTCATCTTTCTATGTGTGTGCTGTTGCTTTGTCTAGCTGAAAATAGCATTTTATGTAAAGGACAGCTCTTCTGTTCATTAATAAGGGTCAATTCCGTGTCAGGATTACAATTCTTTTCCGGACCAGTTTTATTTTGCCCATTCAGTATAATGACATCCTCTGCGAGGCAAAATCACCAGAGTTCTTAATTTATCTCACTATACCTTCAACATGTTCTGAGAAGTATCAAACTAAAATTGAGCACAAAAATGACACTTTTAAATGTCAGGAAAGTCTTATGAAGTATGTATAGACCCAATTAAATTCACTCACGGAGATAAAATAAAAAATTTACCCTTCTTCGAATATTAAACCCTACACCAGATAATCGATTCCATTTGAGGGATGAATTTATCAGTTGTTCTGAAACTGCTCTGAAGAACATAGGATTGACAGATATGCTGCTAAGTAAAAGTCACTGAAGGGATATTGTTCTCTGCGCTACATAGAAATTTCCAAATTCATTTTATCCATAGTCTTGTTCCATGGTGCAAATCAATAGAGTGCTTTATTAATTATTTTTATGCTCCTTTGGTGAATGTTTACTTGATTTCAGAAATGCAAGATACAATACCTTATATTTATTACAAAACATAGTAATAATTAAAATGTGCATAATAATAATAATAATAATAATAACGCTTCTGCAATACAGCTTCGGAGTAATCAATTGGTGACTAGAAGAATTGAGGCAAATTGATAGGAAAACTAGAAAATTGCTAACTCTACATAAACAACATCACTCAAAGGCTGATATTGATAGACTACGTGCCAAGAAAGAAAGGAGGACGGGGTTTATTACAGATAGCAACAACATACAAAATAGCAATTGAAAACCTGCACAGTATTATCTACCAAAGTACCAATGACCCTTATCTCAGAATCTTAAAGATGTGTGATAAACAAAGAAATTATATAAATTAAATTAAGAAAAATGAATTAAAATACAGAAAATCCATAGAAACAGAAGAACAAGCAGTTGAATAGATCTCAAATGAAGACAACGAATCAAATTTCAGGAAGAAAAACAAAAACACAATTTTTTACAAATGGAGAAGTAAACCTATGCATGGACAGTCAATACGCAAGATGGAAGACAAATTGATAGACAGAGAAAAGTAATTTAACTGGTTGACAGCAGGTCATCTCAAGGGAGAAATGGAGATTCTCCTGGTAGTAGCATAGGACCAGGCCCTCAAAACAAGATAATATAGGAAACACATTTTGAAAGAAATTATAGATAGTAAATGTCGGCTGTGCCAACAGTGTGAAGAAACAATAGACCATATAGTTTCTGGCTGCTCAATACTGGCAAAAAAGTATACATACATCGCAATGATCATATTTGTGAAATGGTGCACTACAGAATATGTAAAGAATACAAGATAGATGTAACTGACAAGTGGAATGAACATAACCCACAACCAGTTACGACCAAAGAAGACATAACTATAATTTAGAACCAGCAAGTAGTAACTGATGGATCAGTATCTGCTAACAAAACTGATAATATAGTGCGAATCAATAGAGAAAAAAATCGTCGATTAATAGGATACCCAAAGATATGAACATCTCACAAAAAGAAGCTAAAAAAATAATAAAATACACAGATTTAAAAATAGAAATTCAGAGAATGTGGATAAAACAGACATCATTCCAGTGGAAATAGGGGCATTAGGAACTATCAATAAAACAATAGAGCAATATGTACAGAAAGTACCAGGAAATACAAATCTAAACAAAATTCAAAAAACGGCACTGTTGGGAACTGCCCATATCCTGAGAAAATTATTGTAGCTGCTATATGGATTATATACAACCCTAGGAATGTGATGCATTAGTTGAAATAAAAAGACATAATAATAATAATAATAAATCAGTAGGGAATATTCCCGAAGGGTAAGACTTGTTTTGAGAAGTAATTTGAACTCCGATAATAAGATATTGCATCAGGATTTTTGGCAGTACCTTGGAATAGAGTATAGCTTTTATCTAGTGGATTGGACAAAGAAAGAAATTTCCCAATGGTATAGGAAAACTCGGAACCTTCTCACAATGAACCAAGTAATTCATCCAAGAGCTGACATTAATAGGTTAAATGTATCACGTAAGGATGATAGTAGCGGGCTCATGGAAATAGAATCACTCTATCAAAATACGATAGTGAAAATAACGAAGTTCCTGCGAAAACATAAGGAAGATCCGTTTATGAAAAAAATCATTAAATATGAGCAAAGAAAGGAAAGCGAGGGCATTTTGAACACAGCTAAACGTCTTATTCTGATGACTTGAAAAATAATCCGGACTGACTGACTATGACACACTTCTTCAAGTCAACAGAAAATCTTTTACGCAAAGAAAACTTAAAGAGAATAGTGAAGCCACAGGATGGTGAAGTTCATGGTCAGTAACTCCAAAGATTGGACCGACAGCAAACAGACCAGGAAAGGACATACCTGTGGTTAATAAAGGATACGATGAATCCAGATACTAAGGCATTAATAATAAACGCCCAAGATCTATGGGTTGCAAAGAACGTCTTATTATTGACTCATTTATTCTAACACAAAGTCGAAAAATATCAGGAAATTTATAGATAGTATATACCGACTACAAAAAAGCATTTGAATTATTTTCTTACTCATGGTAAATTCAGATTTTAGAAATTTATGAAATTAATAACAATAGTCAATTTAATGGAGGGAATAATGAAAAATTGGATGATCAAAGCACATACAAAGTTGGCAACTGCTTTTTTCACAATAAAGTTTATTGTTTATTATTCATATATCATTGACTGTAATATAGTGAATTTGGAATTTAAAGAGGAGTTTTTGAGGTGTTTCACTAAGTCCGCGATAGTTTTGTCTAGCTTTAAAGATCCATTGTCGAGACTTCTCAATGAAACACAATTTGGTTACTAATTAGAATCAAAGCAGAGAATATCCCAAGTCTGCAGATATTTGTGGCAGATAGTTATTTGTTGCTGAAGCGTGAGAAAAACTGTAGTTTCAGCTGTTTTGACTTGTAAATGATAAAAACAGTCTACATGAGATTTAAGACAACGGCCATATAAACGTTACAGAATAGTATGTTCCTAGAATTAATTTACCTGTGCATCGCTATGTATACATTTAGTGAGTCTCATACGGAGCTGGTACAATACTATCGATTGTTAAAATCAGCGTTCCTATTTGTGACAAGAAGCAGTATAAATGTATAAAAAGAGAGTACTTAGAATAAAGTCTTACATCTTGCGGGGGTTCAAATGTCCACTTGCGTGTAGGTGCTTAACTTTGAAAAAGTTATAAAAGAAAATTCAAAATATTACATATGCTACTCTTTGGAAATTGCGTCATTGTTACGGGTATAATGACACATAGAAGAGGGAAGTAGTCCATAGAGATTTTGACAAAATAGATTTAGGGGTAGGGACTTCCGAAAAATGTGGTACACCAGGAGGATTACTAGATGTAAAACATCTAGTAACTGTGTGAGAGAAGGAAACATCTGAAGGGCGATATACTAGAAATGCAAAGGAAAAAGTGGTGCCGCTTGTGAGAATAGAGCAAGTAGAGGCAAAACGGGGACTACTCCACAAGCAAATGGATAGAATGAATTACGTTTTTGTGAGCAATAACTTTCGACGGCTGAACAAAAAACTGCAGTCATGTGTTATATAGACGGGGTAGCAGTGTTATGGTGGACGGTGGTTCGTCTCAAGGTTAACAATAATGATTTGCGAGAGATAGACCATACACGAGACCATAGTTGCCTATGGATAATCTAGTTCATGTAACTGAAGCAGAAGGATAGAGTATAGAGAGTGTGGAGTTGATAATACGAGACTGTATTTCGGAGCAGACACTTGTTGTCAAGGAGACGGTTGTAAATGTGCACGAAACAACAATAAATGTGATAGATGACGGGTTAAATACATTTACGAGAAAGAACAGGAGGAAGGAAAAGGTCACTCAATGCCGATTTAGTTTAAACCACAGGGACAGTACTGCATAGGGAAATACGACTAGCAGAAGAAGGGCCAGGGAAATATAATACTTATGCAGCGGTAACTGATGGAAGAGCTTAGCAAACAATGGGAGTCTTTAGTCGGGGAGAAAGGATCGGGAGAAGAGCCTAGAAATAATACAAACGTAAGAATATAAGTTACGTGACAAAGAGGTGTTTGTCAATGTAGCGAGTAGCCGAATTTCCCCGAGATATAATTTGTTGATAAATTTACAGAATGAGACAGCAGAAACGAAGCTTAAGAAATTGTTAGAGGGGCGAGATGATTTACGGATTGATACTTTCAAGAGACAGCAACCTCGTCCCATGGTATAAGGATTAAGTCGATCGATGCCAGAGGAAGAAGTCTTGAATAGTATAAAATCTCGAAATGTTGTTGTGGGCGTGACGTAAGTGGGTTTAGAAGCGTTAAAGGTGGTGAAACGATTTGGGCGCATATATTAACCAACATTAAATTATGTGCTGGAGATATGTGAGACTTTGGCTTGAAAGTTGAAGTACGAGGGGAAACGTTTTGTATGCTCCCGTTCACATACTGTTGAGGAATATCATGAGCCGTAACGTTGTTTTAAATCTCAGCGTTATGGACAAATGGCAAAATTTTGTTCTGACAAGGTTGATACGTGTAGCCATTGCGGGGACATACAACATGAAGAAAGTGGGAAGAACATGGTAATATAGATGCATTCCTTACGAGTATATAACTTTTTACGTACCAACATGGATATCTATATTCGTGAAGATAAACGTATTAATTAGGCAATTATTATAATATTTACAGTAAATTAAATTGCTACGAGGCAGTTGATAATATACATAAAAATTTAAATATGAAGTTATTGTAACTAGTAGGTCTCAGCATTCCAGATTCATTGCCATAATTTAAGATCTGGTTATTTTAAATCTAGAAATCTCCTCTAATTAACATAATTTTTTACCATCAATACAACAGAGAATTTTGTATTTTCAGAAGTTGTTGAAGAAATTATATGAATGAGGCGTTTCATTGGAATATTTATGTGACTTATGCGGAGTACTTAAATACGAGCTGCTTTTTGCTGCCTTTTAAAATAGTTATTTAGATCTCAGTGTTCATCCCGAACAGACCACGGAGACGCGAATGACACATCACTTTTATTTAACAAATAGATCGTAGAATTAAAGTAGCTAATATATTTGGTAGTCTAATGGTAGAGCAGAAACAACGAAGAGATTCGTAATAAAACTCGCGGAGAAAAATGTTGAATTTTATCATTATTAATGGAATATTTTTTAGTTTTTAGTTATACACATTTCAAAGTATTTAAAGCAAGTAATACTTTTGAAGACAAAAAACTTAATTTCTCCTTGAACCTCAATTCATAATTATGAGGTCTCATTACGAGAGGTCATGGAATGTGTATATTGGAAATTATAGTATTGTGTAACTGAATGATGAATAATGCAGAAAAATCGCTATTGTTCTACGATGCAATCTGGATTACTTTGTTAGACTTCAATCACATAAATTTGATACTCAAACCGTACGTTAACGAAATATTTAAATTTAAGCTTATGTATTGAGAATTCTCTTTAGTCAAGTCAAACTGTCTCCTTGTAGGCTACAAAGGTGCCCATGGCGTAAAGAAATAAAAGCCTATTGGCATCAATTAAGATGTGTTGTTTGTTGTAGATCCAAGTGTTTTTCGTAGATTTTATATTATTTGCAATTATTGCTTAATAGCAAAATATGTGACAGAAATATTAGATTACGAACAAAAAAGAATGAAAAAAATGGATATCAAAACACTCTAATAGGAAAGCACTGATTATACAAAAATATATCCATAAGAGGCACAATATTTAGACGCATTTAACTTATAACATCCTACTCCCAAACTAAAAAATGTAACTAAATATAGTTTTGATCAGAGCAAACACAATTAAAAAATACATTACTTTTTTTTTATTTCAAATTTTTTGCTGGTCACCGAAGATGAAACTTTCGTTATTTAATTCAGTAGGATTTCATGTTTTATAACATGAAATAACACCACTTAAGAATCCATCGATCGAGAAGACAAACATGATTATGGAGAGAGATCGCAATGACAAATTTACTATCAGTCATTCGTTATATTCGTTTAGGAAAATTATATTTCAACGTTCTCAATATTAGATCCCACTCTAAACCATATACCTTATTGATATTCGGTCAGAATGTTAAAATACACTTTTAAAATTATAATTAGTTTGATATTAGTAAATGATAGGGTTGGTTGTCCTTGTAGGTTTCATTCAAAGGCACACATGGCGACTAATACATGTTTTCTCTAATGCTAAATCAGCAATATCAAATTTAAGTGTTTTTAAAGTGGGAATTAGAAGAGCCGCATTACAAAGTGTGAATAAAGTACAGTTACGCGAGACTATTGTATAAATAAACTTAATACTTGAGGATGCTAGGTTATATTAAAATAATAAAGAATTTATGAAACGTTGCCCAATATCGATTTTCTTAGCATTGTATGTTTTGATTTTTTTCAACACGTTTAACAAAAATAAAAGTAATGCGAAGACGTTCGAATATATCAGATGATACGGAAATGAACTGCGAATGCTTAGATGCCAACATATTTGGTGCGATAACGCGTTATGCGACGTTACTCATTACCACACTTAGATTTTCTCAGCATTGTGAGAGCTTTGATAAAGATATCGTTTATTTCACCTCTCATTGAGACATTCTTAGCTGATTTATGATTTAATTCGCTTTCAAAATTTTTTTCTCATTTATCACATGGAATTGAACCAGTGGCTTATTGACCGTAACAATCGTGGTAGGGCTTCGTTCTCCTGAGTCACGTCTCCTGTGCAGTTTGGGGGAGAGGCAAATATACTTCAAATTAGTTCATTTTACACTCAGAAATTATTATTCATTATATAAAAATATTCTTTGAAAACAAAATTTCGTTAATCCTTAGAAATATATACAAAATTCTGCAAATTTTATTTGTATAGTTATTTGTTGAAATTATTTCTTTCATCTACGACTATAAGTACAAATGTTTGCATTACCTTATCTTTTCTAATCACACGAACTCGTGTTTCTCTGTGGAGGGGAAACTTGACTTACTCGAGCTTAGCAAAGTGAACCTTGTAAAGTGTTCTACTGTCATGTCTCATCACAAGCGCTCCGTTAGAGAAGAGATGATTGCGTTGGTGTAAAGTGCTAAATTTAGTGCCTCGGTTGCTGGAAGGCAATATGGAATAAGTCAAAGAATTGCTTGCAAGTGGGTTCGACAATATCGCGATACTGGGGAGGTTGGAAGGCGTGCTGGCACTGAGTTGTGGCGAGTGTCTATCGAAGCCCAGGACGCCGTTTTGGCGAACCAGGTTAAGGAGAATCCTTTCCGCTCTTCAGAACAGTTAAGACGCCTGTCTAATTTTCCCGGTTGCGCGAGAACTGTTATAAACCGCCTGAGAGATAATGGACTCCGATCTAGAAGGGCAGCGACAAAAGAGGCGCTTTCCGAGGATCATAGAGTGTATAGGTTATTTTCCGAGGAAAACATTAATCGTAATTGGGGGAATGTAAATTTCTCAGACGAGAGTGCTTTTTCCTCTGCAAATGACGGACCTATGCGCGTATATCGACCTCGTGGAACCCGTCAGTGCCCTGAGTATGTGTGAGAGAGAGAGCACGATCTGGACGCGTATCTGTGGCTTGTTGGGACTGGATAAGTTCTCGCGGTGTAAACGTTCTTCACAGAATACAAGGTCGTCTTGATGGGCATCAGTATCTCCCTTCGGTGCGACAATTGTATCCTGCCGAATAACTATTTTTTTCAGCATGATAATTCATCTGTCTACACGTCTCGATTGGTGCAGGAATGGATTGCAGGGCAGGAGGAAGTGGATATTCTCCATTGGCACCCGCATGCCTCTGACCACAACCCAATCGGAAAAGTGTTGGCGGAGAAGAAGCGTGTCAAGGCCGAAAATTGACCTGATCCACCTCCCACAACAACTGATGCACTCTGAGATGATATGAGTGAAGCATGGGAGGAAATTGCTAACACCACGACTTATGCGTCCACCTTAGTTAATTCAATCCCTAGACGGTTACAAGACGTGATAGATTGTGACGGGTATTGGACCAAAATAGCCCTTTTAAGGGCTCAAAAAATACAAACAAAGAAATCCACAACTTGTGAGCGTTAAATACTTTGCGTAGATGTTTACTCTTCTAAGTTAAAGTATGAGACTAAAAAACAAAAAACAAAAGTGGATTTGAACTAGGTAAGGTCACCTCATACTTTCAATATAGCGATCAGTTACTTTAGCAATGTGTCAAAGAACCTGTATAAAACCTATCGCTCTTACTTCCTGATTCCGTGCGATTAAATTATCAGATATCTTAAGTTATACGAAAACCATTGTTTTAAATTAAATTTTTTTTGATCTGTTCTTTAACGGTTATTAATTATCATTAGTGTAATACGACTATTGTTAATTTTGTTGTTCGTTCTCCCGTAATTAATCAATCTACCGTAATAATCAAAGTGTAATGATGACGTGTAGTTTTACATCCTCCTTTTTTCTATTCTCAGCAAGACATACAGATACTGCTACGAATGCTATTTTATTGCTACGAATATTGTTAGTTTAAACCAATAAGTGCATAAAACTTTATTCTTTATTGAATATTGTGCTCCAAATGTAAAATATGATAAATCTAGATGCTATATGAAAGTATTTTTATTGAATATATTGTTTGGATATAAATTAGTCAACTTAAGGCATATCCATTTCTTACTCAATTTTTTTATTAAAATCAAGTAAACTTTTACACATTTCTAACTTAACATATTTTGGTGTATTATCATATCATATCATCTCTGGTGTATTATCATATCACACTTACTTTTCGGTTAGAAGTAAAAATTCTTGAATTGCTTTTTGTATCATTATTTTCTTTAAATATTTGTAGAATTGATTGCTTTTTAATTCAATATTAAATAATTTTTGCTTAGGTTAATTAAAAATTAAAAAATCATTAAAAAATTGTTGCCGAAGTGCCAATTGCTCAGCGTATTTTTTAGATTTTCCTAAGCAATGTGAGAGCATGAATTCAAGTTTCGTTCATTATAGCTACGAAACAGATATTTCGAGCTGACTTGTGGATTTTAAAAAATCTGTAAGCAAATGTCACCGGGAATCGGAAAAGCGGTGTAGCGACAATAGAGTTACAGTGGAGCTTTATTTCTATTTGCCAAATATATTTTTACAAACACACGGTATAATGTTTGCTGAAAAATTCGACGTCTCTGTCGATCACAGAAATAGACACCCAGTTTGAAGTTTGAATCGTTGATTTGAATAGGAAGTACTTGATATGAAAGGAATTTGAAGATACTCCCTTGTCGATCGGCATTTGTAATGAAATCATACGGCCAAACACATTATATAATCACTCTCGTCTGAGAAAATCACATTTCTCCAATTCTGATTCACGCTTTTCTCTGCAAATGCTAACTTATACACTCTATGTATTTAATCTGATACCTGACAATGCGGTTTAATCGCAATTCTAGAGATTTCTGTATGTTTTAGAACTCAAAAATCGGAAAATATCGATCCACATTCAAGTACTTTTCAAGGGAGTCCCCACGTATGAGAATACTAATCTCTATGAGATCACTTGAGAGGTCTGTGGGTCTCGCAAGTTGAATGAATGTCTATTGACAAAAAGTGGAATTTTTTGTTGAACTGACCAAAATCTACAATTCAAAACATGTTGAATAGGGTGCCTATTTATGTAATTGAGAGAGACGTCGTGTTTTCCAACAAACATTATACCTCATCTAAGTAATAATAAATGTTGCTGAGAGAAATAAAGCTCCACTGTAACTACTGTGTGCTACGTCGCTGATACGATTCCCGGTGACATTTGCTCTCAGATTTTTGAAATTGGTTTATACCATAAATCAGCTTGGAATGTCTGTTTGGGAGCTGTAATGACCGAAACCTTCGATAATGCTCTGACATTGCTTAGGAAAATCTTAAACATACGCTAAGAAATTGGCACTTCGGCAACGTCGAATAACGACAAATCTGGTAACATTGCTAGCAACTGAAGGAGATGAAATTGGAACACTTTCGAAGTTCAGTCTCCATTGTGCTGATACATATCCTAAGTATACGACGTCTCCGCACACTTTAACACTTTTGATCAACATTTCTATAAATCAATTTCTATACATGAAGTCGTAAGTTACGGTATTTTTAGTTTGTTCATTTGTGAATGACTATACAATAATATATATCATGACGATATTATGATTAGTTCTTGAAATTGAAATTACCCCATGACTTCATTCTTAAATATTCAGTTAAGAAGAAAACAATCTGCAAAAAATTACAAGGAATCATAATAAAAATAAAGAAAACAATTCTAGAGATTATAATTCTATGAAAATTATGTAATATACTTTGTTGTATTGAAGATACCAGAAATATGTGTGATATGATTATACACCAGATCACTGTTTACTGAATTCACTAAAAGTTAAGAAATATGTAAAAGGAAACTCCATTTTAATAAGGATATTGAGTAGAAAATTGATATGCTTTAAATTGTGTAATTCATAACCAAACAATATTTTCAAAAAACTATGTTAATATAGCATCTCAAATTTATCTTCTAATACTTTTGGAACATAATGTTCTGTACAGAAAAATATTATATGAATTTTCTGTATGGCTTGCTACGAATTGAAATTAAGTGGGTATTTTAAAACAAAACAGCTTTTATAAGATGTCGTTGTAAAAAACAATCTAGTTTTTAGAGGATGGTCTCGCCGCACACTATTTGTTTACACATTTTAATGCGGCTTTTTTCGGTTTCCAAGTCGATAAACAAGAAAGAAGTGTGCACTTTCCACACAGCGAAATCTATGATGAAGATAAATGGTAAGATATAGAATTCCTTATTCACAACCTACAATTTCAGCACGTTCCTCATAACGAAAAATAAACTCTTAATAATAAAGTACTATACTTTATATTAAGAAACAAATTTGTAATTGTTTCATTAAGATAAAGATAAATGATTTATGTATTGGAATTTTTTATTGATCTGTTAGTGTTTTGATTTGAAAAGCTTCTTGTCATATTCTATTTTTCAGTTCCCTTTAAATACGCTAGTCACACAACCATCTCTCCTTCAGAAGAACACACGAGTAGCGTAGAGATCAGTATATCCTGGGATAGCACTCAATCTGAGAAGCAATGAGTGATGACAAAAATATAAATATTTATAATACTTAAGAAAGCGAGTGTTTTCCTCATTAAAATATTTGTTGGACTGCCAAAGTTTCGACTTTTAGTGTGACTTCCTCAAGGCTATAATTACATATTTCTGGGATCTGTAACTTTTATTACAAGAAAAATAGTCATAAGGAAGAATCATTCTATCCATAAAAATTAACGCGGGAAGCGTATAATAAATCCAAAACCACGAAAGTATTTTGGTAACTCGATATATTTATTTTGTGATTTCTTCTTCTCTTATAAAAATACAAGGTTAAAGAAAAAATATTCCTGTAAGTGATGTTGTTGCACTAAAAAACGCATCTTTGAGACAATAGAAGTACGTAGAGATGACAAGTCAAACATATCGAAAATATTTGTTTTTCAGAGCACTGTGAATGCGTGTAAGCTAGATCATCTGATTTTAACACTTCATTAAGTGCAAAATATATTGTGCTGTCAATAACGAATTACTCTATTCTAGTTTAATTCCTCTGCACGAGTAGTAAAAGAGTGAAATGGTTGACTGATGACAAATTTGCTATTGCGATCCTCTCCAAAATTATGTTCGTCTTCTAGAACGATGCATTCTAAAGTCGTATTATTTCAGGTCATAGAACACGAAATCCTATTAATTCCTACTAAATAACGAAGGTTTCATCTTCGAAGATTGCATAAATCCAACAACGAAATATTGTGAAATTTGAATACAATTGATGTTGTTGTTTAATTGTGTTTGCTCAGATCAAATCTACATTTGGTAATATTCATGAGTTTGAGAGCAGGTTATTCATAAGTTACATAAGTCTAAATGTTATATTTTAATCACACACTCTTACATATATGTGTATGTGTGTGTTTCAAATTTGCGGATTGTTTTGTTACCCATTTCTTTCTCATTCTTGTTTGTTCGTTAAAATAACTTCTTACAAAATGATCCTGAATCTGGAATGCTAAAACCTACTAGTTACAATGACTATGGTTTTAGTTTTGTATTGTTATCTCATCATTGCTTCGCTGATTTTTTATTCTTACTCTTCAAATAATGTTTAATGTCTAATCAATATATTTATCTTCAAAAATATGAACAATCATGTTGATTTGTAAAAAGTTATATAAAGAATGCTTCAGAATTGCTTCGTTTGCCCCCTGCTATTGAAATCAATGAATTCTACGGCATGTCGATACTAACGAAAGAAAGTGGAGAAAATAATAAAATTGATATCTCGGACAATGTAAGATAATTAATAAAATGCTATATTAATTGCGATGTTTTATTGTCTGATAATCTTAGATAATGTGCTTGAATAAAACTCAATTATATTTTGAAGTCTAAATAAAAGTGATATGTTCCTTTTGTTATATTTTTTGAGAACTAAAAATAAACTTTTTTATAAGGTTACTCTCTGAGCATATTGTTTTATATGTTGCACGATTACAGTCAAGCATTGTATCACGCATCAATACATTTCTTACAAGCGTAATTTATTTATTGGTTTCAAATTATTGAAGATATCATTAGAATTAACATTTTGTGTTATTCATTCATTTTTTATCGAATTCCTTTTTTTAATGCTTGATTTCTGATTCAACTCTAAAAATAGTATTAAAGGGTTACATATAATTTGAAATTACAATAAAATATACAATAATTGATGCCAATGACCTTAAGTTCTTTACACCACTGAATAAAATTTAGAGTTTATAAGAATATTAATAAGTAATTCTTGAATGCGTATCTCACGAAATATATCTTGCGATGGTATTCAAATCCGTAATTAAACAATATCGATTTTACAAGAAGAATCAAATCTTTTTACGGAGAAGTTTAATTTGTTTTATATTCTCTAGGACGGCTTTGAGAGAGACAACAAAACTTGATATGTCGTTTTGTAGCAGAAGCTACGTAGCAACACAATAATAACCAAAACCCACTTTTAAAACTTTCTTTTACAAGAGACCTAGACTATTATTATGTAGAACTTAGCAACGAGAGGTTGTTGATTGTGGCAACCTTAGTCAGTCTACTCCAAGCTATCGGACGAGTAACATCGCTCCCGAACTAGGTTGCATTGTGTCCTGTACAAACCTCATGTTCTAAGCTACCAGACGCGCAACATCGCACACTATCGAGCTTAAATTCTGTGTGACCGGTTTAGTGACATTGCTCTGGTATATTGTACACGTGTGTAATACTGAATTGATCATAAACTGTTTGAATTATACTACAAGACAATTAACCATTGATTGTGTAACCGTAATAATATAACAATGCTTTGTCTCTAATAAATACCATGTTCATTTGGTTGAATTGATACTATTATAATTTCAGATAGTAGATAGTTTATTTGTATAGTTTTGTGGGGACTCATCTAGGACACACCGCACATCCTAAAATCTTAATTAGTAATCATTCATAAAGATGAATACCTCACCCTACAATTTAAATATAGAGAATAATAAAGTTTATTGATGTTAAGAACAAAAAGAATATTTTTTGTTATGGAAGTCCAACAAGTGTATAATAAAAATTTACGAAATATTACTTTAATAAGGGCGTTATAAAACATTTTCTCTCGTTACGATTTAATAGGGGTATGTTCGCCAGTACTAGTCTTCTATTGGTATCCCAAATATGGAGGCAGTTTCAAGTTTGCCCATGATTGGTCGAACGAAGGTGAGGAGCTTTTTTTCCGTCGCAGGGGAGTGGCGTTGCAAACCTAACAAATCCAAAGAGCTAGGAACGTGAGACTTAGAATATTTTCGTCCACCCTTTTATTATTCTAGGACCGTACGAGAGGGTGGGAAAGCGAGGAGGACAAAAAGAGATAATGCGAGAAAGATTTGAGAGTGAGTAAAAAGCGTACAAGGAAGGGATACAGGAAAGGAAGCATGATTGTTGGAGAGAATTTCTGGAAGAAATTTTTCGAAATAATATTTGATGTTACCCTATTTCAATGGTACTGAAAGGCTGAATGGTGTGGATGTTTGGAGTAATGAAAAGGGAAAATTACTAAGGGGGACTGGAGAATAAATATTACAGAGTTTACTAGAGAAGGAGAATGGAGAAAGATACGACCATATGCGCTAATAGAAAGATATGAGAACTGGATGATAGACGAGGATTTGTATCGGATGATTAGGGAACCCCCTAAAAACAAAATCCGAGGTAATGATAACATTACCAATGTGATGATTCACCATATGTACAATTGGTTTAGGGAGGCAATTGCAAAATTAATAAATGATTGTTTCAATTATGAATACTTTACTAAGGCTTGGGAAATTACGGTTGTACGGCTGTTCCTCAAGGTTGCACCTCCTTGTTGTCAATTGTCGCGAAATTATTTGGTAAAAAGATAGACAAAGAAATATAACAGTACATCACTATAGATAATTTCATTAGAAATCAATTTGGATTTATGTCACAACTGGGAACAGAAGATGCAGTAAATAAGGTTGACAAAGCGATTTAAACGAGGCAGGAGAAATATATGTTTGCTGTAAGCGTAGATTTCCAAAAGGTTTTTAAGCGTTAATGGACACAAGTTATGGAATGTGTCTATAAGATTGACTAGGAAATAAAATGGAGAATATTCTTCAGTCATATTTCGATGATCGCTATATTCTACTCGATATAGGGCACGAACGATTGTTCAAACGTGTTAGTAAAGGATTTCCCCAAGGAAGTCATTCGACGCCTATGTAAGAAATTGGATGCTAAATGAGGTTTTAATAGAACTAGAGAAGCTGGAAATTACAATAACCGGATATACTGATGACGTATTGATTTTAGTAGGTATAAGTAGTTGTGAAAAATTGAGAGAGAAAAGCAGAGATATTTTGGAATAATTTATCATGGCACTTTCCGCCTTTTCACTCATTTTTCAAATTTTGGCATTTTCCACCTCTCTTCTGGTAAGTATTCAATTGATGAGTATGTTCCGGTATTGCTTCATGTATTTCCCCAATAAGTTCGAAATATTCTGTCGTTTGGCATTTAGTTAATGTCACTTCCTTTATTTCACCCTTACAATTAGAGGTTTGCTTTAATTGTGGAAACTTTGCGGATAGGGAATATGTCGCACACCTGTTGGACTCTGTCTAACAAGATCGCCTGTCGCGTTCTTAGAGAAACTACACTCACTATTATTTGAACAGGAGGAGAAAATGCAACTATTAATTTGTAGGTGTGGCGTCGGTTCCGGTCGGTCGGTTTTTCAACCAAACTGAAAGTAAGTCGAACCCACCAAATCGAATTGCTTTCGGATCGGGTTGGGACGGTTAAAATCAGTAAATAAACTTTATTGTCAAAAAAGTAGTTGCAAACTGCGACAGACAAGTGGGGGAGAATGAACTAAGTTACTTTCCAGAAACGAGCTAAGGACCATCCCATTAATTCCGATCAAGGGTTCAAGGGCTGTGGCGAGTTCAATATTGATAAAAGAAATTATTTGTTAAATGCGTACTATATCAATTTATTACGCCAAAATGAGTTGTATATATTGTGCACAGTAAAAATTCGAGATTAATAAAAGAAAGGTATTAATAACATTCTCGCACATGGAAAATCCGTCACTGTCCAAAGAAAAACCGGAGAATATCCCGGGCCAGGATGGGGCTACAGAGATAATGTACACTACCATGCCAAGGTAGCGAACAGTTAGAAATAAACGATTAAAGAAAAGGATTAAAAACAACATTCTTGAAAACGGAATTAAATCAGTCTCAAAAGTACTATAAAAGTGGCCTGATAAAGTATAAGAGGGATTAACATCACCTACATCGTCGGAAGACATATGGAAAACAATATTTATTTAGAAATTGAATCTCATCAACTAATTTTTAATCAGTAAATTCTTTCATATTATGGAAACAAAAACACATTGAAATGCTTTTAAAAGCGGATTTGAAGAAATTCAATTGATATATCTTTTATGTTTTTGGAAGCGAATTATAGGAAATTATTCCTGAAAGATATGGGCCTCTTTGGGAAAGAATGGCTGACACGCCAGGACGATGAATGTTAGCCTTATTACGAGTGTTCCCCCCAGGGGACTTACATCTAGTAAGTACGTGTTTGGCAAACACGGGGCCCCAAGCTGAGTCTGGCATTACTTCCACTTACTTGTCGGAGGCTCCTTCCTTTCTCATTCCTGACCTTCCTTGGTCACCTCTTGTTCTTTTCGATCCCGATTCTAGTAGGGCTAGAGTATCTTTCATTTTCCTAATTTTTGTCCCCCCTCATTTTTTGTCCTCAATGTTTTGATGTATGTTTTGCGATATATTTTGGTATGTGGTAATTCAGGAGGGTTTTTAGTGGGTATGGTTGAGTCATCCGTCGAGTTCCACACGTAGGGAGACTCATGTTGGCTCTCCCTAGTGCGTAACTGCATTTTCCCTACCTGTACAAGGTTTTAGGGCTCTAATGATCTTTGATGTCGACGAACCGTAAATCCAAAAAAACGTGTTGAGTTCGTTGATTTTTTTCTAAAACAGTGGTGGGATTTTAAATTTTATCTTAACGAAAACGGCTACTATATAAATGTATGTGCAAGGGAGAGGGACAATATTTAAATCCCTAAATAACTGTATACAAGAATTTCGAGTGTGAGAATTACACATAATCCGAAGTATTCTCTTTTGGGTTCTGAAAGTGTAAATGCTCTGAGCGGATTGAATAACAATGTTGACTAAAATTTGTAATGCAGAGCACAATTTGCTTAATTTTAAATTAAGGTTATCAATGTGTCAATTCCATTTGAAGTTTTCCTAAATAAGAAACACTAAAAATTATGTAATCACTATAGTTTTTATTTGGTATCCGCTTATCAAAAGTGATGAAGGAGGAAGAGATCGTTACACATTTATGTCAGCAATTGCGAAATGACATGGTACTGCTTTTTTATCAATATTAACGATTTGGCGATTTACATGAAACACAGAGGTGAGGTTAGATATAAATTTATTTGCATTAACATGTATACATAGAAGATTTGTGTCATCAGCAAAGAAAACAATTTTGCAATCAGGCGTTGTGGATGACATATCGTTTACGTACAACAAAAAGAGGATAGGGTCTGTTTCATAAAATATAGAAGTTGCTTCCTTTAAATGATCAGGTGGTGAAAAACAAATGTCTCTGGAACGAGAAGACCTGCACCTGACTGATTGTTCACTGAAAATGCTCCATGCAATCACCTTCGCGCTTAAAAGATACTGTTTTGTATTATAATCCTCGGTTTATGTTTTGACGAGGAGGTCACGGCCGTGTGTTCGTCGACAGTAAGTTCAGTCTCTTACTAAGAGAGCGCGCTGCCTTTACATTCCTGCACATCGAGTAGTAAGTGTCGAGACAAACAATTGGAAAAATTATGAAACTGACGAACAAACCGCGAAGGAGATGAGTGTGGAGTACCTTAATTTTTTGTTATTGAATAAAAATTGTTCTATGCTGTAAGAATGAATTCTTATTACATTATTAAATATTTGTGCATTTTGTTTTTTCAAAGTATTCAATAAGATAACCTGACACTGAGTCATTTTTTTACAACCAATCATGTTTTTTTATCTCAACAATAAGCTTTATTTTTATTGCCTGCCTTTTTCAATTCTTCTGATTCATTGTTTAGGAGAAAATAGTAGCAGAGTGTGTCTAGAAAAAAGTAGTAACTGTGTCTAGCTGCTGCTGGTTCCGGATTGTGAGGTGATCGCGTTTTTATGTTTTATACAGGTTCTAAAATTGAATCTTGAGGAACTCCGTGAGTAAGTGGCTTTGTTTTTGAAAGATAATGCTGAAATACATCATTTTCAGTCTGGGAAATTTCAACTTGCTGATGACTATCTTACCATTGTTAACCATTGATGTGAAAATTTACGAATGCCGTATGAATACAGTTTTGAGAGAAGAATTTCGTGTTCGATTACATCGAATCTTTCGATAAATCAAGAAAAATACATTGAGTACTATCTTCAGGGTCAAGAGAATCATCTAGAAAAGAAAATATGGCGCTCTTAGTTGAAAAGGGATTTTTGGAAACCGTGCTGATCGTTTAAGAGAATATTACTATGCAATAAGAAGTCTAAAAGTTGCTTATGAAAGAGTTTTTCCAGGGTATTTGAGAAAGTAGGCAATAGAGATATGGGTCGATAGTTTCCAACAACACTTTTATTTCCTTTCTCATGTAATGGTTTCACTTTAGCTTTCTTATGTATGTCAGAAAACACCCCTTCTGACAAAGAGCTATTGAAAATATGAGTGAGTGGATTTAATACAACATTTAGCGTGTAATATATCGTTTCAATTCGGGTTGAAAAATTGATCTTTAAAAATTAACTAATTGTAAATTTCATGTAATGTGCCTATGTATAGGGAAATAATTCTGTATTAAACCAAATATTAAATTAATTTTTCCGAATTTGAATATTATTTAATTTGGTTTTATGAAATATTAATAAATATTAAATAAAAAATAAATGATGTACATATGAAGCTTGTAACTCATTTATTGAAAAATAAATTAAAACCATATTGGTACCCTATACTATTAAGCGAGCAATAATTATATGTAACTTTGTATTTGTCAAAAAATTTCTGGAGAACGGTTCAAACGATTTTGATAAAAAGCACAGGTTAGATGTATTTTGGGATGAAAATGTGATATAACATGGTCTCTTTTCTTTGTATGACAATGTTAACACCTGCCTAATACTAGAATTGTTAATAACACAAAATCATATTCATCTCTACACACGACATGGTGGTGCATGAGTAATATGCGTGTGTCACATGCAGCGGATCCGGAGTTCGGAACCCCAAATGATCGTTTTTTTTAAACTTATTTTTTTTCAATCATATAATAAGTCTGTTTATACATTCATCCCGTTTTTATCATTATTAATATTATTAATAATGGTAATTGCTTCTGATGGTGAATGAGAAGACATTTGGTCACGATGTCAGCGTATTGCGTGACCTTGACTCAGTAGTCTGACCTCGGTTGACGTGCTGTTCTGCGTCCGGTGTCACGATAAGACGTCAAATGAGTGTGAGATGAGACGTCTTTGACATGGCGCACGAATGACACATGTAAGAATAAATTGAATAAATTCTTCTTTTATAAAGGTCTTCAGATGTAGTTAGTTGGATTAAACCCCAATTGGAAGATATCAAAATTACTAGTTGCTCAGAATCATTCAAAGCAATAGACTCTAATAAAGAGACTTGTTATTTATTTATTTCCTCCCTGACGCGTTTCTTCATTTTCATAGGAACGATTCTCTGGAAAGGCTTCTTTCTAGTTAAAGAACTTATTTTTTCTGAATTGCGCATTAAACTAGGTAATATATTAGGGAGTTTGCCCTATCCAAATAAATAGATGTAGAGTATAATTCAATGCATAAAACTATTTACTGAGGTTAAAAACTGAATATAACATTTTGGTTTCAGCCCAAAACTATTTAAATCAAACAACACTCTTAGAAAAAAATGAAAACGTCATTTACAACATTATCAATTTTTTTAATGGGTACGTTGTTGCAAGTATTTGGAGTAGCATCCACTTATTCATGGGTAACCGAAATTCAGAGTGTACTTTCTCAACATTTATCAATCTTACCTGCAATGTTGGTCATCCTGTCTCCGGAGTCTTTATATGAATGTGGCGGAGAAGTTCAGATGTTTCTCTATTCGCTACAATCAAGTGGCAGAATAATTTTACTCCGAACAACAACGAAAAAGAAGAAATCGGAAAAGTTGCTCTTAATAACAGTTTTCCATTTGATTCCAAAGTTCGTGCTGATATCGTCATCATTATGACACATCGTGACATTGCGTCATCTGAATGGGCAACAGCCGTTAAAAGAGGAAAACTATATTTCACTTATGTTGATTTCCAAAAAGCTTCTGGCACCGTAAATAGGAACAAACTTTGCACTACATTAAGAGAGAAGGGCGTTTCGACTAAATTTATCACTATGTTAAAATCCATATATACTACTGAGAGTTCATGAGTCCGTCTTTATGATGGCACCGTCCTAAATATTTTCTCAGTAAATCAAGAGGTCAAGTAGGGTTGTGTGGTTTCTCCACTTCTTTTCATATTATTCATAGATGGACTCAATGATAAGCTACGTAATATTTTCACGGATGCTCCTACAATAGGAGAAAACTATAGACCAATACCAGGATTATTGTTCGGTGACGATCTAGTTATCCTTTCAAAAACTCAAATAGGATACAAAATAGTCTGAACACGCTTGAAATATTCTGTGCCGAAATTCAGCTTAAAGTAAACATTAAGAAGACAAAAACTATGAATTTCAAAAATGGCTGGTTGATCGGATTAAATGAAAAGTGGTCTTACCGGGGAGAAACGCTGGAAAATGTGAAAGAATACACTTATTCAGGTGTAACTATAACTATGAACGTATCGTGGACCAGACACAAAGAGAAAGCACAACGCAAAAGCTTGTACATATTAAGTAGTATCAAGCGAAGTAAAGAAACGGTACCGGAAATAGTGCCAAATCTTGCAGATATAATGTTCTATTCAATCTTAGTACCCGGTACGGGACAGAAGTATGGGGCAGGAGAAAATACCACGTTGAATTCTCTTTTAAATACATATCTCAAAAATATAATTGGTCTCGCAAAAGGCACTGATAACAGTGGTATTCTCTGGGTATTCTCTGCCTGTTGAACTTACACTGAAATTCAGAGGAATAAAATACTGGCTATCGATTAGGGCGGGGACAAAATTGTTAGGGAATCGTATCATAATAATGGAAATGGTAAATGGCGTACGCAAATGAGGGAAATTATCTGTAATTTAGGACTGGAATACTTATGGCAGGCCACATTCGAGTGTAGTGATAGCAAGGTAATTCAAAATATATATGAAGCGTACAGACTAGAAATAGAAATGAGCAGGTTAGAAAAAGGTCACTCATAGTTTAAACAGTTGTAGCAGGTCACTGGGGACGCAAACCAAACATCAACTCACAGAAATCGAGGACGCGATCAGGTTACGGGTGGGTTCGACTAGGGGGATGGAAATTACGAAAAATTAAGAAATAATCCAGATTCGATTTGTCTGATATGTTTTGAGCACGAAGAAGATTGGATTCACATCCTGTTACATTGTACACAAACAGAAAAATATCGAAAATTTCTGCAAATCGGAGCCTTTATAAGCGAAAACAGAAACATAAACTTGGCAATTAATATAATGCGTGACAACGAAATTCTGTAGTGGAATCTTTGGGGCAGTTTCTAAGCTACGAAAGGGAAAAAAGGGAGAAAGAAATGAAGGAGATTATAACGGTTGGGCAAAATGCAACGTGATACTGCCGGCGTTTTTCTTTCTGTTACAGGTAACGAAACTTCTTTCTACATACGGGTGAAGAAATACTATTTTGTAAATATTTTTTCTTATAGATTATTTTTTGTAAATACNAAATGCAACGTGATACTGCCGGCGTTTTTCTTTCTGTTACAGGTAACGAAACTTCTTTCTACATACGGGTGAAGAAATACTATTTTGTAAATATTTTTTCTTATAGATTATTTTTTGTAAATACTAATTTTGTAATAATTATTATCTGATGTAAATACTTTTGTAAATATTGTCTCTTGTAAATATATTTTTCATGTACAGTCTTTGTGTCCTGACTGTTGGTTTTCCATGGTTCCCAACGGTGCTTGATAAATTAGTTAGTTGCACCAATTTCAAATTTAAGAAACTATTACAGTACGTCCAAAGTTTATAATATAATAATAATTAATCTACTATCCATTTATAACTAAATTTAATATTACGGCAGCAGGAAATAAAAATATCAATCTTTCTATGAAAAATGTAGACGCAACTGAACAATTCATTGAGAGTGAATACCGGGCATGTAACGCACAGCCCACGGCATTAAAGGACTTAAGAAGGCAAAGGAGCTAAAGCCTCGCCATATGTAATTTAAAATGTAAATATTGTAAATAAAATGCCCTATTGATTTGAATTGAACTATTCGAACGTCAAACAATAATTTAAATTGTACTATAATGAACAAAGTATGTGGTAATTAAAAATGTACTAAATTTAATATGAACTTGTATTTTTGATTGCTTTTCATCCTTGAACATTTTTATATAATTGGATGAGAGTGGTGAATTTGATTTTAATTTAAAATAGAATGAAAGTTATTGTCAAGTAAAATAATATTTATTGTGCCAAAGCGGTTTTCGACCACTTATGTTGCCAACTTCAGTAGCCTACAATCAAGATACATTATATGTAGCTACGGGTAAAATGATTTTAAAAACAATGATACTGATAATAAAAAATATAATAAGAAATAAGAGTAATATGTTGGAGTTAATAATATTCAGTCATGTTTTATTACTACTTGGTTTAAGATTTGTAAAAATTAAGTGGAAAGATGAAAAATAAACTGCACGTTTGGAAGAATTATTGTTTGATAAACAATTAGTATCAAAAAACTAATGATCTAATATCGAAAAAGCGTCGAACTGACTGAGCGTGGTGTTGGAGGAAATAAACTACGAAGTCAGGTCTAAATTTCAGTTTGCATGGGTGAAAAACGAATACAAGTATTATAAAACGCGAAACAAATGTTTAAATGTTTAAAGTTTTACTTAACGATTTTAATAAAAATAGTAAATTAAATATAATACATTTCCAAGAAAACTTAACAACGGGGGTTAAAATTTTAGGTTCTCAAGATATGTGCGACTAGATGATACAACGTTTGCTACTAGGACTGCTTTTATATTTATAGTCAGAAAGACTATATTTTATATTTATTGAAATACAACTAAACAGAGCTTTTATCAAGATTTACAATGATCCTACAAAACCTATTGGAATTAATTAATTTTTCCTACCATTTGGATTCTCACTATATAAAAAAAATACGAGATTTATTGGTAGATTTGTAATAGTTTTAATCTTAAACACACACCGTCAACATGCCATGTGTCCATGAAAATGTATTTATATTATTTATAAAACACTTCACAAAGTCTAAAATCCTATTGACGATACGTTGTGTGATTAATATTTAAAATATTACAAATCTATGAAGGAAGGTCGTATTTAAAAGAAAATAGTGAATCACATTTTAGTGCCCGAGAACTCTCTACGTAACTTAAAACTTCAACAGAGTTTCAATCACAGTCCATACAATTTACCATCTTACCATTGTGTTTTATTAAATATAAATTTAATTATGTAGCGGGCAGCTACATACCAGACAACACCCCCGATGTGCAATGGGCAAGAAGATACGTATTAGTTAACATTATAAATATTAAATTGACATTATAATAAAACATTAGTCGACTAGAACAGTCCATCAATAATTGACGGTTTTCGACTACACTGGGTGTTGAACAAATGAATAAATAACTAATATAAAATAAAAAATTTAACCAATCAAGAACAAGAAAACTAAACAAGTGACAGTCGAACGCGAAGAAGAAGACATATATTCTTGCTAGATCCGCGACAGGGTACGGACGTGCTCGTGTTAGCAGCAGCATAAAAAGTGTCAAATCCACCTCGAACGGTGCAGTATTTTCATTAACTTGCAACTGATGAGTGTAAATTCAGTGCGCGATACAACATGAAGCGAGACATTCAGTGATAACTGCTGATAACAACAAGAACTGTGAGTACGACGACTTAAAGTCGTGAAACTGTAAGAAACTGAAGATTAATCTATCTTGCAATACAACAGTTAATTTATTGATCTATCAACACTTATAAATTCTCGCTAATTATTATTTTTCTCTGTCAATCGACATTTATCTATGTGAGAGCAAACGTAATCAATTAGTCACAATCAATTCATTTTTACCGATTGCTATCGTATTGATTTTGATTCCTGCTAACTATTTCTCAATTTCATTCTTATTTCTTGTTTCAATTCTTATGTATTTCAGTGATTTTAGTACTATTATGTCAACTATTCAATTTATAACATGTCCTAATTATGTATGTATTATTTTGTACGTTTAATATGTTTTCTTTATACATCCTCAACTGACGAAAACGTCATTTGCAATTGTTGTGTCAATAAACCAACTGCTGTTTATTCTTAACGTAATTTAATCTTTTATTTGTTTATTCAATTTAAGTAACGTAGGTCAAAGTTAAAATTAATCAATTGTTTTGTCAGGCGTTGTTCCTTGGGTTCGGTATCAGTAAAATATTAAGTTTATCCTTCTGAAAACTTAACTATATAAAAATTGGAGTCAGTAAAACAAAACAAGCATAATTAACTATATATTCTACCGACCACTGAACACCACAAACGTCAACAACAAAAATTATTAAATATAAATGATGAAATACAAGTATAATGTCTATAAACGATTCATCGTATGGTATTGGCGCCAAAACAAAATACTCACGCGATTTGGACACAATCATTTGCCCAGAACGCGTTGTGGGTATTTTATATTAGCTCAAAGACCAAAAGAACTCAAAATTAGACCAACAAACCGGTCATTCAGCAAATACGTTCACTCATAACACGTAGTGAGCGCTATAATCAACCCACGTCGCATTGTGGGTAAATAGTTTGGTCATTGAGAAAGTTCGGTGATTGAGTGTAACATTTTCGGCATAACATAATTCGGCGATAACTACAAATTGACACGATGGATCTTTCTGCGGACAACGGCATCGTTCTCAGCATCAAAAAATACGTCGAATCCATACACCCCGGTCTCTGGTACAGAGATTGTTTTGTGGGGCTGTGAAATGCGAAGTTGCAATTAATTACAAGATAATTTTACAACATATCGCGAAGAATATTAGATCACATTTTAAATTACAATATTAAAACTTATTAATGAGTAAAACATAATAACTCTTTCTAAACTATTTATTACATAATGCTTTTTTGGCCATCTTCAGTGCTATAAAATGAGATAAGGATTTTTATAAAAACCATTGAAATAAACACAAATAATAGAATAGAATAAAGTGAATTGCATTTGAACGATAAATAAAATACAGTAAAGTGAAGACAATTAAAATTGTGAAAATACTAGATTAATCTATTTGAAATTTGGTTCAAGAAAATTGTAATAAATTATAGTGTAAAATAAAAAAATTAAAATATAGAATATGAAAAAATGAAATAAACTTATAGAATAGCTTAAATACATAAAATGTGAAATGAATAAAAGACAGGGGAAGCAAACTGAACGTACCTTAATATGCGGATTCTTGTGGCAAAGGAATGCTCCGAGTAAACCGGTCAGACGTTTTGTTGTTGCAGCAGGTATCCGCGCCTCCACCAAGATGGCGTTTATTGTGGATGGTCACATTGTTGGTTTGCTCACAATGCCTCCTGGAACGAAAAGGTGCGAGCGCCAACTCCTCCTGAATCCGGCGACTTATACTCTCATTAGCAGATTAAAAACATGTGTGGGTTAGATGAAGAGAGGTTTAGAAAGAGCTGAAATTGAGAAGAAAATAATTTAGAGTGAAAATTTAAAATTTGTTCGAATATTCACGGGTAGAAAGTGAGGATAGGGAGTTTAAGGACATCGGACGGGTATTTGCGGTGTGCAACCGGGTTGACTCGCCGTGCAAGAAGGCGTTAATATTTTTGAAAATGTTGTCCGGGGAAGGGTCGTGGAACGCCTTCCGGAGATGTTCCCGGGCACGATAAAAAAGAAATTTAGAGATTGGTTTCAATTTGGATACAGAACGAAGGTAAGAAAGGGAGGTGCCTATCGGCGGTCTGGCAGCCATCCGCAGGAATCGGTTATCAATGATGTAGTGGCGATGATGATTTTATCTGGAAGCAGTTGCACAGGACACGCAAGCTTAAAGCTCAAGGCTTCGAATACAGGTTTTATAAATAAGAATTTTTTTCTTTGAACCGGATCCTGAGATTTAAAACAATAGGGGAAAGATTGGCAGGTGTACTATTCGTTTTAGGAAGAAGAGATTTGGCATGATTCTCCTAGCGAAGTTTCCTGTCCATCGTAATCCCAAGGTACTTAAAACTTGTGGACCAGGCCACAGTGGTGTCCTTGAACTTACCTTGTCCTTGACCTTGAGTAAACTGGTCAACGCTTTTAAATACTTGGAGTAGTTTTGGGGGAGGGAGGAACAGAATGTTGAGAACCAGGAAAGTCTAACTTTTTGAGGCAATGGTGTACTCTAAGGCGAAGTGGAGGAGAGGGGAGGAAATCTGAAGAATGTTTTTATTTAAGACGATAATACCAGGATTTTTCAGCATTTTGTTGATAAGGTGTGCCTCAAGTTGTATTCTAAAATAAATACTATTTTCTATTTCTAAAATTTTGGCGCGTTTGTTCATGTCGAAAGAGTGTTGGGAGTCGATGAGATGAGCTGTGAAATGTGAGAATATAGTATTGTGTTTTAATGCATGTATGTGTTCTTTAAATCTAATGTGGTCAAACTGGCAGAACATTCCAAATTATAAGCAAGGGCTCATGCTAGTGCAAGGGCAAGGTGGGGAGAAATTGTCGTTCCTAGGTGCCCTGTTCTTCTTTATGTCTGCGGTCTTCATAAATAGACCTCGATGAATGACGCTTCTCGCTTGAGATGACTTAGTCGACGCGTTACTTCTCCTAAGAATCTCAGATTCGAATAAATTTTGACCATTGTCTCAAGTTCTGTTCTTTTTCGAACATGCGTAAGAACAATGTATGCTACTTGCTAGGATTTAACTGTATTAGTTTTCAGTCGACGAAAGTTGTTTAGGTTTTAGTTTATAGTCGACGCAAGATGTCAGATTTTGAGTTGCTGGGTGTTATGGTCTGGTAATAGTAAGTTACACGAATGTTAAAGTTCAATAGTGAAGTTGCAGTTAGAAGCTTGGATGAAAATTTTATAGCTAGTATGTAAGCATTATGTGAGTGTTAATTATTCGAATGAGTGAATTATTAGTATCTGACTCATTCATATTCGGTACTTTTGCGCAGGGAATCTCTATCTATAATTATTGGTTGGCTACCTGAAAAGATTACGCTACCCGTCGCCTCTCTTCTTAGCCTCTTGATTACCCTCCAATCTTAACGGACCCTTACATAATTGTAACCATATATTAAAATGGAGCATATATTAACATTTTCACAATCACGATTATGAATATGTGTTATGCGCATCAAAATACATAGAATAGAAATTGATACGTATTATTTACAAACACATACAATTAATCTTCAGCAAGATTAAAGAAAGTAATTTGATTAATATACTGATAATTGACATCTCTAAATAATACAAGGTTTTGTTTGATTCACAGTAGTCCCAATCTACAAACAGGTTGAATAAACACAGAACATGCGTTGCATATGATTTGATATTAATATTTGTCATATCCTTTCACCAGAATAAATTTCAAAAATAATAATTAGCCTACGAAATATTAAATTTATCATTTCGTATCGAAAACGTATCTTTCAGCAGTTTACATTTTTCGGCAGTTTGCCTGAAGAATTACATCATGATTTATACAGAAATTTTGACGATAATATCTAGAGCAGACGTGAACAATTTTGCATTCATACTGTTTGTAAGAATTGTCACCAATATAGTTTCAATAAAAATAATTTCATCCACATTACTAAGATTATATTATTTTCATTTCATTTAAATAATTAATTGTATTCTTTTTTATAATTCTTTCTATTTCTTAAATAATGATCCTCTTCAAGCAAGAGAAAATAAAATCTACTTCAAGAAAATTTATTACAAAACACCAGAGAATGTCAAAAAACATTATTTTAATAACTAACATTTTTGATTGAGATATATACGATTACAAGATATACATGAAATCTCTATCTATAAAGATTTGCTGACACTTAAAATCAGTCTGTGTGGATAAAGTAAAACACAAAATAGTGGAAAACAAAGCACAGAAAAAAGTATCACGGAAAATTAATTTTTGTAAAAATGAAGAAAAAACGTCTGTTAGTAGTGTTTTAATATAATTTCAACTCAAATGAAGAGTTTTTGCATTATAATATTATTTGTTTCACAACAGAAAGTTATCATTCAATGGTTGTTAATACATCTTGAAATTTCGAAAGAGAATATTTCATACATCAAGATTTATTCAGAATCATATTCGATACATTTGTGAAATGTTGATGAAAAAAGGGCAATCGCTAAATTAACTATGGAATAGTAATTCCCCATTATGGCCCAAACCTGGCATTGAAAAGCAAGAAACTACGAATGTAGATCCAACTCATGTTAAATATTTTATGATTTGATTAGCTTTTCCGAACACACTGATTTAAATTTTTCATTAGATTACAATTCCTTTGTTGTTCATTCTCATAAAATACATACTTTGATGCTTTTATGAAACCTTTCAATAATGAGATTCGCAATTAAGTAAAATTATCAGCCGCTGATTCACGCATTCATCAATTTAAATGGACATGAAAATAATTCTCAAGTTCATCCCACGACGAAACTTTTTCAGAGAATTCTCAGTATTGGCACATAGACGAGTATTTAACAAAGGAGATATATGTCACCTACTCTAGAACATGTTTCACACACTCCATAGAGAGTAATATTTAAACATTACGTGGTATCATAACCATTCTATTCTGGAAAATATATTCAAATGAAGATACTACAAGAAATAAAGTTATAATGACAACAATATTATTTTTACTGATCGGTACGGTGTTTCAAGTATTTGGTATCTCAGTTATTAAGCCATGGGTTACACAAATACAAGGCGCTATTGATCAGCACTTGTTCATTTCTTCCACAATATTGGCTATCGTGTCTCCGGAATCAATGTCTGAAAGTGATGTAGAACTTCAGATGTTTCTTCAGATGTTGCAATCGAGTGGTGGAGTAATTTTACTCCAAGTAAAATCTTATTCCGACAGACAAAAGGATGAAATTGAAGAACGCAGAAACAACGGGAGTTTCGCTTTGGACTCGAATCAACGAGCTGATCTTGTCATTATTTTGATACATCGGAATGCAATCTCGGCAGACAATGTAATAAATATTGCTCTGACGACTGCCAGATCGAAAACTTATTGGTCCCCAAGAACGCCACATATAATTATTTTGTTAAAACAAAAAAAGACAATGTATTGGAACGCTGGAGAAAATTACTTTGTACGAAGCTCAAGCACTATGAACTATACAAAAGAAAATGGAACGTTCCTTTTCAAAGAAATTATAAAAGACTACTTTTCAGTTCATGACAATCAGATATCACGGTCTGTACAAGGAGAAAATGACTCCACAACAGAAACAGCTTGCACTCATTTAATGGAACTTTGGAACAACAAAGTGTTGCGTGCAGTCGTGTGTGATGTAAGTAGTGAAGAGATTGCTCTCTTTTGGTGGAAATCTCTTGGTGAAGGACGAGACTGCGATGGACCATCACCCAAATCCATTCAACGACTACCCATTTCCAAAGGATTCCCACAATCAGTTTTTGGGAAAATCCCAAATTATTTCAGTGGTTGTACAGTAAAAATAAGTTCTTTCATTGCCCCACCCTATGTTATACCATATGAAAATGTTGATGAAAATTCAACTGAAATATTCGAGGATGGTTATGAAATAAGAGTGCAGAGAGAAATAACTGGTCGCATGAACATGTCGGTAGAGTTCGCGACAAACTACACGGACTATTTTCTTATTTTTCAATCTGTGGAAAATGAAACTGTTGATCTCTGCATGGGAGGATATTTCGCTTCACAGTTGTTTTTCTCGACCACAGATGCGAGTGAAGTTCATAGAACAGAACGCGCTATGTGGTTCGTACCGGTTGGTATATCTATACCTCGTTGGAAGAGTGTGGGTCTGGTTTTCTCTGTGTCTCTTTGGATATCTGTGGCAATCAGTTGCGTTATGATGACAGCATTATTCGTTTTCCTTCAATATTTCGGAAGGCGTGATGCCCCTGGAATTATTAATACTGTAGTTCTTCTTCTTGGAATATCCTTTCGGAAGAACCCCAAGAATGACTTGACACGTTTAGTATTCTTATGTTGGTTATTCGGCTGCTTTATCATCAATAACAGCTATCAGTCAGCTCTGGTATGTTTTCTAGCGAATCCTGGCATAATCCCACCTATTTCAAGCGTGGAAGAATTGCTAGAAAGTAAATTGACGATTGGTTTGCACGGCTTATATAAGTCTGTGTTTGAAAACATGGGTGACCCAATGTATGACGCTTTCGTGAACAGGTCAGTAAGATGTGACGATGATATGATTCCATGTTTGGACCGAGTAGCCGAATCACGTGGTATAGCAGTTCCTACAGATTTACCTCTAGTTGAATACGCTTACACTACAACCGGGCGGAAGTTTATCGAACCGATGGATACGATTTTTATTTATCATTCAGTATTTTTGTTTCAAAGAGGAAGTCTGATGAAGGAATATTGGGATTTCTACATCAGGGGCATAATTGAGGGTGCAATCGGTGATTTGTGGTGGAAACAAATGACTTACAAAAATAGGCCTATTGGATCTCCTCCCAGAGATACAAGTCCACATTTTATGACAATTTCACATCTAGAAGGTCCTTTTTATATTTTATGCAGTGGTTTAACTCTATCAATTTGTACATTTTTAAAAGAATTGTTGTGTTTTAGAATTTCTAATCTCAGTGAAAATTGACCGAAACTTTCTTGGCAGTCAGAAAATCCTACAAAATAAACAAGTAAGCATTTTTGTCTAAAAACGTAAATGTTTATTTATTATAGATCAAAAAATTTTTGTTGTTGTTTGTAACCTTTTTAAAACTGATATTGTTAATTTACCTTTTTTTATATTAAATTATTCCGACAATTTTACTAGTGCTCGTAGAACGGATTGATTTTTAAGATATTAATAATTTGATTTTCGTAATGCAATGCTATATATTATGAACGTAGAAATCAAAAGTTCTAAAGGAGAGAGAAAAACAACGGGTAGAGAGAGATCACGGCCAGAAAGAGAGAATAAATATGATGAGAGGTTCATGTAGTTTTCAGGATAAAGGGGAGATATGTAGTTTGATAAGGAATCAAACGAGGAGAGTATTTATTTATTTTATGCCATTTGGTGAGGTTCAGGCCACGAGGCCTGTTCTTCCACATAACCGTTGAACTTGGGTAAGGGAGTTGGGAGGAGAGGTATTAGGTTGCTAGGGAACTTACGAGACCAAACCGAAATTTGTCTGGAGTAGGTAAGGGAAACCCGAGCTGAATACCTCACCTAATTCGGCCGAGAATGGTTTGAACGAACTCTCTAGCGCTGAGGGGGATCGTGGAAGCGAATACGCTACCACTAGCCCACCGGTGTCGGTGTAGCTGTCGGATATGTATATAAGCAAGGTTATGGTTCTAAAATGTCAATCGCTCAACTTC
Organism: Laupala kohalensis; assembly: GCA_002313205.1. Classification (NCBI taxonomy): domain Eukaryota; kingdom Metazoa; phylum Arthropoda; class Insecta; order Orthoptera; family Trigonidiidae; genus Laupala; species Laupala kohalensis. Next base: position 23,125 of record NNCF01129916.1, on the reverse strand, counting down.
TCTTAAATACATGCTAGTATAATTTGTTGTTGTTGTTATAGTCTTGCAGTTCGATAAAGTTCAGTTTATATAGTTAGTATTCGTGGGAGCTATAAACATATGCTTCTCTGTTATAGTCTGAATAAAACAGAAATATGATTGGTGGGGCAAAGTGGGGGAGGAGGTAGCGTTGTTGCATGATCGTGCGTTGTCCACTTCCTTTCCCGCGCTGACTGGCGGCGATGGGATGAACTTGTCCTTTCAAAAATTTGGCAACGTTCGATGCTCTGCTTTCTTGGTAAAATACGTTGTTGCATAGTGCATGAATTCTTGATTTCGTGCCCGGTTAACTGCGTGGGTACTGGTGAAACGAGACAGTTTCAGAAGTGACGTTGTGACAGAGGGGTTATATTTATTACGACTCACGCGCCTCTACCCTAAAGAACTTCGCTGGTATCATATGCTGAAGTATCATTCAATCTAGCGATTTAAAAATAGAATATAGAAACATGTTCACAGTAAATTCAGTTTTAGTCAGAAATATACATTTTATTTGAAAGTAAAGATCATAACAAGAACCACTGACGCCGTAAATTGCAAAAATATGTAAATATTCTAAGTTAAGTTAATCTGTACAGTTTCAAATGTGTGGTTTCCGGTATTGACCAGGAACGTGTATTTTTTCTCATTTGAGTCATGTCCGTTTAAAGTTTCAAAAACTTTTTTCCATTAAAACTTTGGCATTTAATTTTGAAATAAAGTGCTGTTATAATACTTCATAGCTATTAGTATAGAATGAAAATCTATAATTTTACAGTACAAACTTAAAATATAAACGTTTTTATAATGCCAAATGTAGAAAAAATGATTAAGTGCTTACGTTAAATGTATATATTTGAATTGTGTAGACTAATGCGAAAGAAATTATTTCAAAAAAATATTTTGAACGATTATCACTTTTTTCCTCTAAAATNCAAACTTAAAATATAAACGTTTTTATAATGCCAAATGTAGAAAAAATGATTAAGTGCTTACGTTAAATGTATATATTTGAATTGTGTATACTAATGCGAAAGAAAATATTTTATTATTATTTTTTGAACGATTATCACTTTTTTCTTCTAAAAAAGCAGTTACGTTGTTATTACTGTAAGTCACAGAAACGTAGATTAGATCTATGAGTAATTCTAAATTCCTGTGAGAAGACATTAAAATTTAATGTTGTGTCAATGTGAAATTTCCAGACAGACGTGATAGTAATATATTATTGACCTTGTGAATGTACGTGTAATTCATTCGGAAATACAGTTTTTGTCATCCTTTTATTAATGATTATTAATTATGTGTATATATAATTGTAGTAATAAAATCTTTTTACATGAATGTAATACGTGTAGTTTAAATTTCGTCATCCAAGTTTATTCGTATCCAATGAAAATGAATGGGATCCTACGTATCACATCCCATGCTCATAAATAGAAGTAAGTTTCATTGGTGAACTTTCGCGGTGGGTGTCAAACCTATATTGAATTTCTGGATGATGACAAGCATGCCGAGTGTGCCGCAAGGCCATTGTCAGCATACAGGTAATTGTACAGGGTAGGGGAAGAGTAAGGAAGGGGAGGGTGGGTAGGATGTCGAAAAGATCCTCTACGACACAGCACACATGGGAAACATGTCACGAAATGTAACTTTAAGAAGTAACAGTTTAAACCCAAGGAGATAACGGAAAATTAGAAAATGACAAGAAACCAGAAAATATGCAAATATAGCAAAATTATCTATAGAAATAATGGATTCCACATTAAATTTATTTCGATAACTATAATAAAAGTTCCATTCATCTGCATCCCAGTACCGGAGTTCCAGTCTGATGCACCTAAAACTCCCACCTCCTTCCCCATCCTTGTCCCACCCGCTATAATACGATGTATGACGGAAACAGGGTACATTTACCAAACCTGGAGGTATCCCTAGCGTGAGGTTCGAGATGCATTCCCAACAAATATTTGTGAATCCTGGGTTTACATATAACGGTAGTAACATCGGCATATATCCATGAGCAAAATCTAAATAATCTAGGGACCTTAAATAGTTTTTCATAACAATTTGTGTGGACCGAACAGTTATGCTTTTATGCATTTAACAGTTTCAGTATTTTTTAACGTTACACTGATTATCAATACGCACAAGGAATGTTCTTGATGTATTGGATAAGTGTATTGTTTGTATTGTAATGAAAGTAAGATGTACTTTTTATAGAATAACCAATAGAAGTTCTAATAATTTTGTGCTTAAACATGTCTATAAATGTATAAATTCACATTTCCATCCGTTGTACCTGCATCAAAGTTGAAAGTTTCTTGATGTGAAATAAGTTTTATGTTCAAAGTTGTACATTTTTCGAACTTTTAGGTTATATCTGAGTATATAATGTATTTATATGTATTGAATTTTTTAATTATATTTTGGTATAACATGTATTATGGGCTCTAATGACCTTGATGTTGAAGAACCGCAAAGTCTCAAACTAAAAAAAATGTATTATCCATATGTATTATGATAATTTTGATATTTTGTTATAAAATCGTCTGTCCCGATTTTTTCACATTCCCGTTCAGCGAACTAAAGCATCTCAGTGTGACTTCCAAATGTTTATCATTTAAGAACAGTACGTCATATTAATTGAGTTGTAAAGCTGTGCAAAAATGAAAGTTTCTTTGTGAGATGGATTCCTTTTATGCTTATCTAGTTAAGAAATAACGAATGGGGAAAAGTTAATTGAGTATTTTGGATGTACTCGTATACATTACCCCCCCCAGGGGGCTTACATCTAGTAAGTACGTGTTTGGCGAACACGGGGCCCCGAGCTGGGTGTGGCACTGCTTCCACTTACTTGTGCTATGCTCCTTCCTTTCTCTTTCCTGATCTCCCTTGGTCACCTCTTGTTCCTTTCGATCC
>NNCF01129916.1:2807-20035 GCA_002313205.1 Laupala kohalensis | reverse complement strand
GTGTCTAAAACATGGCGATCTTAGATCAACACCACAAAACTTTAAAGACTGTCCCTGTGATTTATTAATGGTAATTGAAAAAGCTAGCCGGACTGGAAACTGTAATCTTTTAAAGTTGAAGCGAAGATCAGTTGGGATTAGAGGTATCCGTGGAATAAAAATTATTTCACCTTTTCCTTTTCCAGTTAAAATGACTGTCTGGATTATATTTTTCATTAATTTTCTCACACACAATCGTGTCCCATTGCAGAGTTTTGGTGGATCTAAATTTCGCAATAAAATGATTGGAGATCCTACTTTAAGTATAAGGCGATGTTGTGGCAATCCAGCTGGATCAAGTGAATTTAGGAATTCCGTTGGATAATTGACGGCTTCGTCAGCATCCACTACGGTATCAACCGATTTATATTCAATCACGTCTCCTGGCAGCATGGCTAGTATCTCCTTGTTAATTACATTAACATCATCGTTCTTAGGAGCAAGAATGGCTCTTTCTCGCAACCATTCTAAATTTTTATAATTTTGATTAACGTTAGGATAGACTGCTTGTATCATATCGCGGACATCTCTTAAGAGGATTCGCATGTTTTGTTTAAGGCTAATTTCTTGGACATGATTCCATAGAACAGAATGTTTTAAACAGGCATAAATTTCATCGGCTGGAGTCGATTTTGGAATGACAGGCAGAGTTTGACGGAAGTCTCCACACAGGAGTACCAGAGCTCCTCCCATTAAACTGCAGTTTCCTCTAAGATCTTTAAGTGTTGCGTTGAGGGCCTCAAGAGATTTTTTATGAGCCATCGTACACTCATCCCATACTATCAATTTACATTCTATAAGAACTTGTGCCTGGCCGCTTGTTTTATTTATATGACATGTGGGATTTTCTTGTCGGGAAATATTAAGTGGCAACTTAAGGGCAGAGTGGGCTGTTCTTCCTCCTTCCATTAATGTCGCTGCAATACCTGAAGATGCAACGGCTAGAGCAATTTCTCCATGAACCCTGATTTCAGCGAGAACTAAATTAATTAAAAATGTTTTTCCCGTGCCACCAGCAGCATCAAGAAAAATGATTCCTCCTTCTTGTTTATCTACTTGATCCATTATTGTTTCGTACGCGAATTTCTGATCTTCATTAAGAAGTGGCTTTTTATCCGCGATGTATGCTTCTAAGTCTAAGACATTGTAGCTAGTTTCACGTATATAATCTGGATAAAATACACCCTCTTGATGTTGTACAGGTGCAAAAAGACCGAGTTCCACTAAAGTCTTGTTAACCATGGTGATACACTTTTCCTCCAAAATAATCAAAGTTTTATTAAAAATGTCGGAGTTAAACGTAATATCCAATGTAGGATTTTCACTTCGAACTTTAGCCAGTATATCCTCACTCATTGATTCTTTATATTTTTCCCATAATGTTTTTGGGTTAGATGGATTACAGGAGGTTATTATGATGGCAAACAAAATTCGGATTTGTCCTGGAAGAGAAATCAAACTGGCCTCTCGCAATGAGTCATCCCAGTGTTGATCTCCTTCTAGCAACCCTAAATTCTGGCAAGCTTCTCTGAATGTCTCACATATTTCTCCGTTTACCGTTCTTAATTCTGCAAATGAGCGAGGTCCTCTAATGGTATGTAGAAGCATTCTTAAAAAATAACATTCGGCGTTGTTAGGATGGACTGTGTAGACTCGGCCCAATGCGTCACATGAATAAATATTATGCTCAGGATCAAAGTTGCCCATTTTTCTTCTACAAAAGACTTTCCTTGATGTATTCCACGTATAATATCTCGGCAATTCTGAATACAATAGTGTTCTTGCAAAAGTATCCTGCTGGCATAGTTGGAAAAATGCTGTTAAAGTTGTGTTTGGCGGCTGATCAATCACTCTTGCGGCACTATCAGTTGAGAAGTATACTCGTTGACCGTTTTCTAAATGAATGCTAAGGTGAACCACAGTAGGATACCGTTCATGAATTGAAAATCCGAAGATTCGCCAAACAGCTTCGTTGCTACTGACGTATCTTCCCAACTGATAACGCTTTACTTCATTGTTGGTGTCTTCATTGCCTACACCAAAAACTGCCATATCAGAACCTTTATTAACATATTTGCAGATATACTTAATAGATTTGACACTATTGCAGTATTCTACGTTAATATGTGCGTTAAACATTTTTGATAATAATGGAGAATATGGTACAATCCAACTGTTATCCACGTCTATTTCCACGTTGCTTCGCGTCTTCAGTATTGCCGTAAAACCTCCATTTTCTGGAGCTCGCCGTCTATATAAAGGATAGCCGTCGTTTCCTGTTTGTGTATCTTTAATTAATTTTCGAGGATAGTTTTTGGTGCATTTCCCATCTTTCATACATGGCGAGTTCCGATTTATATTTCCACATGGTCCATGGATCATATTTTTAGTTACCACAGCGTATAAATCAGGATCTTCTTCTTGGTTAGGAAGTTCAGCAGATATAATAGCGTCGATTTCTGTTGGTTGAATCTTCCTTTTCAACCAAAATAAATTATGTGAATGTGGTAAACCTCGTTTCTGCCATTCAATGGTGTACATCCAGCATCTCACCTCTCCAAAGATGTGACCTTTTGTTATAATATTAATGAATTTTTGTTGCTTTTGTTTAAAAACTCTCGCAATTAAATCGTGGCGATCACTGGATGACTGACCGTTGATTAGCATTTCTTTAATCTCTGACCAAATCGGGTTGCAGGTAAACGTAATAAACAAATCTGGTCTCCCGTATGTCCTTACATAGGTCATTGCATCTTGTGTGTACTCATGCATGTGTCTAGGACTGCCCGTAAACGTCGCTGGCAAAATAACCAAAGTGCCCAGATTCTCAATATTTCCGTCATTTGCTACCGCATCTCTTAGGTGAATATATTGGTCCACTCTTAATTTTTTTTGATTCGAACGAATAAACTGAAGACGTTCACTTTCAATCTTTACATACATATCCACGATAAATTGATGGAATAATTGTCTGCAATTTATCACGTGGTTGTGTTTAGTACCTCGTATCATTAGACGGTAAGCATAATAATCCATAGCAGATACCTTTGCACTTGTTGGAATACCTGTTGTTGGATTAACTTGCCTCAGATTGAAATGATACCCATCTTCACCATAAGGAAATAAAATAGGATATTGTAGAGCATCATACGACCTGTGCGTTTCGCAAATTCGCTGCAATGATCCACTACGTAATTGAAGCACGATATCTCGCTTTTCAAATTCATTACCCGATATCACAACTGCAACTTCATCCACTACAGGAGCGTTGAAGCGCCGTTCATGCTCTCCTGCTGGTTTTCGATCTGCTTTTATAATAATTTTATATGCATCTGTGGGCATATGATCAATTGAAGTTTCAAACGTTTTTATGTAAATATTGTGTGCATGGAACATTTGTTGTAAATCAGATACAATCTCACGTCTTGTTCCTGAATTGTTGGCGCATCTTTGGTCGGTCTCAACTTGGTCGTTTCCAATAAAATATAATTGTAAAAATTTTGGTTGCTGATTAGGCAACGGCAACAACGATCCTGCTTTATGGTATATCTGCCCTTGTACTGTGAAAGTGGATTGAAATCCAGGCTGATTAATAACAGATGTGGCTCCAAATGAGGTCATTTGAAAACATGAGTTGTATTTTCGGATATTACTCAGAAAATGTCTTGACTGTGGTGTATCACCAGTTGTATATTTTAAGAGTTCTTGTGGTAATGGGTCCAGTTGGTTAAGTTTTAATTTACCATTATTGCAGCAAAGACCGGGAGGTTCTGATTTAAACTTTTTGGCTTGGCAATTGCGGCAAATTAAATCCATTTTTCCTATGTTGATACTGGCGTGATGTGCGTAATCTATGTGAGGGTCATAGAATAATGCTTCACACTGTAAATCGGAGTATTCATCAGTTCGTGAACGTCTCGTTCTATCTCTGATTTGTTGCAGCCTGACCTCTCGTTGTTGTTGTGGTTCAGAGGCTCTGGATGTTGCAGCTCGGTTTCGTAGATCATTAAGCCTGGCCTCACGTTGTTGTTGTGTTTCAGAGGCTCTGGTTTTTGCAGCCCTGTTTCTCATTTCTTGGAGTCTGGCTTCACGGTGTCCTGCTGTTTCTGAATTTCTAGATCTTGCAACTCTTTCACGTATCGTTGCTAATCTTTTATATCTTTCTTCATTACTTTCAATAGCTTTACGTTTTTTTGGAGGCATTGTTAAGCAATGATGTTCAATTGTTTTTGTTTATAATTCTAAATTACCAAGTGTCGGTTAAGTAAGAAAATTCTTTTGTTGTGTTTCTATGACAGCAAAAAAGTAAACAAATTACATACATACATACATACAAACACTCTCCTTTATATATAAAATGAAAATGATTTTATTGGTTTCCAAAATATTCTTCGCGATGATCGATTCTAGTTAACATACGCTTGAACCAATTTTATAGCAATTCTTCCATTGCGATTGAGATATTTCTAAAACAAGCATTTTGAATGTATCAACCGCTTCTTCTGGCGTCGAGAATCGTCGTTCCCGTAGTTAATTCTTAACTCAAAAAGAAATCATTCGGTGCCAAGTCAGGACTGTATGGCGGATGACCCATCGACTCGATGTTTCGAGCGGTCAAATATTAAGTTGTTTGGCTCTATATGTGTGTGTCCGCGTTATCGTGCTGAAGAATGATTCTGCGGTGCTGGTTGTTTTTTTCTTATTTCTTCGAATACTTGTGGCAAACAAATGGTTGTGTACCATTCAGAATTGATCGTTGTACGATTCTCTATGGGCCTTGTAGCCACATTTTGGAAAACCCATTCCGTGGACTGTTGTTTACGTTTAGGTTCTTACGCATATATCCACGATTCCTCTCCAGTGTACACGGCTTTTGAAGCACCACGATTATTTCTTTCCAACAATTAACACGACTCTTTTTTTTTTGAGCGACTGTCAAGTTATGCGGAAACCAACGCGAACAAATCTTTTTCGCAGCTAAGTGTTCATGTAAAATCTTGTGTTGTTTGTCATACTGATGCCCAAGGATGCTTCAATCTCACGATATGTCACATGTTGATCTATCGCGCACACCATCTATGTTTTCTGGCACAACAGATTTTGGACGACCTGTTTTTTAATTCATCCGTGGCGAACAACGGCCACGATTCAATTCACTAAACCAATGGTATATAGTGGTTGTGGATGGTACTTCATCGTCAAAAGTCGAAGTAAGTTGATCAATGCACTGTTGTTGAGATAATCCACCTCGAAAATCGTAGTAAATCATTGCTCGAAAATATTTACAACTTTATTCTATTTCTTGACTGAGATGCAACTTTTTTGTCAATGTAAACAACACAAATAGCGTTCAACGACAAAATTATAAGGTAATTTCTATAAGGTAAAAAAGTCGAAATTTACGATTGTTACTTTAAATTGCGCAAAACAAAAATATTTTTGCCAATTCCGGATACTTAAGTAGATACCTTTGTAATTTCTGAAACTATGAATTCGTAGACAAATATTTTTCTTTTACTTTTCCGCAACTATTTTCTTGACACAAACGAAACTATTACTACATAACGATTGTATCAGACGTGCTACTGTCTATGGTAGTGAAGTGTGGGCAACTTGTCATTCCTCCAATGAGGAGCCTCACCAACAGGCCGTTTCGCGTTGCAGATACTGAACAAATCCTCACAACTCGTAAGTAAATTACAACTCAGACAAAGATAGATAGATAAGAGATGTTTTTATCCAAAATAGTAAGGATACAATACATTTGGAAATGTATTCCTGACCTCGGCATCCAGTTTAAAGTTGTTACATTCACAAAACAACACCGAATATGACGTACCCTTTAATTTTGAGGATCTTAGATGTATTTCAAGGACTTTGCAATGAAACGAGATTGATCATCACCAATTTATGCAACAACATTATTGAGATAAAAAAAAATTATCACTGGAGAAAATTAGGGTCGCGAATTCCATATTCCCGGAATTACTTTGAACCTTAACGAAAGTCACCTGGGGTTTACAATGCAAAGGTATCAACGTCCTCTGAGAGAAGGATTTGCAATGACAATACATCGAGTCCATGACCAGACCTTCGAAATTGTTGTACTCGTTTATTAATTGAAGTTTTTGTGCATAGTATGCTGTGTGTTTCGCTTCCTAGAGTTAAAAGACAAAGCGATTTAAAAGTGCCTTTACCGTCAGAGAATCCTCGCCATACGCTTAACGTTGTTCGGGGTGAAATATTATAAAATTTTGATTAGACGATCTGCTGATATTCCAGATGTAGATAGTCCTGAATTTTAAAGAGCTATTAACACTCTGACTATCCAAATGTATTCAAACCCAATTCTCAAGTTTGGTTCTATACGTTGATTCATTCGTGTGTTGTAGATTAAACAATATTCGTTCAAATCCGCAGCTTGATCAAAAGAGATCTCGATTTATTTTTCGGGCGTCCATTATACTTCCCTTATACCTACGTGAAACTGGAAAGTAAATACCTACATATAATTGGACTTGTTAGTGCCTTTGATAGTGACTTCTCAATTTGTAATATTTTTCGGATTTCGAGTTACATTTGGAAACCGCTCCCTGTTCCCACTTTCGTGTTCCCGCAGATATAATATAACTCCACTCATGACAACTTACTATACATTATTCACTCAACAGAGAAAAAACACGTTTAATAAAACAGACTTCAACCCACGTGAATATCCGTACGTTACGAACAATACTCCCAACGGTCAACCCTTACCCTCACACGAATGCCTTCTGGTATCCTTTTAGCACCTCCGAAGTCTTTTCTCTTTTCTGTCACTAGTCTTCTTTTTCAATGATTGTATGTTCTAGGAAATTGGATATAATAATTGACGTTATTTTGTATTTCATTTTCACATTCTAAAATATTTTTGGTATTCTTAATTGTGTATTCTTTTTTTGCCTTGTGTGTACTATCTAAATTAAATCTTGTATTCTCTATAGTCATACAGCATATGTACTTGTAATTGACTTATGTGCAATGTAAGAGTCACAGATAAATAAATACAGCGGTGTAACGAGAAAAATTCAAAAATTATATTTTTTTCGGATAAATTACCAGAAATATTAATTCGGACAGTTTTTCATTAATTTCCTTTGGACTACTCGGGAAAGTGTTACGCAACATCGTTAACATTATTGCTGATAAACAAACGAAAAGTTTGCAGACAGTAAAAGAAAATAATTCATTTAAATTTATTTATCTTTGATCTCATGGATCACCCTTCCTGCATCACTATGCGTACGTACATAGTATATATCGCTTAATTTTCTTCTTTTATTTTACTATATTTTCTCATGCTTACCGTTTTCATGTGCCCCATGCTTACCTGTCTTTTTTTCTTTCCAATTGCGCAGAATGTACGAGGAAGTATTGTAATTGGTTGAGAAAAATTGAGATCGCTTCAGATCTTTATGCGTTGGCTTCAGAAGAAATTTCACGATGATTTCCAATGTCGTATGTGTGATTGTGTTGGTGTATGCTAAGAATTGTTTCCTCAATAATTCATGAACAAAGTGGTGCATTGAAACCTAAATTGATTTTAAATTAGTTTGGAATAGAAATGTATTTGCGTAAAACAATTTCCAACTTCATTTACTCTTCATGCAATATTTCCGATTTCTAAAAATTCAAATTTTCAGAAAAATGTATATAAACATTTAGGAAGTGCTTTCATTGAATTTAGCCAATAAAGGAAAGGCAAGTAGTTCAGCGTGCGAGATAATATGTTGTATTACATTTGTATCTAATTAGGTAACTCCCAAACTTTATTGGAAAAATGTTTTCAACAGGTCGAACCGTTAAATAGGAATGAGAGTTTTAATATCTTGATATTTCTTTCCAACGAATGATTTTTTAAATATACACTGAAATACTTCTACGATCTTTTTATTGAGAAGCATAATAAGTGAGTTGATTTTAAGAAATGTTTTCCTCGTCCAAAAAACAGATCTATTTATCATTGCCACATGTCAGTTATGTCTCACACTTTTTTACCCCACGAAAAATTTCAGTTAATTCTCATAAATGTTTCACGTCATTCTTCTTTCCTTTTCTCATTCTTCTCGCAACGTATTTGCCATCATTTCAGTAGAACTTTGTCCAATTCTCTCGTTTTTTCATTTCTGTCCCAGTTTATTCTTCTCCATTCAATGACAATTCTTCCCTCTTCTCTGTAATTCTAACAAATTTTATTCTCTAATCATGAAGTTCTATAGTTAAACTATAAACGTAAACAATGATAGATGTAAATAGCACTACTATTATTATCTCCTTGTAGTATTCCATTTATCACTTCCAAAGCTCAGTCGATATCGTCCCGTATCCACCTCCCAAATTCACTAAACACAAACTCTGCACTTATCGAAATTTCCGCTTATACTTTCGGTGTAAAACACACTCAACTTTCTCTTTTCTCTTTCTTTAAGTTTTCATAATGTTTTCTACGTGTTTCCAGAATGTAATGTCATGGATGGCAGCTATAAAACCGAAAACGTTTTCTACCACTATATGTATAAAATGACAATATGCTATAACGACAACGACTAAGTCTATTTACATGTTTAATTATTAGAGTAAGCTGAAAAAAAAATCAATATTTTTCCAAGTCGTAATACCGCGGAAAAATTGCGAATTAGGGAAAGTAAAAAGGGGTCAAAGAGAAATAAAATCGGTTCATAACTTCCGGTGGCGCATGTGTTCTAAAGATTGCTGACATTTGGAAAAATTCCCATTTTTACGATAGGTTTTAACAGTTTTTAATTAACCTTTTCTCGAATGTAATACTTCATATTCTGTGGTATTAGAACCATAGAAAATAATATTCATATATTATTTAAATCGATCAACATCTTCCAGTTGCGCATAACCTTAAAGTAAACGAAATTTTGAAAAAAAACAACAAATAAAGGTTGGTTACCGTTCAAAAAAATAAATAATCATAACTTACAAGTTTTTTCTTTATTAAAAGAAAGGTTAAATTTATAAAAAATTATTTTAAATCATTAATAACATTTACAAACAGAAACCTTTATTGAAGTAAGTTTTAGATAAAGCTGACTTGAAATATTCCTAATTATGAGTAAGATAAGAAGAAAAAACATCTATTAGAAGAAAAATACTATAATTTCAACTCTGAATAAAAAGTTTTTGCATTATTAGAATTTTTGTCTCCAAGCAGAAAAATGTTAATATTTTCTGAAATATCGAAAGATTTATTTCATACATTAAGATTTATACAGAATCATATTCGAAACATTTGTGAAATGTTGATGAAAAAAGGGCAATCGCTAAATTAACTATGGAATAGTAATTCCCCATTATGGCCCAAACCTGTCATTGAAAAGCAAGAAACTACGAATGTAGATCAAACTCATGTTAAATATTTTATGATTTGATTAGCTTTTCCGAACACACTGATTTAAATTTTTCATTAGATTACAATTCCTTTGTTGTTCATTCTCATAAAATACATACTTTGATGCTTTTATGAAACCTTTCAATAATGAGATTCGCAATTAAGTAAAATTATCAGCCGCTGATTCACGCATTCATCAATTTAAATGTACATGAAAATAATTCTCAAGTTCATCCCACGACGAAACTTTTTCAGAGAATTCTCAGTATTGGCACATAGACGAGTATTTAACAAAGGAGATATATGTCACCTACTCTAGAACATGTTTCACACACTCCATAGAGAGTAGTATTTAATCATTACGTGGTATCATAACCATTCTATTCTGGAAAATATAATCAAATGAAGATACTACAGGAAATAAAGTTATAATGACAACAATATTGNCCAAATTCAAAACAGACTGGACCCCACAAGTGCCTCATTTTATTCTTTTGTTGAAAACAACAGAATGTACAATATCAAGGATCACGACAGAAAACAGTTTGACAAGAAATTGTAGCAAAACGGGAAATAACACGAAGAGAAAACTACTGATTCATGAAATTATGAGCGAGGAGATACTAGTTACCAGAAACCAGGTTTCGGAATCTAAAATTAGAGAAGCTAAACATCAAAAACAAATAGTTTCTGCTTACTTAATGGAACTTTGGAACAATAAAGTGTTGCGTGCAGTCGTGTGTGATGTAAGTAGTGAAGAGATTGCTCTCTTTTGGTGGAAACCTCTTGGTGAAGGACGAGACTGCGATGGACCATCACCCAAATCCATTCAACGTCAACCCATTTCCAAAGGATTTCCAACATCAGTTTTTGGGAAAATCCCAAATTACTTCAGTGGTTGTACAGTAAAAATTGCTTCGTACCCTCTTCCACCATTTACTCTTCCTGATAGAGACGGAGAAGGAAATGCTACCGACGAAGGTTACGAAATAAGGGTTCAGAAAGAAATAACAGAACGAATGAATACGTCAACTGAATTCGTGGCAAAACTAACTGACTTTTTTTATATTTTTCAACTGGTGAAGAATGAAACAGTTGATCTCTGCATGGGCGGATACTTTCCTACTGAGTGGTTTCTCTCGACTACAGATGCGAGTGTAGTTCATAGAACAGAACGCTCTGTGTGGTTCGTGCCAGTTGGTTTGCCTGTGCCTCGGTGGAAGAGTGTGGTTCTCGTCTTTTCCCTGTATCTATGGATTTCTGTGGTAATAATTTGCGTTGTGATGGCAGTACTGTTCATATTGCTCCGTGCTAGCGGACGACGTGACACGCCTGGGATTTCAGCAGTTTTGATGATTATTATGGGAATTGGACTTCCAAGAATCCCAACAAATGACTTGACACGCTTTGTACTTTTCACGTGGCTTTTCGGTTGTTTTATCATAAATAATAGCTATCAATCTGCTCTGGTGGGATTTCTGGTAAATCCTGGCATTAGTAAATCGATTTCGAATGAAGAAGAATTGTATGAGAGCAGTTTGGTCATTGGTTTGCACGAAGTTTATATAAGATATTTTAAAAATATTGGAGAACAAAGGTTAGACACTTTCCTATCCAGGTCAGTACAATGTGACGATGATATGACTGAATGCTTGGATCGAGTCGCCAAATCACGTGACATGGCAGTTGCTTTTGACTTGCCTATCGTGGAATCTTTGTACACAACTTCCGGAAGGCAGTTAATTGAACCAATGGGTAATATTGTAACTTGTTATTTTGTGATGTTGTTTCAGAGAGGAAGTTCCCTAAAGGAATTTTGGGATTTCTATATAAGGGCGATTGAGGAGAGTGGTATAGGTGATGTGTGGTGGTTAACTTTGACTCAAAGAAGTGGTCCTCTTGGTTTATCTCCCGGAGATACAAGTCCACAAGTAATGACAATTTCACATCTAGAAAGCCCTTTTCTAATTCTATGTGGTGGGTTTATTATATCATGTTGCACTTTTATAATCGAATTACTGTATTTTAGAACGGCATCTCATCACAATAACTAATGAGTTCGTACATGTTGTATGAACTATTAGATATTTGTTAGTATTGAAAATATTGTCATTGAAATAATTCATTGAATTTTTATTTGCGTATTTAAGTAATACTGTTTCGCAAATCATAAAAATACATTGTTTTGTTTCTTATGGTTAATTTCTTAGGATTATGGTTCTTTCTTTGACATATTCTGAAAATAATCGACTGAATTTTCTTATTTAATAATTTCGTTTTTATGAGGAAATAATTGACACACTTTATTATATACCTCTCATAACAATATAAAATAAAGTGTAGTTAGAGTAATTTTCAAGTGAGTAAATTCTAGCACTAGGACACAGAGGCCTCCGGGTACAGATTTTATTCCTTTTCAGGGCAATAATTATATACTTAAAGATGTGTGACTCAGAAACATACGAAATTTAGGTAACGAGGTCCTTTTTTACGCACCATGAGTTTGTTAATTTCTATTGTTAGTTTTTATGTCCAGTTGTATTGCAATAAACCAAATTTGTCATAGGGACACAATTATGTAAATACTGGTGAAATCATTTTAGATTCATTTAATTTTTTTCTTTTAATAGCACTATGTTTAGAGTTTCAATTTGATTGGTAAATTGATGTCCTTATTGTTGAGCTACCTTTAAATGTCCTTAGCTTTAACCTCAATTAGTGCTAAGACATCTTTGCCTCGTTCTTTAAATAGGATGATATGTTGTGAGTTCTGACGCTCAAAACTTCTAGTCATTAGTTTGGTTCTCGAGGTTTTATTTACAATTAACAATTTCTGTATAGATTTACCGATAGTTAAATTCGCTTACACGACAACGGAGCGACATTTTAGCGAACCCATGGAAACAATTTCAACTTATCATTCAGTATTTCTTTTCAGAGAGGACGTCTAATGAAGGAATATTGGGAATTCTATATCAGGGGCATAATTGAAGGTGCAATCGGTGATTTGTGGTGGAAACGAATGACTTACAAAAATGGGCCTATTGGATCTCCTCCCAGAAATACAAGTCCACATGTTATGACAATTTCACATCTAGAAGGTCCTTTTTATATTTTATGCAGTGGTTTAATTCTAACAATTTGTACATTTTAAAAAGAATTGTCGTGTTCCAGAATTTCTAGTTGCAGCGAATATCAACCGAAAATTTTTTGGTAATGAGAAATTCCTACAAAATAAACAAGTAAGCATTTTTTCTAAAAACGTAAATTTTTATTTATTGTAGATCAATAAAATTTTGTTGTTGTTTGTAACCTTTTTAAAACTGATATTGTTAATTTACCTTTTTTTAATTAAATTATTCCGACAATTTTACTAGTGCTCGTAGAACGGATTGATTTTTAAGATATTAATAATTTGATTTTCGTAATGCAATGCTATATATTATGAACGTAGAAATCAAAAGTTCTAAAGGAGAGAGAAAAACAACGGGTAGAGAGAGATCACGGTCAGAAAGAGAGAATAAATATGATGAAAGGTTCATGTTGTTTTCATGATAAAGGGGGGATATGTATTTTGATAAGGAATCAAGCGAGGAGAGTATTTATTTATTTTATGCCATTTGGTGAGGTTCAGGCCACGAGGCCTGTTCTTCCACATAAACGTTGAACTTGGGTAAGGCAGTTGGGAGGAGAGGTATTAGGTTGCTAGGGAACTTACGAGACCAAACCGAAATTTGTCTGGAATAGGTGAGGGAAACCCGAGCTGAAAACCTCACTAAATTCGGTCGAGCAGAATTTTTTACTGACCATCGACCATCGCGGTAGTCCGTGTAAACCAGTCCATTGTCATTTACTGCTTCTTCTATATTTTGGTGTTGTGCACTCCGTTCTTCATTTTATTAACATATCTTGTCGATATGTATCTATTGGCTCATTAAGACAGTTCTTAAAAAATTGGAGAAATACTTTCTCTCTTGATTTATTTTTATTCTCAAATATTGATTTATATAATTTTCTTGAAGTTATTTATCGCTTTTTGTCTTTCTGTCATCGTGTAGTGGACATAATGTGTAATGAACCATGAGATAGTGTTATTTTTGAAAATGAAAATATATTGGTAGTCTGGTTTAATTAAAGTTTTCCTTTTGACATCTGACACTGACATTCTACATATTTTTGCAAGTTTATTCTTAAATTTTGTTACCAATTTCATTGACATGTTTGCGCTCTGTAAGGCGATGTTTTATCGTGTCTTGTTTTCCGCATGTCCCGCAGTTCCCAGACTCACACATTTATATTTAAAAAACCATGGCATTGGTAGGAATCACATCATTTATTGCTTTGTATCACGTCTCCTTAACTTCATTTGGTAGAAATTTGCCATGAACATTTCTCCACACATATTGCCATTTCACATTTGGTTTCTTGTCAACAATTCTGGACTTTCTTATCTTCATTTTCATCACTTCCATGTTGATCTGTTTTGTGCTTTTTTATAATCTTTCAAGTTTTCATTTCTAATTTCCTGATATATTGAGGGAGTATAGACACATTTTTCCAAGACGTGTTTAACATATTTTAAATTTCTTGGCACTGATTTAATGTTCGGTGGGTTTTCTAAACCAACGTGTGCAGTGTAATATGTGTAGCAGTATTTTGTAAAACTTTGAGTGTTTTGAAAGAATCTATCACTTTTTTAACAAATAAAACGTCGCATTTTTCTTTAATTTCACATAAGCTCCACCCTCCTTTTGCTTTAGACGCACACATTTTATTCAATGGGACCCTAAATACGTTTCTTCTCCAGAGTATTTGCCCAATTCACTTTTTCACTCTCGCTATTTGCTTATTTCGTATTGGTGACACTTTCGCCACTTACCAAAGTTTTGAGTGTAGGTATGTCTGAATGTACCATATTCTTTGTTGTAAATTCCATTTTCTTAATAGTGAGTCTTTTGCAATTACTTTCGTAGCATTAAAAACTATTTCGAAATTGTAATTTGATGCATCGTTTAAATAAGATATGAACCATATACCTAATATCATTAATTTTCTAACTATTTGAATATTACTTGATTGAAATTGTCTTTTGGCAAAGGGTAGTGTTTTGTTTTTTGACATATTTATTTCAGCACCTGCTTCCTTGCCGTATTTATGTATCACTTCTAGAGTTTGTTGCAGATCCTCTTCTTTTTCTAACACTACTGTTACATCATCCGCATATGCTTTGACAGACAGCATTTTTAAGGTTTGGCGAGACACTGAATTTCCTTGTTGAACTATTACTAAGGGACTAATAACAATACAGAATAACATCATTGACAGCGGACATCCTCGTCTCACTTTATTGACTGGAATTGTATCCGACAGAAACCCTTACTTACAGAAAGTATTCTTGAATTAGTGTATGCATAAAATGTTTGTATCCAGCTGCATAATATACTACCAAAACCAGTCTCTTGTAACACGGCGAGCAGATATTTGTGATTTACACGATCGAAGGCCTGTTTAAAATCTATTGACAATATTCCACCTGTCTTCTCTTTAATTATCTTATACGCAATCCCATCTCTAATATCATTGACTTTATCCATTATTCGTCTTCCTTGAACTGCAGACGTCTGTGCAGGATGTATTACATCAGGAAGGGTTTGTTTTAATCTATTTCCCACAACACGTGCAATAATCTTGTAGTAGATGTTCAACGAAGTAATTGGCCTGTAATGTTCTTAACTGCTAGCTTTTGGTAACTTTTTGACCAAAACAATTATTCCATGATATTGTGATTCAGTTAGTTATCTTATTGAAAGAACTGTCTTGATTATTTCACATAAGTTTTTCCCTAAAATTTCCCAAAATGCTTTATAGAATTCTACAGGTATTCCACCAGATCCTGAAAATTTATTATTAACTCCGGAAACAACTTATTCCTTAACCTCGTCAACTGATATATCAGAGTTAAAAAATTTCTCTTTTTTCTGGTTCAAATTCCAACTCTTCATCACGTCCTTCATCTGCTCATAATTGTTACTTTTTTCCGTCGCCTCGAAAAATTTCTTGAAATGTTGATATGGATGATTCATGATTTGGGACTGACCCATAACCGATCTTTTATTACTTTGGAAACCTGAAATTAAATTACAACTATTGCGTCTCCTATCAGCAATCACGTAATACATACTGGCAAGTTTATTTTTCGATGTCAAATCTCTACTCCGATTTTTAGCTGCTTCCATCCATTTCCTAAATATACTAATGATTAGTGCTTGAAAATATTTTTTATTTTCATTATCTCCCTTAGATATACTAGACTTCTTACTTATTTTGTTCAAACAGAGGAAATACAAATTTAATTTCCGTTTTTCTTCCCGTTTTTTCAGTCCTGAACAATATTTAAAAAATTCCGAAACATTCACTTTTACATATTTTTCCCTCCATTCTGCTTCATCAACATAATTATGTTTCTTTGACTGAAGTTGTTTCCATTTTTTAATAAATGCATATCTAAAATCATTGTCATTTAGGAGTGAAATATTCATCATCCAATAAGACCTTCCTCTTGCCAGCGGTCGTGATGGAAGTGATTTTCATAGCGACAGCGTGATGATCAGAAAAGGGTGCGAGAGCAATATCTATATATGATATTTTATCAATCAAACCTTTTGATGCGTAGAATCTATCAATCTATCAATTCTAGAGCCGATAGATCTTCTCTTGTACGAAAATAGTACAAGTACTGTATTTTCTTTTTTCTTCCCATATGTTTTAAATTCAGTTTTTTTCGACATAATTTAAACTTTTGCAGTATGTTGGTTTCGCTTGACAATCCTGATCCGGTCCAATACAGTTAAAATCCCCTGCTATAATGAGATGTTCTTTACTATTTATTATTATATATGCGAGATCTAAAAAATGAAGCATTTCGGGCTTCTCTGTAATTGTTTCCTGACGGCGCGTATATAAAAACAAGTGTTGACCGTGCCTCTTCCCGTTTCCCCAAGATCATATATTTTTCTAAAACCGGGGATGAAATTAAAATTTTCAGTAACTACTTCTTGAAGAAATATTATGTCCAAATTATTAGCTTTAATATGGTCTTTTAGCATTTCCTTTTTAGTTTCAGAAATAATTGCACAAATATTAATAGTTTCTATTTTTGTTGTATATTCCATTTCGCAAATGTTTGAATGGTTTGCAATAAGGAGTACTTAGACTTCTACCAATAGTTTAAATTTTTCTAACCCGACTATTCGAGCTGGAATTTCCTTATCATTACATTCTTTTTTAGCACTTTCTATTACTGTAAGTAAATATTTGGGGTTCTTAATGAATTCTTTTGCTAATTGTAAAGCATACTTCGTGGTATCTGCATTTGGTATTATGAAGAGTTGTGCTTTTATTACGAACGAATAACCATTCGTCGTAAAACACAAACAATATATAGGGGGACTTGTTTGTTTCAACAAGAATGTGGAAGGTTATGTATGATAGGATTCTTTTATGGACACGCTTCGGATCAACAAATTCACATTTATTATATTACAATATTTACACATATATTTCCTTAAATCTACATATACTGCATGACAAACTTGACATAGAAATAGCAAATTTGAAGTTGGTCGTTGTGTGCGACCAACGCCCTGTGAAGAACACTTTCAACAGAGTTTAAATAATTATAAATATGAACCTTTGTTCATATAATATCCCCCTGGTATCCCGTTTCCCAATTTATGCAGAATTACTATATTGGACATTTGCAAATATGAAGTGGGATTGTTAAATCTCCACA
>NNCF01129915.1:4076-22066 GCA_002313205.1 Laupala kohalensis | reverse complement strand
GGGGGGGGGGTGAAGGCTGGTGTAGATGGCAGCACTGTCGAGTGCGGTGGAGATAGAAAATGATTGCGGTAACAATCCCTGGAAAGGGGTGATATTTGATACCACTACTCAAATCATCAACTGATTTAGGAGTTACCCTACGAATTTTCTTCGCCATCAATATTAAACACTTAAGATATCACTAGATGAAACAAATTTCATTCACCATGTTTAGATTTTCGTTGTATTGTTTGAAGATGAGTAGAGTCCAGTCTGACAATCGAGTTAAAACATATTGAAGAGTGGAACTCAAAAACATGAAGTGACTCAGTACAGTTGTAGCTCTGAAAACATAACTGTAAATTAAATGTATTTTGGGACGTAAATTTACCCGGAGTGCAAATATTAAATTATTGCAGATGACTGAACGCGAATTTAAAACGAAAATCCCGCGTAAGTGAAGAAGGGAATTACAAGTTTAAGACATTGACAAGCGCGACTAATCTGCAGTAAAGAATAGATTTGCTTTATATATTTCGTTAACGACAATTCAAACCATGAAAGAGGGTAATATTAATCGTTTCTTATTATTCTTTACTCTGACCACAAGTGTGAACTTATCATATACTCAGGCGCAATAAAGCAATATTATAATCATTAATAAAAAAGGGACACTTGTTAAGGTGTAGTACGATACGATTTCTTTTTACAGCCATTTTATGGCAATGTAACACTCCGCATCTGCTATGTAACAACGCGAGCACAAAGATCGTTAGGACTCAGTTCGAAAAAAAGTAAAGACTCTTCTTCTTCTTCTTTATAGCAACTTCGCAATAAAAACTAACAAGACACAGAAAACGAAATGAAGATGTAACAGCGACAACAAAGAGAGTATTTCTTGTTTATCTTTGATTAGTTCCCAGTACACGTTTCGACACAATAAGCAGAGACTCTGCCATTATCCACGTTCTTTCCAGTAAACAGAGTATATGAATAACCGAACGCCACAAATCACACGATGGCTGCAGTGGAGACCAGGAGAAGTAGCTCAACAACTTCGCCGAAGGCATTTCTTGCGGTTTCCCAGGAACTTGTCGAGTACAGGTCTAACATCTGAGTGAATGGGCAGACAGGAGAATACTGAGACGCGCGCTTCAAGCAAAGAGAAAGGAGTAAGACATGGCGCAGTACAATCTATCGAGAGAAAAAACTCCATTTTAAGCTTCAGAACCTAAGAGTTACTTGCTGTATACATATACGAGTACATTACGTACCCGGCCGTCGCGTTGCTATGGAGTGTGAAATAAGCGGCGAGACCCGACCGGTTTGATAGCAGGTCCGTAATAATAATAATAATAAATTTATTGTCAAAAAACAGTACAAACTGCGTATGACCACGTGGAGGACAATAAACTAATTTACTCTCCGGAAGCAAGCAAGGGACGTATTCCATCAGTTCCGATCAAGGGCCCTAAGGCAGAGGCGGATTCAAAAATTTCAGCAAAAGTTCCTAGATAAGATACTCCCAGTTAGCTGCGAGTTATAATACATANATGTACAAGTTATTATCGAACTATAGATTATTCTGAGTATAGTGTTTAAAAATCATAAGAGTTGAAAAAACACTAAATTCACGATTTATTGTTACAATAAACACGCCCCTAAAAAAGACCTAGAGAACCTGTATAAGAAATCCGCCTCTACCCGAAGGAAAAACGGAGAAAAACCCGGGCCATAGATAGACTTCTTCGAGGGAGGGTGAAGAGGGCAGACATCTCATCAAAAATTTTAAAAATTATTTACATGCATATAATACATAAATATGAAGGAGATAACCATACACATCCCGTAAGTATTGGGAAACTACGTGAGGTTTTCGGCTGGGGTTTCCTTCACCTACCCCACACAAATGAACCGTAAGTTCCTCGGCAACCCAACATATCTCCTTCCCAATTCCCTTACCCAAGTCCAACGGTTAGGTAAAACCTCACCAAAAGGCACAAAATAAAATAAATAAATAAGTAAATTAACAATATTTTAATCAGATAACTAATCTTTACTACGACATAAGCAAATAAGGATGGGTCTACCCCCCCCCAGCACCCCCACCCCTTGAATGTGCACTATGAAAATCAGTGAGAAACTCAAGGCGTCGACAACTTGTTATTGTGGAGGAGGTTAACACGCCACTCGCATGATACCAATGTATTATATACGAAAAAATATTTCCGAGCAAGAAATAGGTTATTGTTTAACCCTCTCAAATTTGTGAAACGTAGTAGAAATCCCTCCTAATTCAACAAAAAAATTACATAATGAAAAAGTAATGTCCACAGCAGAATTTAAAAAATATTAATAAGTATGTCGACCTCGTTTTTGAGTCACGAGAATGAAGTTTTTACTTAATAAATGGATACATGAAAGAAACTTAATTTGGTAGAGAGTTGACATCTATAGCTTTGGTAGAACTGAACTGTCACCTGATAATATAAACGAATATAAAAAGGTTCTATAATAAAATACAAGGCACAGTAAAGAGTACAACCCACAAGTTCCTCTCACACTGGTAAAAAAAATTATTTTAGAAGTAAATCGTCCATCTCCATGTAGGTTAATTTGTTCGAAAAATATTACATCCTCCCATAATTTTTATTTCGATGGTGGAAACCATGTTAATTAACATGATATACGAGTACACAGAGTATTTATATGCAATAAAACCTTGTTTATGACAAAAAAAATTATTTTTTTTAAAGGAAGGAAACGAAATATACGTCGCAGTAAATGTTAAAGAGAGGAAATAATTCGTAACTCCGGGATATTAAGGATAATTACAGCTGCGTTATAAAACCCGAAATGAATACTTCAGAGTCGTGAAATTTTTACGTATGCTTTTAGTACCTCCATTGAAGGAGATCATTTGTTCCCTCGTGCGAGTTGTAAAATCTAATTGTAGTGGACATAACAAAACATGAGTGGAATTTTAAGTACATAACCGTTACATTCAGTGAGAAATTCTCATCAATCGATGGGAATAAGAAAAATGTATTAATGAAAAGGATAAGATATCAAATTAAAATATTCTCATAACTTTCGGTCAGGTGAAAATGTCGACGAGCCGGGAATAGAACCCGGGACACCTGCTTTCATCGCAGGAGTGTTAACCACTACACCACCCGTTCGCCTTTCACGACTCTACACCATTTCCACCCAAACCTGTACAGTTGTGGAAGGCGAACGGGTGGTGTAGTGGTTAACACCCCTGCGATCAAAGCTCGAGTCCCGAGTTCGATTCCCGGCGCTCGTCGACATTTTCACCTGACCGAAAGTTAATCACATATCTTCTCCACGTGTAGGGTACACGGAAGAAATATATGCTTTTAATATTTTGTCGTTTCGCACCAAATACTCATCGAATGGACACGAGCACGTGTCTCGCGCTCCACGATTTAGCGTGCCCCCTTCCCCCCTCCTCCAATCCCACCACTCTCATCCCAGCATTAGTGGAACGAGTGGTATTCAATTTTTAACAACCCGTGCCCGTGTTTCGAGAAGGCCAGTCCAGTGCCGCCGCGCCGCGTCCGCCCGGTAGCAATCCACTCCACCGGATGCAGGTCCAACAAGGGACAAGGTATTAACATGTCCATTCAATTCGCTCTCGTAACAGGCGCGTTCTCCACTACACGCGCGGGCACGCACCCACACGAAAAAAAAAAAAATTACCACTCGCTCCTCACGCCCTTATTAATTTGTAGGGTTAAAACGCACGCATAACAAAACAAAAAAACAAAAAAAAAAAAAAAGTGTGGGGACTGGGTTGGAAAAAAATGTATCCCCGAGGCGATAATATGGAAGTGGGGTGGGGAACGAGTGCGTGCAGTGTTTACGACTGTTCATGATGTGAGAGGTGCTGAAGTGTCGGTAAAAAAAAATTCGAGGAGTAAACCTTAAACACTGCGCTTGGAATCTGCCTTCCGTTCAAACAATGTGAACGAAGTATTTAAGTTTATTCGAATACTACATCTTGTGTTTTGCATTTCCATTGTAAACAGTCCTCAAAATGTATTTTCATGTTTCCTCCTCACTTAAATTAACGTTCGTAAATATAGGGCTATTTCGTGAACGATATCACAGTAATAGAGTTTCTGAGTTTCCTTTCGTTCAAAAATTGTTTTGTTGGACTCGGACGTCATTTTAGCACGTAAGGCCAGGAAACTTTAATATGGTTTCATTTTCGAAAAATATAGTTTTTTTATTATTAGAAAATGCGTGTTTTTATGATTTTCAAAGAATATATAGTTTACATGAAAAAGCCATCCGTATCAAAATGAAAATAAAAATGTTTCGAAATTTTATGTTTCTTATGTCGAGGAGACAAACCGATAAAACCTTAAATTATTTTCTCTACAGGGTAACGGAAAAATTACCAGCAAACGGTATTTTTTCCCCATTTTTATGATTATTCTTAGCCAGTGTCGCGACCGTAGGCCATTACCTGAGTTTCTGTTTCGCTATTTTTTTATCTCGCCATTTTCCCACTTTCAATTTCCTCTTTTGTTTCTTTAATTTTCTCTATTTCTTCCTTCTCTCTACCAATCTGTTTTTCCATATGATTGTCGTATTTGTTTCACATAATCTTCGAAAGCCACGTGTATCTTTTTTTTTATTCGCAATATATTATGTCCATTGTTTATCTGTGTAAACTCCATGTCTTGTTTTTTTTTTGTAAATGGCATAGACAGTATGACAAAGCAAAGTCACAGCAGCACTACGTTACTAAAATAGTTACGTATGTCGTTTGGGAGGGAGTGAAACTAGTCGGCAGCCGCTGCCACCAGAGCGTGAGGACAAACTCGCAATTTAACCCCTCACGCACGCACGACATCCCCTCACGCACATCACGCACGCACGCAGGCAGTGAGCGCACGTGGCGGTAGGAGGAGGAACAGAGAGAGAGAGAGAGAGAGAGAAGAATGAACGAAAGGAATGCGTGAATAATTATATATATAACTATACACACATACACATGTATATGTAATGCACACACACGTGTACCTCATATAAGCGACTTCCTATGATTTATAAATAACAAACTATACAATACTAGAAAGTTTAATAACACGAAAATTTACCCATTAAATACTCTCGAATACATTTTCATAATGTTTGTTCATGAGTACACTACTATTACCTCAATAAAGGATATTTCTAAGAAGCTTAGTTCAGAAAGTACTTGACACAAAACAAAGATAATATAGTCCAAAGAATGAAGAGTAATGACAGTCCAAAGAAGAAAGGACAAAACCGTAATCACTTAATAAAAAATATGTTTTCAAACGACAAATGGCTCCGTGCTGCTAACAGGAGGACTCTATCTTGGTCACGCAACCAAAATGGAAAGCTATCATTGAGAGCCATCAAAAACTTGGCCGTCGCTTTCTCTCAAAGATAGATATCCGAGAACACTGTGGACATTTTAACAACTGCTGACACAAGCGTGTTCCAGAACAAAGCAACGAATTGCATCGTCTACCAAAATAGATGACCGGAAACAAAGAATATCAGTCTTAAGTTTTCAAATTACCGAAAAGATCTACAATTCTTTCTCAAACAATTATTGTCTATGTTATCGAAAACATGAATATTGGAACACCTTGTCCAAGGAACAGTCGCATCCAGAAATGTTACACGCATTATTTTGCACTTCCCACAAGGTGAAACCAGCACTCCTAGTTGGTAAACAGAGATGTCGGATTCTTTTCTTTATTATTATTCGAATTGTGTTAAAACAACAGTGTGAATAGTAACAAGGAAAAAAAACATGCTCTAATTCGTATCTAACATATATTTAAAAAAATAAAGTACAAACAATATCCTGGAACTCGTTTGGAATGCACAAGAAGCATTAAGTACAAACATGGCGGCCGAGCACGACGGTTTCGTGACTGATACTTTTAATCTCAGGAAAAGTTAAATATCTTTCTCAAACGTCTGGTGACCTGTAGATAAAAGTGATGTAAAAATTACTACGGAAAATTTACTACGAATCAAAGTAAACTTCCATCAATTTCGAGATTTAAAAGTTGGTATTTTTTAAAATAAGTATTTTCTCCATAAGATGCCATGTATATCAACATCAATAGCAATTATTTCATTTAAATGGCCGCTGAGATACGTTTTCGAAGTTGAAATCACAATGAGTACACGTTACTTCGTTCGTGTATACCGATTTCAAATATTTTAATGATGTCAGTCTACCTACGCTGCTAGAACTACCACAAAAGACTCCTGAAGCTCTGTGGACAGACCACAGCACCTGAATTTCGGACCGTTCTATATACACCCGAGTGACATCCAGATAGCGAATAGAACTGTTAGCGTTAATTCGAAACAGCACTCAACTCGTTGTACAAGCCGGCGCCGCCGTCGTCCAATGCGGTTCCACAGCTCTAGTTTCATTGTCGCATCGCCGCGGGGCTACTGCTGTTATAATAATTATTACAACAACATCAAGTGCTATGACGTGGCCATCGCCGCTTCTGCTACGGCCACAGCGCCATCGACACGACAAGATAACCTGCGGCTCTTTTTGTTATTGCGGCGCCATAAACACGAACGAACCAAGCAAATAGTTGGTGGTACGCAGCAGCAGCAGCAGCTAGGGCTCCGTTACCATCACAACTCACATTTTCCTCTATACCCGGTTTCACATTCAAGTTTGCGAATTACGTAATATGTTTCATATTGGCTTTGTCTAGGGGTCTGTTTATTGTAACAATAAATCGCGAATTTAGTGTGTTTTTTTTCAACTCTTTTGATTTTTTAAACACTATACTCGGAATAATCTATAGTTCGATAATAATTTTGTACATGTAAATTTACAAACATATTTGCGTTAAATTACAAACATATTGACATTATATTGGTATTATAACTCGCAGCTAACTTTTTATCTTATCTAGGAACTTATGCTGAATTTTTTGAATCCGCCTCTGCCTTAGGGCCCTTGATCGGAATTGATGGGATGGTCCCTTGCTTGCTTCCGGAGAGTAAATTAGTTTATTGTCCTCCACGCGGTCATACGCAGTTTGTACTGTTTTTTGACAATAAATTTATTATTATTATTATTATTATTATCTTTTCCCAAGACCGTTCGTGTCATGACCGAAGGAGGAGTCAAACGATGGTTTAAATTAATTATCAAGTTTTAAAAACACTAAATAATTGTTCTCATCCAACATAAAAAAATCAGTAGAATGAATTATTCGTTAATAAGAAGTACATTCGTGAATATCTCTAAGTTATGTGAATAGTTGGCAACTTGACTTCAGTCAACGTGCAGATAATACCTTAATCCGCTCATTTTCCACACTTCCAATTCTTTCTCCTCATCATTATCCAATCATCCTTTCCTTCTCGTTCGTCTTCCTCCTTCGCAGCTCCCTTATCCAGCCATCCCGCCACGGAGCGGCTGACTATCATAATATCTTAATAACCCCAACAGCATCGCCAGTTTATGGCCCGGTTATAATATAAACGTGTTTTCGCCCGTCGGGACCTCACCACGTCGCTCCAGCAACTCGAAAGCGTGTTGCCAGTTTGCTCGCCGGAGGCGCTAGCATCGCCCCGTACACGCTCTCAGACTTTATGAAATGGACGAGAGAAAAGGGCCGAACGCCCGCAGGGATGTGGGTCGAGGAAGGGCTAAGGACTGGTCCACATGTCCGGTTCTATATCGCATTCTATCGCAGCGCGAACGCAGCGCACCGGAACATTGTTGTACTCTTGACGGCCGTCTGCAAACACATGGCGAAGCGTTTTTCCCATCGCAGATAATATTTAGAAGAGTTTCGCTTTTGTGGTTATTTTCGTTTCACTGTTTCTTACTTAATAGTTTATTGTTTGGTAGTTGCATTTTTATTGTTCATGAGTTAATTTTTTGTTTGTTATTAATTATTATTAACTAACGGTTCGCAATGTCGGATTTTGACACGGAGAGATTCATTATCAAGGTGGAGGTCAGACTTGTGCTTTGGGATTCAGAATCCCCAACCTACAGTAACTTCATATCTCAATTGTATTCGTCGGTCATGAGGTCGTAAGTCTACAGTAACGAATACAAGAAAATCAACGCGTGGGTCGAAGTTTGTTACCGGAATACGCTCTGAAAGTTTAGATATATTTAAGAATAATTTATTTCAGTATAAGTATTACATTATACTTTAATTACTGTATGCACAACTATATCGTATGCTAAATTGAATAACATTTTAGCTCCACCAGACATCGTAGTTCAATTTAAATGAAAATTTATTTCATAAAAACACCCGCATTCCACAAAACAAATATAAATTTTGCAATTAAATTAAACATGACAAAGAAAGGAACTTATGTGAAATAAATTAGAAATCCCAGAAGGTATAGCCTGTGTCGGGATTTCTTTCGCCATGAAATAAATATGAAGACTAAAAAGTGATTGGTTGATCACCAGCTACAAATAACATGGAACTATGAAAAAAGAAGACATAAATAAATTTTATTCTTCTACTATCAAAAGTGTAGTTGCATTATTTACAACAAGAAATCAAAGAAACATGGTCTAGAACAAGTTTATAAATTTAACTTATTTATTACTCACATTTTATTTCACCTAATTGTCCTAATCTGCGCTCGTTTTTAGCACAATCGTACCAACACAAAGAAATGGTGAAAATAAAAGTTTTCAAATTACAAAAACAAATAAAAATTGCTCACAATCAGTTCTAAGATTTAAAGGATTTTTAACTTTGTATTTTGAGAAAAGACTGTTTTCTAAAACAAAAATAATTTTAGCCCCTTTAAAAATGGATTGAGGATAAATTTCTCCAAAATGATTAGCAACCCAATTAAATATTCTAGGAGTAATACAAGTATAAAATTGTTGAACAATTGTTAAATTAGAATTTGATACGCTAATATTTATTCATCTGAAATCATCCCGGCTAGAACGATTAACAATACAAATAAAAAACACGTTTAGTACTCTTTGAATAAATAAATGCCATAGTGGAAGAATATTAGTCGTATAAAAATGTCGTTACATCACAATATTTTCAGTTTTTGACGTGAAATATAGCTATTTCGATGTCATCGCATTGGGTATTTGAATGGGGGTATGGGCGTGCCTGGGGCATAGGGGACCAATGAAAACGCACGGTATGAAGAGAGCCAATGGAAACGATTCGAACGGAGGACGTGAGATGAGACCTCGTCTCTACTTGTCCTATACTCAAATTATCGAGTGTTTGGGCAATAAAAAAACAAAAATGTCGGACTCGAGTGGTGTTTCAGAGCTGCCACAACCAATATTTTAGAACAAAAACTCCACACTCGTTAAGACTTGGACTGCCTGTGATTGTCGTTTGATATTAAAATCCTCGTTTGGTATAACTTACACATGCCTTACGGGTGTACCAACGCTATGGAAACAACAAAGAGACTATCGTAAAATGAATTTCGTTGAAAGTAGATTAAAAATTAAGATTTCTTGGATAATTTATGCAATGTATTTTATTAATAGGAATGTTAATTTTGTGTTACACTACAAAGGATAAAGAAGAGTATTTTAAGGACTGGCTCTCCTAGAGTTATTTCGTCAAGTTTGGTGGTAGTGAATAAAACGTTTAAGGAAAATATCACTAAGTCGAGTAGCATACGACATAGGGGATTCAATTGAGTAGGTTGGCAGTTCTCCCAAATTTGGTAACTTTTCAGACGACTGCTAAACTATAATTACAGATTAGAAAATTCAATCGCTGAGTCTCGTTACTCATCTGTGCGGTTTGCAGCGTCAACACCGTGTGAACCATTGCATGCGACCGGTTGCGATTGAGACGCGCGGTACCACGAAGGTCCACGTGCGCGGTGTCGGAAGGTTTTGCTTTCCGTGTTTTCCAGCGCTCGTGTTAGAAATGCCGGAAGAATAAGATCATCGCGTCACATTCTACTAAAGATAATTTCATTGGTGCATTCCTAACTATGGACGTCAATGAGGAAATGCAATTTCCTTTCAATCCCAAAACACATTAAATGAATACGACCTACAATATGTTGTTGTTTTTTCTCATTTAAATGCCGCATGCGAGCTAACATCCACCCGAGAATACCACATTCCAAAATTAACTTCCAGATAAATGAGAATTGTAATGCATGTAAAGCTGATCACGAAGGTCTATCAGCTGCATTGTAATATTGACCGAATTATTTCACATACGTTAAGCGGCAAGTCACCCACCACTGCCCTACAAACTCGTAACAGCTGTGCTTGAAGTATGAAGGAAACTAGAGCGCAAAAGCATAAACAAATGTATTGTTACAATGCGAGATTTCAATTAAAACTATAATTTTTACCCCTATACTTCTCTTCTATCTTTCCGTATTCCACCGATTAGTTTCGGTTCAAAACGATTCAAGCTCAGGCGATAGCGTTCTTGCTCACCGACAAGACATCCCGGGTTCAGTTCCCGGTGGGGCCAGAAATAGGTGCGAGGTGTAGCTCTATATATGAATGTCCCTGTTGCTATAGCTGTGACTACTCAAAAGAGAAGTCTCCTCCTCCTCCCACTCCTAAAACTCACTGTACTAACTACTCCCACAAACACCTCGACGTATGCCAAGCTGTTGGTTAACCCAGCTAACAATAACCCCTATCACCCCAGCTTCAAGAGCACCAAGCTACATTCCCAATTTACAAATACTATAATAAAATGAAATCTTGGAACGGCGTGGCGCTGACATGGCGGTGGTCATTCGGGCAGGATATCAACACACGCTCTTTGTACAACGCCCAACGGGAGCCACTCCACACTCTCCGTCGCCCGCGAAAGCGTCGCTGCGGTCGTTCCCACGACTCCCTCCTCTCCTGCTTACATCGCCTGAGGCTTCCCACCCGGTGGCAGCGGTTAACAGCAGTGGAGTTACTGCTGCGTGCGGCATTTGTGTTGACGACGCGTTTCGGTAGAAAGATACGCGCTTCCACGGCCTTCCCTTTCCACTTCTTCCTTCACAAGCTCTCCACTCAACTGTTTAAATATATTTAAATATATAAATAATTTAAATATATAACTCTCCGTAAATTTTACAGTAAATTCATCGCGACCCTCGTCGTTTCAAGCCGCACGCAACAACACGATGGAAACAGACCGGAAATATCTTTTTTAGAAAACGAGGGGACAGAAACCTCGTCTTAAAACTATGGAGACGATAAGGATTCGAGATAAAATGACCACATCTAAAATCAATCAAACAATGTGATTATTGAAGGATTGTTTAGTTCCGCTTCATATTTGTGCGCGCGCGTTTGGTTGAATATTCGCGTAGTAGAAGTCTAATATGAGAGATGATTGACACAATCAAATTCTTTTACGACGCAGCATTGATTTGCACCAGCAATATCGAATCCTCAAAAACGCCCCACCTCATGGATTTAGAGAGTAAGTAACACTTCATATTTTTGTTTAATTATATGTTTTCCACTCTTTTTCACAAATGTATACGATATTTCCCCTCTCGCTTTACAAGTCCTCTCCTTACTCAAGTTCTTTACTTTTATGTCTTCTTTCTTCTTCTTCTCTTTCTCTCGCCGATTCTTAGACTGAGAAATTCCTCTCGGAACAGGAGTACATTCTCTTTCATTTCCTCGCTTCCCGCTCTTTACAACCTCCAACACTTAACTTCCCAACTTGTGTTAAATCACCTCCTCCACCTACAATGAAGCTGCATCCATTCTCCCCCTCCGCAACCGTCCACAACCGCACCAGCGTCATCCCCGGAAATACTCGAACCGACGCCGCTAATTTTCTCGCCAAAGAGAAGAGAAAAATTACTCGCTATTCCCATACAGAAGCGTTCAGTTGTTCGTCGGTAATAAAAAAAAGGTAGAACGAAACAAAAAAGAAAAAAAAACGCAACTTGAATACCCCGTATTAATAACACGCACTACACCATTTTCTTCCTCCATATTCCCTTTTGTCTCAAACGCTGCTGCTTCAGATGTTAATCTCAAGATGTTTACGTGCAGCGCAGACGCATAAAACATCGGTAACAAATATTACATAAATACAAGTCGCTCCTGCGAACGAGTTCTGGTTGCGAAGGCGATCTCCTTGGACGTTTCGCAACGATACAGATCGAGTTTAATGAAGAAATCAAAGAGGAATGAGGTTGAAGCGGATCCAAAAAACGGAAGTCGATGAAGATTGTCGGAAAGGGGGAACTCGTTTGTAGCGAGAGATGTTCAAGTTACGCTCGTTAACTTTTTTTTGTGGGGCTTTAGGGCTCGCCAACATCGAGGTTATTAGAGCCCATCGCTCGTTAACAAGTTAGATCACACTGGTGTTCGAAGACTCCACGAAATCTGGACAGTTACGGAACGAGAGGACGAGAAATACGTTTACTGGCTGACGATTCATGTCGCATCACGAAACACCTAAAATAGAAAAAAAAATCATTTTGATCCTTCATTATTATTATTTTAATCGATATTTTTGTAATGGTGGATTAAAGTCTTCCACCACAGAACAAAAAGGTGGCGTCTCATCGACGATACAAAACGCAATAATTTTTAGTATTAAACAATTACTTCGTTTTAAATCCATTTATTCCCCTGTTGAATCATATATTACTCACTTATTTTACAACATCGTTTCTTTTGATATTTATACAAACCGGTGCGAGTCCAACGTGGCGGACGGTTGACGCTCTCGTGTATTCTTGCGACCGTAAAAGATCTTTCCGATCCTGGCCCGGGTTTTTCTCCAGATTTTCTTCGGGTAGAGGCGGATTTCGTATAAAGGTTCTCTAGGTTTTGTCTAGGGGCGTGTTTATTGTAACAATATATCGTGAATTTAGTAGTTTTTCTACTCTTATGATTTTTAAACACTATACTCAGAATAATCTATAGTTCGATAATAACTTGTACATGTAAATTTACAAACATATTTGCGTTAAATTACAAACATAGTAACATTATATGTGTATTATAACTCGCAGCTAACTTTTTGTCTTATCTAGGAACTTTTGCTGAAATTTTTGAATCCTTAGCCTCTGCCTTAGAACCCTTGATCGGAATTGATGGAATACGTCCCTTGCTTGCTTCCGGAGAGTAAATTAGTTTATTGTCCTCCACGTGGTCATACGCAGTTTGTACTGTTTTTTGACAATAAATTTATAAATTAGATCAATCTGACAGTAAAATCCGTCAAAAGAACATATACCATACGACTATGTATTTAAAGAAATTCACTTGAGCTCTTATCGTTTAATGCTCGCTTTCAATCACCAATATCGTCTACCAGTAAAAAAGAATCGATGACGAAAACTAATTTCATGAATTACGTGGAAGCTCGTGTCGTATTTCTTTCCCTATCGCTGATCAACAACTTAACAAACTAAGTTTAACACTAGATATTTATCTTCAAATTAACTCATATTCATTAACCAGACAGCAATGAACAGGTACACATTCTGTGATCCCGTTCACCTTGAAGGGAATAAAAAAATCACTGAACTTTCTAATTCGTAAGATGATTTATTACACTGAAACTAGATGAAGCACGGCAAGCAAAATACTTCTGCCGATTGATTTGGTTCACAGACAATTTCCTTCCCGCGATTCTAATTCGATCAACAACGAGTTAACTTTTTCTCCTAGTATATTAAACTTTAACAAATGTTTAATTTTATCGAATGTTTGTAGTACCCTATCGAATATTAATAGCGGGTGTTTCACTGACTCACAGTAAACGGAAAAACTGGAAAAACAAAATAAAACTCAAAAAATTAAAAAACAATACGGGGGCTACAGAACCCCCACCCCCATTGGACCTGAATTCAGCTGAAATTGAAGTTGATGAATGGCATACTTTTAGAAAGTGTTACCAGATAAATAATTATTAGATATAATTGTTATTGTTACTAATGATATAATTGTTATTGTTAATATCAAGTTAATAAATGTATAAACACCAGATAAATAAAATTAATGATACCAAATAATTAATTAACAAATAACTGTTATTCTAATTAATAATACCAGATTGTGAATTATTTATTTTATGCATTTTATTTGACTGTAATATTTATACAATTTGAGTTGTAAAACCATAATTTTTAAACAAAAGCGCTCCCCGGTTAGCCCCCAGATCCGCCACTGTTTAGAGCCCTCATCGCGTGACAAAATACATTGATTTTATTTCTTTATTCCGTAGAATAATTTTGGCAACTCATGTTCACGCCATAAAAACAAATACAGAAAAACGTATATTTTTCCCAGAAAATCTCAGATTGAACAATTCCAGTGGCGGATGTAGACCATAATCAAGGGGCCCGGGGTTAACCGGGGAGCATTTTTGTTTAAAAATTATGGTTTTACAACACAAATTTTATAAATATTACATTCAAATAAAATGCATCAAATGAATAATTCACAATCTGGTATTATAATAATAACAATTATACATTAAAATTATTAATACGGTATTACTAGTTTTATTAATATGGTATAGTTAATGACAATTACAATTATCACTAACAAAAATTATTAATCTGGTAACACTTTTACGAAGTATGCCATTTATCAACTTCAATTTTATATGTTAAGAGTTGGGGTGGCTATAGCCCCCTTAGCCAATTCTGTGGTGTTCGTCATGTCACGTACCAAGAAAGAAGAAGATGCCAGCAGGGGAAAGAGACGAGAGAGTAAAGAAAGAGTGAGGGGGTGTGGATGGAGGGAGGTGGGGGGGGGGGCAAAAGAAGAGGAGGAATCTTGGTTCACTCCATTACGGAACGGGAAGAACGTCGTCGCAGCTTTTTTTTATCGAAGTGACTTGAGGCGGACGACGCGTCACTTAACCGCTTCCGTCCCAGACATCTATCACGCGCTGATTTCGGGTAAGCGGAAAGGGGCGACGCAACCCGCTGTTGTCACTCGGGACCTCTTTACGCAACAAAAGCAGCCGCCTGTCGTCTGAGGAACGCAAAAGGGGAGAAGAGGGAGAGTAACGATCGTCTTCTACACTGCGAGAGGGTTGTTACTACCCCAACCACTCCTATTCTTTCGTTCAAAATACTTATTTGCGACATAGGAAATATGGTTAACACCGAATTCGGACTCATCTTAGCGGGATGGCGTGGGAACTTTTGCGAGACAACAGAACGGAGCAGTGCATGGCATCCTCATCTTGTATAGAGAATAAACACAGTTTTAATTAATTATTAATTGACTTTTTTTGTTCGTTTGTTTTCTTGGAACAAAAAAGAGGAAGAAAGAAAAAAAAGTGCCAAGGAAAATAGGATAAAACTCTCAAATGACTTGGATGGGTAAAGGGGGTGAATATGAGAGCGGGGGTGGGGGGGGGTGAGAGAAATGAGAGCGTAATCGAAGAATGAAACGAAAACGGAAGAATAGATAAAAGGAGACACTCGTGTCACTTACGTGACAGTTTTTTTGTATTTTTTGTCCTCACGCTTTTTGTCACAGTATCTTGACCCTCCCCCTCTCTCTTACGTAGAAAATTTGAAGGATTCCGAGGGGGAGTACATAAGACACATTTCGAATAATTTTTTGCTCTGCGAAATAACGATTATAGGAAGAAATTTATTTAATCTGAATAACCGATATATGCGAATAACTCCTAAATCCGGTTCAGAAACGATGAATAATTCTGTTCGAGCAGGAAGATCTATCCAGGAAAGAGAAGTCGAACACAACGCCGACATTCGATGCAGAATAAAAAATATTTATATTTATTTCTTCCTAAATACCTTCAGCAAAGCGAACTCTACGAGAGGGAACAAACGCTTCTCAATACATCGTTGAATGTAAAACACATTAACTTAGTAATTAACTATATAATACAAACTGATCCTGTTTTTTCTCCTTTTTTCCAGGATCTAATTAGTGGAACGCTACATCGCGTTTTCACCAGAATAAAGTAACACGTTTTCCTCCACGTATTCGTATGTAGTTTCAATTGATTTTTTTTTTCGGGGAGAGGGGGGGGCGGAGCTTTAGGGCTTGTCAACGGCAAGGTCATTAGAGCCCTATCAATTGATTTCTAGGCAGTAAAATATTTATAAGTGAAAAAGGTTGCTCTCGCAAATTACACTGCACATACAGACACCCATCTACAGCAAAATGGAAACATCAAAATAATAATAAATTTTAAATTTATTGTCAAAAACAGTACAAACTGCGTACGACCACGTGGAGGACAATAAACTAATTTACTCTCCGGAAGCAAGCAAGGGACCATCCCATCACTTCCGAACAAGGTGCCTAAGGCAGAGGCCGATTCAAAAATTTCAGCAAAAGTTCCTAGATAAGATAAAAAGTTAGCTGCGAGTTATAATACATATATAATGTCAATATGTTTGTAATTTTACGCAAATATGTTTGTAAATTTACATGTACAAGTTATTATCGAATTATAGATTACACTGAGTATAGTGTTTAAAAATCATAGGAGTTGAAAAAAAAACACTAAATTCACGATTTATTGTTACAATAAACAAGCCCCTAGACAAAAGCCTAGAGAACCTGTATAAGGAAAACCGGAGAAAAACCCGGGCCAGGATGGAGATATTCCTTCGTAACAATTTTCGACTCCGTTTCCNATTACAAGCACTCGCTGCGTGATGAAGTTTTTTCGCTTCCAATAAAAATAATTAATATCGGAAACACCGATGAAAACAATTTGATTTCGGTCATAAAAAATACACCTCGGGAAGTAAAACGCAACGACGATCGTTATCTTTCATCGCTTTCATACGTTTAGAACGAGGCAACGATTTCGTGAGAAAGAGAATGCAAAGAGGAAGAGAAGAAGAAGAAGGAAGAGAAGAGAGGGATGAGAATGACTGCTATCACGCGAAGGTTATTCCTTTCCGTGCGCACGCGCCTCTTTAATAGCGCCCATTTCCATTCGTGAGTATGATCCATATGCATCCATGTTTATTGGCATTAATACCTTGTAATTGGCTGTAAAATCGTTGGGGTTCATTTCTCTCTCGTTTCTTCCTTTACCACTCCCTTTCATCACTCGTTCGCCTTCCACCACTGTTCACGACTTCCACCTAATGACCCAGACCTGCTGTAGTTGTGGAAGGCGAACGGGTGGTGTAGTGGTTGACACCCCTGCTATCAAACTAGGATTCCCGGGTTCGATTCCCGGCACGTCGCCATGTTCACCTGACCGAATATCATCACATATCTTCTCCACGTGTAGGTTACACGGAAAAAATACACGCGTAAAAAATAAAAACATCCAGAGAACTTTTAATTAATTTCCAGGGCGGAGCTACTCTTGCACGGAGACTTGGAATGTAGTATCATACGCGGCGGTGCACTTGTGTTATTTTCTCTTTGACATTCAGCTCACACGGGCGATGGACGAAGCATCGGCGCTTTTGCAAACAAACAAAAACACTCCCTCCACCTCCACCCCCCCCCCAGAAAATAATAATAACGAGGACACGAATCTCATGCTTCTGAAACAAATTGATATTTTGCAAGTTGTATCACCTTCCACGTAAAAGAACCCTGGCGCTGTTTCAACATCTCGAATGTTCCAATTACGAGAGCTGCAGACCGGTTGTTGAGATTCCACGAAGCTCCCCACTCGATGGCAGCGACTCTGGCGGATCCAAAAGAAAGCACAGAGAGCAACGAGAAGAATATGCAGCTCCGGCGAGAGAGGGTAAGAAGGGAAAATTAGAGGGAGGCAACAAAAGATGGAAAAAGAAACAACGGATATAAAATCATACTCAATGAAATGCCAAGCTCCAGTGTTCAAATAACAAAGATAGGAGGAGCGAGGACATGTGTGTATATTGAAGTATGCTTGTACGTATGAGTGTGTGTGTCTGTATCTGTTTGTAAGCGTAAATGTGTTTGTGGACGTATGTGAATATACATACATACGGGTCTCATTTATATATAATTAATTTCTTAAATGTAATTTATTTTCTCGTTG
>NNCF01129909.1:0-42838 GCA_002313205.1 Laupala kohalensis | reverse complement strand
ATATATATATATGACGCCTATTATATGTAGGACGTAAAACAAACTCTACATAGTGTATAGAGTGTTTCATGAAGTCATATAGTCTACTATAGGTGTCCGAAATCAGCATTTCTTACGAAGTCGCGTGATACGACATACATGGTAAAAACAAATTTGCTTCTAGGGTCCAACTGCTCCTGGTTGTTGCTATGAAAGTTGAAGGGTGTATGTACGGACATTACCTACATCTCCATACTGAATTTGGCCCGAATCGGATGTGCCGTTTGGATGGGACACGTAGTTAACTCGTAACAGAGAAACGTGAATTTCTTATTTATTGGTTATAACTTAAGAATGGTTTGACATATTGGTAAAAGGTGTTTTATTCAGTGCATCTAGTGGTCAATTTTTATATGAAACATTTTAGAAACAAGTTTCTGGGGGGGGGATTATAGAAGATTGTAGAAAGATGGATCGTTCATTAGAAGTGATCAGAAGACTGAATTGTTTTGGGGTATAAGGGGATTATTTCTTGCCGAAATTGAATTTTCTGCAATATAGTAATAAGAACGATATACGTAATAACATAAGAATATCAAGAAAACTGTTGACAAAAAGATGCTTTAGGGAGGAACGATGGCGGAAGTTAAAGTGAAGAAAAAACTTATGGTGGTGCTGACCAAGAAGGTTGTCGGAGAAACAATATCTGGGGTGGGGGATGGTATCCCAGATGGTTCACAGGTTTCAAGCTATGCCTCAAGTGGAAGAACAGGACAGAAGGATGGGACCCCAACGGAACTTCGGACAAGTAAACAGAAGAAACGGGGTGTTTATATAGAGAGCATAGAAGAGATTGCAGAACAGGGGATGTAATAGATATGGAAAATTGATAGAAAAGTTACACATCTAAGTGGGATTTTTGCAGAGGGTGTTTACACAGTAATTTACAGAAAAGTATCATGGATGGGATGACGGATCAATGGCGAACTATTGTACATCTCAAAATGCGTTATGATGAACTACAAGAACGAGAAAAAGTGACGGGAAATTTGAGAGACAGTAGGAAAATTAAAACAAGTAGTAAATACAGGTGTACAGGGAAATGGAGGACTTGGGATAAAGGAACAGATAAGGGACTACAAATAAGAGGTCGTGCGGCGCGTGGAGGAGGTTCGGGATCATTTTACAATAATTGATGATAGGATGAATTTTGCTCAGTGAGAGTAGGAAGGAGATTGAGCAGATAAATGAGGATGAGCTGATAGCAACATTAGGGAAGGTCGTTGATTGATGATTAAGGGTGGAACGGACAAACAATACACATTATAAGCCACGTACATACGCAGCGGTAGTAGGTGGGAAAATACCTCAAAATAAGATAATTTTACTGGAGAGATGGAATAAGGAAAAGGATACCGATATAGCAGAGACACTAGAGACATTAATACGGGAGAAGAAAGAGTATGTAAAAGTAATAGCTAGCCGAGTTACGCGTAAAGATGACCTCCTTGTGCATTTGCAGGATGAGCGTGGAGAGAATATAATAAAGCAAATTATTGATGGTAGCGCGGATATCGCCACAGGAAATTTCAGGTGAATGAAACCGAAAATTGTAGTTTATGGAGTGGAAAGGGGACTTGAAGATAAGGAGTTCGATAAAAATGAAACGGATGCTCTATGGATTACAAAGAGTAGGAATTACTAAAAACAACATTGGATAAAGGAAGTGCATCGTATATACGAAGGAGCAATACTGTCTATGCTCACTTATAACTCAAGTATTTGGGAAGACAGAGTACATTTACAACACGTGGAACGGCGTCTACAAAGCATTCAGCATTCGTGTATTCTCCCCTGGAGTAAATGTTATAGAACAGTCTCCACCAAGGCTTTAGAAGTTGTACTGGGAATATTGCTTGTGGATTTAGCGATACAAAAGCGGGCGTTACAGTTTCGTGTGCGTAAGGGGGAGAGTTAATATGTGATGGAGAAGAGATTAGTATGAAAGATAAGACATGAAAAAGTAAAATAACCAAGAAGTTGTTGCTATGCTGGCAAATTCGTTGGGATAAAGCAACAATGGGTAGAGACTTGTATAATTTTATGCCAGACTTTACGTTTGTGTATAAGCATAGAAGGTGGTTTCAACCTAATACCACTACGATGAGGGTGATGACGGGACAAGGACCGTATAATAGTTATACGACTAAAATCACGGGTAAAGTCCACGTGATGAGGAACCGGGATTCACAAAATTCACAGGATGGTGTATGAGGCAATATATTGTAATCCTTGTTTTGTTAATAAATTCTAATTATAATTGTATTTACCCGGTAGAAAACATACAGAGAGTAAATAGAAAATAACCAATAGTTTTCTATTGTCTCAACGTCTCGAATATGTACGTGTGAGGTCCAGGTTCGATTCCCCGTCGAGAAAGTTATTTTTTAATTTATTTTTGTCAACATGATCTGCCTGATTATATTTTCCTCATGTGTTTAACGATTTTATTGTATTTATTTAAAAAAATATTTCTCTTCAATTCAAGAACAAATTTTAATACTTGAAAAACGCCGGTTTAATCAGCTTGGTGTGCTGTTGGTGGCAAATATAAGTTTTCGGATTCTTAAGTAAAATATGTCGTGGATGGTTCTTTCCATGATGCAACGGGTTGTCAGTTTAGGAGGTTAAACAGGAAATGTAGTAGTCAAATCCGCTAGAACAGTATTTTAATATTCTACGTCTTTGATTCCCGTAGTATCCGTTTACATTCGGCAACTCTGAACTCGTGATTTGGTTTGTTAATGTCCTGTGTGTTAGTTTTACTGGCGAAGTTTTATGTGAGGAAAATGTCTACAATGGAAAATCAGAAAACGTTGTATTAAAAGGGAAAGATGCCGACTACGTAGGAAGAAAGTTCAAGAGACGAAAAAAAAAAATACTAACTATATTCAATATCAATAGTTGCTTAGACAGGTCTATTCTCCAAAAAATAAAAAAGTATGAAATCAAGAATCAGTAAACAGGAAATAAAAGAAATATAAAAAAAAAAATTAGGTGATGGTGTATTCAGTTTTTACTTCCCTTGAAATAACTATAATATTCAGAAAATATTTTATTGAAGGTGCCAAAGCGGTTTTTGGCAACTTATGTTATCATTAGTTACCAACAATTAAAGTTAAAAGAATATTTAAAAAATTGGGAAAGGAAAAAAAAAGGAAAAATATATTAAAAAATATGTGGAGCTAAGAATATAAATGAATACTGATGTTTCTTGTCACTACTAACAACTATTTGGTTCTGACTATTACCTTTATTTCAAGTAAAACACGAAAATTTCCGTAAAAAATGAAATTAAAAATAAAATCCACGGAATGTATAGGGCAATGTTAAAATTTTCAATAAAAGAGAATTTTTGTTAAAGAGACATATTAGAAATAATTATTTTTTTTGTGGTTGGGGCTTTAGGGCTCGTCAACATCGAGGTCATTAGAGCCCATGCAAGTAGGGAAAAATGCAGTTTCGCACCATAGAGAAGAGCCGTAATGACTCTTCCCCGTGTGTGGGACTCGCCGAATATCTCGACCATACCCACTAAAAAACCCTCCTGAAATCAACAAATATCTAAATAGACAGATGAAAGAAAAGAAAACAGAATACCAATACATTATTTCACAAAAAAGGAAAACAATTTCTAAATATTATATTTTCTAATTACAAAAACAAAGGATTAAAGAAAAGAAGACAGGAAAGATGAAACAGGAATGCAAATTTTAAACCCTCCCGAGAACTTGAGGGAGGAGCCCCGATCTACTCATAAAATTCAATAGTTTATTAACATTAACCGTTTCATTTCCGAGAATTGTTGGTAAATCTGCAGCCAGACCAATTCGTCTCCGTATACTTGAGTATCTTCTGCAATCAGTTAGTAGGTGACGCACTGTCAGAGAACAGCTACACTCCTCACAAACGGGTTCATCATCAAGTTGTAAGAGATACCTATGAGTGAGAGGACAATGTCCTATGCGCAGGCGGGTCAGCAAGACCTCGTCGCGCCGGGCTGGCCTACAGGAACTGCTCCATGACTTAACAGAAGATTTGATAAGTCGGAGCTTATTCCTTTCAACAGCTAACCACTCATTGCTCCATTCACTCAGAATCCTTATCTTGACGGAATTTAGGAGATCTCGTTTTGGAATCGTGGAGAAATCCACGCGATTCCTGAGGCATGCCGTCTTTGCGGAATCGTCTGCTTCCTCATTTCCTCTGATACCCACGTGTCCGGGAACCCAGCAAAACATTATGTTCTTTCCATCACTTTGCAGTGAGAAAAGTACATCCTGGATGTTCTGGATCAGCTTATCAGCTGGATACATGTTCTGGATTGCTTGGAGGGCACTCAGCGAATCAGA
This sequence comes from Laupala kohalensis, assembly GCA_002313205.1. Classification (NCBI taxonomy): domain Eukaryota; kingdom Metazoa; phylum Arthropoda; class Insecta; order Orthoptera; family Trigonidiidae; genus Laupala; species Laupala kohalensis. Next base: position 38,447 of record NNCF01129909.1, on the reverse strand, counting down.
ACAAATCAGGAAATGTGATCCGCCGAAGCACTTTGTAGTTCGCAATGCTCGCAATATGGCGTAGCACTCAGCAGTGTAAACACTGCACAAGTCGCCTACATGGTAGCCACAAGTCTCACAGGGAAATACCACGGAGCAGCCGACACCATCAGCCTGTTTCGACCCGTCGGTAAACACAGGGATACGGACCCGGTGTTTGTAGAGGATTAGCTGAAAGTATACCCTCAACATCGGAGCTGGAGTGTTCTTCTTGTCATGATGCAGAAGATCGAAAATAATCTTCGGCTTGTGCAAAGCCCAAGGGGGAGACTTACTAAAACCTTGATGTAAGACATTAGGTGTGCGTATATTTAAGGTTTCCAAAATTTGTTTGGAGCGATATCCAAAAGGTTTGGTTGCTCTCAGTCTGTTGTTGTAGAAACGGATGGAAGAAGAGGATGGATGAAAAACCGCGTTGTGCACCAGATTGTCGGGTAAAGTTTGCAAGTGGCAAAAGTGTCGTAGCATGAGGATTTGCCGCCGGAGGGAAAGAGATGGTTCGCCACTCTCGACATACAAACTCGGAATGGGACTAGTGCGGTATGCTCCCGTAACTAGTCGAATTCCTGCATGGCGGACACTATCCAACTTCTTTAAATAGCTTGCACGAGCAGAGCTATATACAACGCAGCCATAATCGAGCCGAGATCTTATGAATGCTCGATAAAACTGGTGCAGGGGGTAGCGATCAGCGCCCCATTCCCTGCTACTGAGGCTCTTCAATAAATTCAGAGACTTTAATGTTCTTGCTCTTAGGTCTGTTAGATATTCAATCCAATTCAGTCTCTGATCAAAGATTAGACCTAAGAATTTCACAAAAGGATAGAATTTGAGAACGTTGTTCCCCAGGGCGAGGTGAGGTTCTGCCAGAAGGCTTGCTCTCCTACTGAAGAGAACACAGCGTGTTTTCTCGGCAGAGAAACGAAAACCTGTCGTTTTCGACCAATGGTATAATCTATTAAGGACAAGTTGAATTTGTCGCTCCGCACCTGTGACACTCTGTGATGAACAAAAGATAGCAAAGTCATCGACAAAAAGATAGTGTAAAACAGGAATCTTTACAGCAGACGTTATGCTGTTTATGGCCACTGCAAATAAGGTCACACTCAAGACTGAGCCCTGAGGAACACCGTTCTCTTGAAGAAGGAGATCCAAGGTGTCTCTAGAAATAATATTATGAAAATGGTATTAAATTGAAATGTATTAACTTAAACTGAAATATTTTGGTCTTATAACTATGTAAAAAGAAATATATCTGCGATAGTTTCTACTCGTGATTCAGGCGTACGCAGTATAGGTAATTGCCTAGGGATGCAATACTTTCGCGGACGTTCTTATCCCGCAACCCCCTTTGGTAACAGCATTGTAAGACATTTATATCATTTCTTGGAAATTACATAATTCTCATCATGCACAAGAACTCTCACTCCATGAAATAATGAGTTGTTAAACTATATTCCTACCCCGGGTCCCTTGAATGGCAAGGGGTAGTTGCAACAAGAAGAGAAGCATGCCGCAACTAGGACATTGGTAAACCGCCTCCACCTGTGGTTCCCTGGGTGAAGGTTTGCAACTATAGGCAATTCAGTCCGTCTTTTCGACCTCCTGGACATATATACTATGAATGCTAAAATTTCAAATGGTTCTCTTTAAGTACCACCAGACATAGACTCTTGGTCTCTCAGAATCTGCCAATTGAATATTGAAGGCATAAGCAAGTCAAAAGGCGAATATCTCTCAAAATTGCTTTTGGAATGTAATATAGATGTAGTCGTACTACAAGAAACACACGCTAGCGACGAATCACAGCTCCAGAATAGAGTGAAAATCAATGGGTGCCATGTATCATTCTCAATATGGCACAGTATCATTTCCAATATGGTACGTGCATACGGAAAAAATTAGAAAATTATAAACTCCTCACTCTTCACAGTCTAATAATATTTTCACTGTGATAATAGCAGCTAGGTTAAAAATAGTAAATTGTATAAATCACTCCCTATTCCTCGGTCATACCCACCACTACCATCCGGAACTCATCCAATCTTGTATGCAGGGGACTTCAATAGTCATCATACCCAATGGAAGTACAGAAAAAGTGACGATAATGGGCTGAGGCTAGTAAATACCCACCTTATATTTAGTGCTAAACAACAATGCATTCCGATAAGCGTGGTGGAAGTCTGTGTTTTGTGTCTTCTGATCAACAGAAGCAGTCAGTGCCCGTTGTCCGCACCGTTCTCATAAAGAACTTCCCACACAGCCAACATTGACCTGTATTCCCGGAAGTGGGAACACAAATCCCGAGTATTAGGTGCTCCCAGTATCCAAGATGGATTTGCTAAGGCAAACTGGTCAAAATATACTCCTGATCTCAATTCAAATATTCGAACGATCACAAATTTGTAAAAATGGTCATAACAAGACAGAAAACTATCACAAATTTGTAAAAATTGTCATAACAGCCAAGAAACATATACCGAGAGGAGTGAGGAAGGAATATATACCGTGCTGGAGTGAAGCTAATGAACTTCTGTACGCAGAGTACAAGAAGAATGCCAAAGCAGACGTTGCAGGTGCTTTACTGCAAAATCTCGATGAGACTCGAAAAGAGAAATGGAATGAAACCACCAGAAACTTAAATTTCAAACACTCCAGCAGGAAGCTAGGAGCCTACTTAAGAAACTTGGCGCCGACTCGCATACCAGCAGGAATCCTTTAAACATTAACGGTGACCGAATCGCCAACCATATTGTTGACATGTCCAGAGATGTGAAGGACAAGACACTCCACTAGGGTTAAAAGAATTTACGAATTTAAAACGCAGTTTCACATCAGTGGAAACTTTATCTGATAAATTCACCGTTAATGAAATAGAAGCTGCTGTCAAATCTATGAAAAATGGGAAGGCACCTGGTTCTGACAATATTCACCGAGTTCCTAACACATTGTGGTAAGCATACAATGCACTGGCTGACTATATTTTTCTCCGATATTCTTAATTTCCAAAACTGCCTAAGGAGTTTAAAAGAACAAAAATCATCACCATTCTCAAGCCAGGGAAGCCTGCTGACGTCCCGGCGAGCTACAGACCAATTTCATTACTAAGTGTTACTTATAAACTATTAGAACGTCTAATTTATAATAGAATCTGTTCATTGGTCCTGTACACACTATCAGTAGAGCAAACTGGTTTCCGACTGGCATTAACCACGCACATCGAAAGATGGTATTTATAGACCTCACTGCGGCATATGATACAGAATGGAGAGAGGGGTCATTGTACAAACTTTTGAAGGTCACTAAGAGCAAGAAGATAACAACACTTTTAAATAATATCAGGTAGATTGTTCCAATAGTAATGGATAATAAAGAGAGCAAAACAAGACTACTGAATAATGGTCTCCCCAAGGATCAGTACTAGCACCACTCCTCTTTAATTTCTTACACCCCGAGCACATGTGCTCGCAAGTTTGGGTACGCCCTGGGTACGCCAATGACATGGTCTTCGCAGTCCAACATAAAGACACAACCCACATTGAAGATGAACTATCCACTGACCTTAACTCACTCTCGGAATACTTAAGACAATGGCGGCTGACCCTCAGTACTACTAAAACCAAATCATATCTCTTCCACCTAAATAAGAGAACGGCTCAATTGGAATCGAATGGATCACACAGTGGCAAGCGAAAATCGACCCAGTATTGTGGTGCCGCCCTCCAAACTGTGCGGCATGAGTGTCCTCGAAGAGTTCCCTAGCAGCTAAGACAACCTCTTCGTAGCCTCAGTGAGTGCTGTTCAATGGCAGAATTTGCTCCACCTAATGCTGTGATTTGTTTACCCAAGTAATTATGTTTTCCTTTTTTATGACCCTTTCTCTCTGTGTATTTATTTTGTTGATGTATTTTTATGACAGCATTAAGTGTATAACAAATACCTTAAGCTAAATAAATAAAATTCCTACCCCACTAATGCTCCCACAGGGAAAAGCAGAATTAAGATTCCAACTCTCTTCCTACTATTTTCACAAAGACAGAGTTAGAGTTTATTTAATCTATAATCTGAGGTGGATTTTGGTTGGGGTGAATAGGGGATGAAGGTTTTCCCCCAAAATGAGTGGAAATAAAATGATATTTTCTACTTAGTAAAAAAATTACAAAATAGTAAATAGCCTTAAAATTACAATATTTAGCATCAAACTTTCTTAATTTCATACTCGCAGACACCCAAGGGATCTAAGCAGTGGAGAATCAAGCATATGAAAATGTGAAAACTATTACTATCTGAAACCGATGACAGGTTTCATCTAATCACATAAGCAGTTTTTACAAGTGGTGTGGCATAACAAAGACTTGTTGAGGTCAATTAAGTTTAACATCTTTGAGCACAACTATCAATTTTAAGGGTATGTATATCGGAAGACAATGCAGAATATCCAGATATATAATGGCACTTGTGAATTTAAAAAAATACATGAAGTAAAATCCTTCTCTATGGTACAATAAGCACAATTTCACTTACTGTATGAAAAAAATTCTGTATTGTTTTATAAATTGACTAGTTTTACTGTAACTGTTAACTAGTTCATATTTAAAATTTAGGTACCTGTAATTTTATGCCAACCATATTATATACAATTTATTTTTAAGGTAACAATAAAAAAGACAATTTTATAAGTAGTAATTATACAGTATTGACACTGAATTATATTTTTACTTCGAGATCCACTAATAGTATGTTCACATATTACATGTCAATATGAACAATTTTACCTTGAAGGTGGATTGCTAAAATGTGATTTAGAGGTAAAAAATTAAAAATTTTTAAAGGGCCCTAGTGCCCCCAAAACTAACTCATGGTACTCAGGCATCCATGTCCCTAAAGCTCTTCTGGAAGAATAAAGAGCTCACACTGCCTTAAAAAAATCCAGAGTGCTAATGGAAACAGTGAAACTGAGGAAAAATAAATAATAAGATATTTAAGCATCTTTTATTATAATGATACCAATAAGTAAACGGACATCTTTCTTTGGATACATGTGTACATATTAAGTTTCAGAAAAGAACATTAAGATTTTTTTGTCCAAAATTAAAAATAAAGCACCAAAAATAACACAATACCATCACCATAACAAGGAAAGACAATCCATTGCAATATATAGTAACAAGAAACCAGTGACTGATAAGATAATGAAGTCAGTCTTCCAGTAGATACTCAATATTTTGAGTACTCCATACAAAAATATAAGACCTTATTCATATCAACACTAGTGATATATGGATTGTACAGTTGTAGTATGTACAATCAATATGTATACTTGCTAACTGTAACAATCTAATTTTTACTTTATTAATTAAAAAGGCAACAAAATTATAACATTAAAAATAAACTTTGTGCCAGTTCTGTTTCACAAAAAAAAATTAAGAGCAATATCTACATTTAATTTGTTTACTGTTTAAAGAATATTTCACTATTATATCAGAAGACTTCATAAATGCATTTGTTATACATTTTTCAGAACAAATGATCAGTTACTATGTCACCAAAATTGTAATCATATCCCAATAACAAAGTTTCCATTAACAAAAAGTAATTCAAAACAAATTTTAAGGAGATTATATGAATTCAAAATATACAATATAACTAGAGGAGTGAAATATTTACATTCAAAATTGATAATCAACAAAAATTAACCAGACATAAATTTTGAAACATGAAACAAAAAAATTTATTCATATGAAGATAATGAATCACTTTTATCATTAATTCAAATATTATAATTTAAATGCACACAACCTCAAGGAATGAGCAATATGTAAAATATATTCCATAGTATAACTTCAAAAATTATAAACAGCAAAATTTATAAATGCACAAAAGTGGCTTCCAACAGATTGATGACAATCCAGGAGTCTACTTTCTAGGCTGATGAATGATGTTAGGCTTAGAGACATGAGCAGGACGAACATCATGTGTGGGTACTGGTTTATCATGGAAGCTCTGAACTGCTTCAGTGGGAAAATCAGCATGTCCCCTCACTGGAGCACCAGAAATTGACACTGTTTTCGGTGGGCTGAAACATACCGAAGTTAATGTCATCACTATAATAAATTTATTCTCAAAAGTGCAGTTATAAACATGGAAGATTATAAACTAAATTACTCTCCAGAACCAGCAAGGGACCATCCAAAAAAAATTCTGATCAAGGGTCATAAGGCAGTGGTGGATTTAGTACTTCAGCATTCCATAGAAAAATCATGAAATGCAACCCTGAAATAAGAACGAACCTCATAACAAACACTTGTAGGCTGCTTTTTATAACATCAACAAATTGATATTTTATAGAATATAAAAGAAAAGTAATTTAACAAAAACATACTATTATCAAACCTTCCAATTATCCCCAAAATATTGCTAATAAAATGTGACGATTAAAATAACTCAAAATTCAAAATGAAGAACAACAACAGTACTAATGACACTATACCCAAGCCTAGGGGTCATATTTATACAAACAGTCTCTTCCTGAAGGAAAACATCCAGGGCCAGGATAGGGCTAGAGTTGAATGAAAATCAATGAATTCTTTCACATTATAGAAGCAATGGTGTAATAGGAAGCTGGATGATTGATGAGGACACAGAGAGATTCAACTTAATGATCTTTGAGAAGGAAATTATACAGAATTATTCCTAACTGATACAGCTCTTTTTGGTAGAGAGCAGTTGACACAGTAGGATCATAAATATAACCCCAATTGTAAGTGGTGTGTTTATCAACAAGACACTTTCTAACACAATAAGGGTGGCATTTTTAGAAGTTCTTGAAGACATGTTATTAAGTAACAGAAAGTACAATTGTTTCTTGAAAATATAAACACAACATTCCCAATTACAGAAAATAAAATATTGTTATTTTTCGTATTTAAAAAAATCTCATTTTTGTTTAAACTATGTTAACGCACAGTGCTTCTGAGTAAAAACATTACTTTCTTAATTTTGGATAGGTATTAAAATGTGTAAAACAAAATGAATCGAGGTAACTTCTTTTAATCTTAAGTCCATAATAGTACATGTGAATAAATAAACCTATTTGTCCATTTCCACTAGATTTGTCACAGCATGAAGTGTTCACCAAACTGTGTTTATTTTTAAAAAATCACTAATGCCATTTAAATGTACTTATAAATTTGTAGTTTACATCTTCACCAAGCAATCAGAGCAAATTCTTAACAACCTATGTAGTAAATTATTAATAAGTAGGAACACAGATCTGATTGCATTTAAAGTTTAATATTGTAGGGGTACAACAGTACCCTTCAAATGATACCCCTGAAATTTACCAAATTACTGATTGAAAGTTGTATATATGGTCTTTTTAATGACATAAATTATACAGTTAACTAAATATCATTAAATTATCATTCAATGTATAAACAATACAACACACAAATTACAATACCATTAACTGCAATACACAGAGCATGTTAAACTCATTAAATATTTTTCTCATTTGATATACAATCTCTGATCCTTATTCCTAGTTAACATCACTGGGGAAAAGTCCTAACAACACATTATCTGTTATTACTTATCCTTGCTATTGCATTTCGTCCCAGATGGTAAAGGATTTTTATATGCAGCACAATGTTTATCTATATAGAAGTGCATTTCAAAAGAACCACACAAATGCAAGTACAAGACTGAAAACAAACACTTCCACTGCTATAAACACATTCATTGTCAGACAAGATCAGGCTGTTACTGTATGTAGACACAAGATGGAAGCTCACTTGAAAACTTGCATGAGAAATGCTGGCACTGACAGAAGAGGACATCAAAGTGAATGTTTTCCTATAAATTTGTACTTCTATGATTGGGGTACTTAATTTATTTGGTTCATTTAATATTAATATGACGAACATGTTAAGAAATGTTACAAGAACATGTAAGAAACTAAAAATGTATGTTTAAAACTTAATTTATTTTGTACATTTGTTTAATTTGTATTTTGCAATAATTAAGATTTTAGCTGTACCAGGTTTATTATAATTTTTTAAAAATGGAGAAACAATGCAGTTTAGTTCCACTGTTAATAAAACTGGTGATTCCTCAGAAGACCAAACAATTGAAGGGGGGGGGGTACGAGTTAAGTTGACAAAGTTTTGTCCCCCCTCCCCCAAGATCACTTGCTAGATCCACCTGAGACAAGAAGGTAAAAGTAGCATAGGAAATGCAAATTTGTCATCATCAAAAACATGAATTCATGCCTAAATACCCAACTTATTTCAATTAGACATTAAAATATTAGAAAAATAATTTACATGAAACAATCAAGGGAACTATGGGTACACAAATAAGGCATAAAATAACATTTGGAAACTCTACATTTAAATTTACATTTCTCACTAAGTAGAAATTCAAATATTCATAACAAATATACTTCTTTAAAAGTTTTCAACAGTATTAAAATATCACTAAAACTAAATTAATCAAGATGATTGTTTTTAAGGCCATTGGCTTTGGGACCTTGTTTGGAATATGGGCCCTTGCTAGTTTGTGGATAGTATATTTGTTTATATTCCTTATGTGCCCATATACAGTTTTTAACTGGTTTTTAGACAAATTTAATAATAATAATAATAATAAATTTATTGTCAAAAAACAGTACAAACTGCGTATGACCACGTGGAGGGAAAAAAAACTAATTTACTCTCCGGAAGCAAGCAAGGGACCATCCCATCAATTCCGATCAAGGGCCCTAAGGCAGAGGCGGATTCAAAAAATTCAGCAAAAATTCCTAGATAAGATAAAAAGTTAGCTGCGAGTTATAATACTAATAGAATGTCAATATGTTTGTAATTTTAAGCAAAAAATTACATGTAAGTTATTATCGAACTATAGATTATTCTGAGTATAGTGCTTAAAAATTGAAATAACACTAAATTCACGATTTATTGTTACAATAGACCCGCCCCTAGACAAAGCCTAGAGAACCTGTATGATAAATCCGCCTCTACCCGAAGGAAAACCGGAGAAAAACCCGGGCCAGGATGGGGCTACAGAATTTATGTACACAAACGTGCCAATGTTGAGTACACATAAAACTAAATTAATATGAGCCATAAGACAACACAATCATGCAAGAAAATAGTTTTTGAAATTGTTATAAGTTGTTTAAAAAGTACTACAGCAATGGCGTGATAAAGCACAAGACGAATTTAACTTTTGTTAAAATCAATAATTTATTTATTTGTGATTGTTCTTTATAGTGAAAATTACTTTCAAAAAAATTTAACCAATATGAAATTGAATGAAATAAGCAAGCATAAATAAGTAAATAAATTAACTGCAAAAAAGCTGATAAAACTGCACAATTCCATTAAGAAGTCAATAAAAGTTGCTTGAAATATAATAAATCATAACAGCTGTTAAGTTCAGTTCCATTGTAGCAACAAACATTAACTCATAACGGAGAAATATTATCGATTAATACGAAAAATCCAATAATAGACAGATATTGTGGAGAATTCTTTTGTTACCTAGTGGATAATCTAAGAGTCGATTCACTTTCAGCAACCTCCTTGGTTACTTTCGCTTCCTTTTCTTCTTTCGTTGTTTTGTGTTGTGTTATTCTCATACCTCCTGCCTTCACTGTAGAAAAAAAACAACAATTGCAAGCTTGTAGGTATATTACATGAAGAAACACCTTTTTTAACGAACAATGCACTACATAACAAGAATTCAATTATTAGCAGCTTTAAAATATTTTCAGTCCATCAACGTCACCCCTCAGCGACGAAATATTATAGAGTAGAGCTTAATCTTTTGAGAAATCTAAATGAAGAACAAGAACTATACGAACCTGCTGGAGGATGTCCGGCCTTTAATTCACTTTCTTCAGTTGACGACATAGCAAACGATGGGATGAGTAGTTACTGTCAAGCCTCACGGGACAACACGAAATTTTGGACAGCTGGTTCGCATGTATCTCCAACGACCGATGACCTGCAGATAACACAGGATTCCCTGGATCCTTCCACGTCGCGCTTTTCTCTCACTTCACAACACTGGTAGCTGAGTGGTAGGAAGTTCACAAGAGTGGGGGTTAATGACGAAATCCAAAAACTGGAGAACCACGCTTGCCAACTGCGTGAACTGCTGTACAAAATTAAACGCGTCACAAAAGTGAAATTGATTTTCCTTCTTAATTGATTTAATCGATTAGGTCAAATAAGCGACCACTAAGAAAGTCCCTCTTGTAAGTTTCAACGAATCGAGTGATTGAAACATGAACTACCAACCCAACATGAAGCTCAAATACTCCATCAGTAAAACAGGTGCTATTCTCGAGAGGTAAATGCTTGATGACACCATAATCATAAGTAAAGGCTGTTTCACACATACGCTATTCGGCGAACTCCGAGCAACTGCTCGCCGAATAGCGGCTAGTGTGGATGGGTTGCTCGCTATTCGTCGCATCACGAACACCGGTGCTTGACTTTTCCCGCAGCGTTTCGGTCTTTTGAGACACATCAAAGGAAGCCGAGCATAGGCGAATATTTACGAATGACCTGTTCGTGGTACTGTCCACATAGTCCTGCTTTTACGAATACCAATGCTTTTACGAGTATACGAGTAATGCGCTTTCAAGTTATTTCGAGTAAGTAATCGCTGAAAAAACTAATTATTCGTAATTTTTCTCTTTATCGTACACAGTAAGAAGTGTTTTTAGAAATGATAAAATAGAGAAATGAAGTTACATAGTAGTGATGGAGAAACTTAATTTATTATCTCCAACGTGTTCATACACAGTTTGCAACTGCTTTTTGACTATAAGATTTATTTGGTGAGAGACTTAAACCGCAAACATTTTTATTCACTTTATTATACTTTTATTAATCGTCCTAAAGTTTCACAGTATTGAACGTGTATTGACGGTATTAGCATTATCTATTTTTGTTGTAGTATTTGCATATATTTCCTGTACATGAAATGTTCAGGAAATAAAAAATGTGAAAATAAAAATTACTGTGATAATAAATAATAAAACACTTAAATGTAATGAAAGATATTTAAATAAATAAATAGAGTGGGCTGTTGTGGAGACACAAATTAAGATAGTTATATAATATTGATTCTTTTTGAGTGGATAAAACTATAATGATTATAAGGATGTTGAATTCGAGATTACCGATTACCATAGCTAAATTCATATGAAATAAAAATTAATTTCATTGATTGAATTAAGATTAGATAAGACTCATTTAATTAATGTTTCACAAGACACAACTACATACGCAACAGAATGTGTGATTACTTCAGATTCATTCTCCATAACCTCTATTCATTAACACGAATATTCGTTGTTCCCAGAGCGAGCACGTGCTCGACAAATAGGCGAATAATCACGAAGTCGCTGTTGCTCGGGATTCACTGTTCGGTTGCTCGGAGTTCGCCGAATGGTGAAACACATTTCTTGTTGACAGGTCATTGATGGACGGTGAAAATTTATTTTCAGAGGATTGTTCAAAAACAGGTATTGGTAAAAAAGCACTTTCTTGTCCCAAGAAATATTTGTAGTGGTGAGAATCTAGAAATCCAATATTATGCCATACTACATGGTGAAAAGTCATTACTTGTTACTTTTTTGCGCTCTACAGAAGCAAAGGTCAGGTCAAAACCAACATACTACCGTTACACAGTTTAAAGTTCTGAAAACCTTATCTTTTTGTGCTGTGAAGCTATTTCTGGTAGGTGTCAACGCCCCACCATGAGCAGGACGTTGTAAATGCACAAGGAGTATACGTGAATACCAGTGAGCGGAAAGAGTGATGAGAGAGCATATCACATTTATAGGATTCATACAACAGATATCTAATCAACAATGGAGGTTTTCCGCAGGTCAGAGAAGGAACGGCAATACCTCCTGGCAGTGTCCATCATATGGTGATTATAGTTGGACTATAAATAACGTAATGGAGACGCGATCAAGAAAACATGAGAAGGGACAGGATCACGGACGTCCGGTAAAGAGTGGCCGACAGGTAAACGTTGGACGTTCTCTTCGATAATGAGAAATTTAAGCGCATATTGGGCAAGATACAGTAACGTATACGAGCTGGTGTGTAAGAGATATGGCGAATGTCGGAAAATGTAAGAAATAAAAATGAAATACTGAAGAAGAAATTACTGGAGCAAGGACAACAGGACATCCTGTCCTGCAGGAGACAGGGGATGGTCATAAAGGGGCGCAAATTATAGACAAAAACACATTGATTAACTTGGAGGAAGGTTTAGTAAGGGTGATTGATGATATATTCAATATTTTACAGTCGTCAATGCAGTGAGGGCATAGAAAAAGGGAAGAGAGGATAGCACAAAAACTGACAGACAAAGGTTTAGCTTCTACAGTGATGGAGTCAACACAGAAATATTTAAAAAAATGACAAAACTCAGAGAACAAATGAAACGGAATACGGGAAAATTGGAGGAATTTCACAAGAAAATTGGAGATTTTTGCAAAAGAAAATTGGAGGAGGAGGAGCGAGCAGAAACGTTTAAAGAATAGTTCGAGGGTCATCCAATAAAAGGGAATGCGTAGTATTGATTGGGAAAGAAAAAGTTGATGAATCAATGAACATAGGTGAAACGTTTACAAATTAAATGAAGCAAGAAAAAGGTGTGTTGAATATGGAGGGCTGGAGAGTAACAAGGGTAGATAAGATACTAGCGTGTGTGGAAGATAACACAACATTCGGGAAGATGAGGCAAATAATTGGCAAATGAGAAGACTTAAAGGAAGAAACGTAGATATAGATGAAACCAAAAGTTGTAGTGGAAAGTGTAGTGGAAAGTGTAGTGGGAAGAGATGAAAATGAATTTTTACATCTCATGCGCCAAAAAAAACGGAGTAAGAGAGGAGAACTTAAAAGTTACAAACAAATTGAGAAGGAGGATTGGCGAACGCGCCATTAGACCTTAGATCTGGATATGCAATAATACAAAAAATAGTGGATAGAGGAAAGTATATGTGGGACTACAAACTAAAAGAGTACAAGAATATGTTGATCCCTTGAGATACTATCATTGTCAAAGATACGGTCACTTAGCAAAAAAATGCTGTGACAAAGCGTCAACATGCTGCGAGGTAAGTCATGAGTACAAACAATGACAATCTAATTTGAGATATGTTTCAATTACAAACGCTAAAACAGACCACATAATCATAATGTGCGGAATAGGGATGTCAGGAATACACGAGGGCACATAATATAATGAAAACACTATTTTAGTTAAGATCTTACAGAAGAATTTACAGGGATGTATAATAGGATCAGCAGAAATACTACAATACATTGGAGAGAATGAAATATATGTATGTGTATTATAAGATTCACTGCTACAGTTTGGAAAACTACGAAATATTTGTACGCGAATAAATGTGAGACATGTAACTGAAGGACGGGCAGCAGAGCTTACCTGTAACACGCATATAGATGTTAGAATACAAAGAGTATTCAACAAAAATATCCGAGTAATACGTATTGCAAAGGGGTACATTTCAGTAATGTTTGTTAGTGCTTACGTGCACTTCGGAGCAAAACGAACACGCATCTTTGGAATAGTGCAAGAAATTTTGGAGTGATTTAGGGGCGAAGAAATTTACGTAGGTAACTGGGATGCCCAGTCCCACTTGTAGCGAGACATAATAGATAATGGGGAAGGAAAATTTTGAGAAGACTGATTTTAGCAAAAGATTTAACTATCAGCAATACCTATGAAATGCGTACATATTGAATAGTTAACAGGACTTCTATTGTAGACATAACAATTGTAAGGGGAAGATTTTTTATTGTATTCACAATAAAATCTCCTCCTCTCCAAAATAAATATTCCAAGTAGGTTTCTTAAAGAACAAGATTTATTGCGTAAATAAACAAAACCGTCTTGGAACAAACAAATGAATGGCACAAGACGACGAACGGTGAATTGAAAGTTCCGTGTGAACTTCGTCTTACGTATAACTGGCGTTGATTGCAAGGAGTATTCAGAGGGCGTCGCCGATGGCAGCAGTCCACGGAATACAGCGGTCTTCTGCGCGACGACACCACCAGTCGAAGTCGTCGTAGTAGTGTGCCTTGTATCGATTCTTGAAGTCGATCGTTCCGGGTCGGAGGATTCATCAGTCTCTTGGTTTTTGAGGTAAGACGTTGTTTACAGCGTCGCACGACACGTCTTCAGTCGCCGAATTCGGGAGATAGCATTTTCCCAGCGCCGGGCGTGGTCAGGACTTTGAAGATTTCTTGAACTCGTCGGAATATCGTCAAGATGGAATTTCTTCAGAGTCTGGCGTAGTCGAAATTTGACTTTGAAGATTTCCTGAGCTCGTAGGAATATTGTCAGCACCAGTTTGAAGATTGAATCCCTTCAGAGGTTAGGTACCCAGCTCGGAGCTGCTCTAGAGCGAAGTGTTCAGTCCGACAGCTGGCAAGATAATGATTTTATCGTTGCTAGAAGGTATAACCTAAACAAAGACATATGACGGTCTGGGGGACCCAACACTGTGTCGTAGTTCGTTTCTTGAAATTCTCCAGAAATTTCCTAACAGGCTAGGCCCAGTTCTCGAACGTTCTCGGGTATTGTAGAAATTCCTCGAGGGTCTCGAAGCTTCTCTGAAGGTAGCTTGAGGCGTTTCTCTGTCGTCATGGAATCGCAATTGAGGCGATCTTTGTTTCATGGAATCTTCTGTTGTTTACTATTTTGGAGGTTCCTTGGCGTCATAGTTCGGGACTCTCTTGTGTAAAGAGTGGTATCGCCTTGGAAACCAGTAAACAACATGGCGAGCATGTAACCTTTCGTAGCTTGTTACATGGGGGTTTTCTACGTATTATTTGTATGAAGGTATGTACCTATATTTATATGTAGGAATTGTGTTCCTACACAATGCAGAAAAGACCTACTAGAACTATAGCAACAGCGTGGCGAAAGGACGATACCATTAAAAGTGACCACAAGACGATAATATTCATAATATTGAGACCACAAGACCACTTCATAATATTGAGACAGGAGGGGAAACAAGTACAGAAAATTTAACTATACAAAGATGGGCTGAGATACGTATAAGAAGAGAGAACACGGTGACACAATGTATGTGTGTCAAACAAAAATTATAAGTATACGTTTTTGGAGGACATATTGAAGCGAGTTGAGCTACATTGTTCAAAAGTAACCAGTGCATATCGCCGGGGGCTACCATGGGGGGATAAGGAAATGACCCCAAAAAAGGAGACAAAGCAATAAATTACGCCACGCCTACAAACGAGAATCTACATAAATGGACAGAAACGGTATCGTGTATTTTTGAAAGAATATAAACCGTTAATACGGAAAAAGAAACTGGAAAGACTGGGATTATCGAGGAAAGTTCTAACAATAATTGTATTATTGTAATATAAAGCCAAGAAAATCCAGAAAAATATTGTAATATAAAAAATTGAGATATATGGATGCTCAAGGCAAATATATGAGAAGTAAGATGCCACACATTGCGGTGCGAACTGTAATATAAAAATGGGGAGTGGTCTCATAGATATGAAGATCACTTACCTAGCCCACTCTGCATGTTTCTCCTCAGGGACGATGTGATCCTCTCGCTATAAAGTGCAAGGAGAGGATTGAGTTCAGTCGATAATTTTCGTGAACTACACATTAATCCTTCTCGAAGAAAACACAGCTTTCATAAAATATTGGTTTAATTATTATTACCCAATTACATGAATACAGCAATTCATTTTACAAATTCCCAGTTGAACACTCCCTCAAAAAGAAAAAAGCATGCAACTAATTCTACCAAGTTTGTAACATATTTAATAATCACTGATTTTACAATCTCATATAGAATGGATCCATTTGGAAATGTTTTAATGTTCATGGTTCATTATCATAGTTCATTATAAAAGCGTTATCATAGTTAATTACGAAAGCCCATCTTTACATAAAACATCTTAACTGTTAAGGGCACGATTACGTCAAGAGCCCTTGGCACCCTTTTACCACTGAATAAATTCTTGGTCGCTCACTATTAGGAGAATATTTGAACACTTATGAGAATTAAGTGCCATTAAGAGCCCTTCAAATGATTACCTTACCATTGAATGTGATTCAGCACCAATCGTCACGGGAGGTTAAAGATCTCGGAACGGCGAAGTAGTGAAGCCTTCACCTCGTCTCCGCAGCTGAGGTACTTACGCCCCTAAAGCTTCCTCCTTGCTCTCATTGGATAGTACCAGTGGCCCAATCAACTCGTAAAGTTCATCGAACGTCGGTTGTCGATTTACACCATTTTAAAAGAAACTTGATGAATAATTGAGAGCATCTTTTACCCTCGTGATGATTAATTTTGCTAATCTTAGTAAAGTCAGAATATTCGGAACCCACCGAATCACTATGTTGAACAATCTCTTCACTAATAGGAGTTCTAAAGTCTCAACAAAAAACTTTCTAGAATAATGGACGCCGATGTTTCTCTGATGGTGCATCAATACCTGATTGCCTCTCTAACAGTCTATCACGAATTATCGATAACAAAATATCAGAGTATACCGAAGCATTTCTGAATCGCTGACCGACTGAACGATATTCATCGTTCTCAAAAATCGTAATCAATAATCATAATCCTTCTTCTCAAAAATCAATAATAATAATAATAATTTTGAAGCGCTTCCGTTTCAATGTTAGCAGAATTCAATAGCAGAATCCCCTCCTTTCCTATTGAACTGGGCTAGCTTAACTCCACCCAACGCTGACGTCATCTCTCCTTTTTAACCAATCCTTAAGAACTATTCACTCACATGACTTCTCCTAACTGTTAAACTTTGTGAGACGTCTTTGTACCCACCAATAGCTGATCAGGTTATAATTGCAAAACGCCGTGCATGGTGGTCTGATATTTTTCGAAGTTGACATCTTATTTAATATCAACAAAACTCGTGTCTTTAGTCCCTCACAAAAGTCTATTCACTTCGCCAGACGGTGTTCCATTTCTCAGCTTCTCGCAGCCAGTTCTTTTAAATTCCCACGTCTGCTCTAGTTTATTAGCATTTCTTCGTCGACGTATGGGAGCTCGCTCACATGTGTGGTCGTAATCCCTTCCCTTTCTCCTGTCTGGCGTAGATCTGAAATACAGACTTTATCCCCCAAAACAGACATAACGAGTCTCCATTGTGCAAACGGATCGCCTCCAAAAAACCTATTGTTTCCGTGTCTCCTAGAACTTACAAAACTAAGCTTCTTTTCATTTCTCGGAAGGATTTACGAGATACCACCACTCATTGTTTATTTCAATTTTTCACAGCGCCTGGAAGCTCTTTCCTAATGATAGCTGTTTATCACCTACCATCCTCCTCCTTTTATCTCGAAATATGCCAGACCTCTCTCGAAATTGTTTAAACGTGCTTTCGTATTTCTATGCGTTCCATTTATAAGAGGCTTGCTGTTTTTCGCGCCCATTCCAACATATGAGTTTAAATATTTTACCAAGGGTTTACGGCGCACCCAATAAATGTTTATTATAAACTTTAGCAGCGCCTGAACGCGTGCTTTGGTGCTTTGTGTCTTTTGTCCCTCCCCTATTATATTTGACTCACACCAAACCTCCCTCTTTATATTTGTTGAAGGCTTTCGTAGGGCTTCTCGCGTCACATTCCAACGCCCCTTTCGTATATTTTAGGAGTCCCAAAGAAGGTGATTCCTTATTTATTCATTGACGGTTCAAAGTATTGAAACTAATTATTTCTAACAATATGGACGACACTAAAGACAGATTATGCGCATACTACAGACTGGACTGATAGAGGGTAGAAAATGATAGAAGATATAATAAAGGTAGACGATATCTTAAAACGAAGCCAAAGGGACTACGTTTCAATTAATGAAGATGGACTAGCAGACATATTCATTCGAACAGTAATGGAGACAGTTAGAGTACATAAAAGCCTTGGCTTCGACTGTATTAAACCAGAATTTATCCTACAAATGGAAGGCTATTATAGGGAAGATATAATAGACACTAAGAAACAGTGTTATAAATATGGTTATTTCCCTAGGCACTGGAAAACAAAATTGCTCAGACTACTCCTTAAACTATTCAGGAAATATAAGTCAACAATCTATGGTGGCGAATCGTGTCAGAGGGAAGAAATTTACTAAAGCCCTATGCTCCATTCAGGAGCGAAAGGATTGAAGACGAAGAAGTGAACAAACAAGCAAGTCCTACATTCCAATTACGCTTCTACAAGTCCTGGGAAAATTGTTATACAAAGTAATTGCGAACAGATTAAAAAAGAAATTACGGAAGAAGATAAATACAAATAAACATAATTTTGCAGAAGGCACAGAATAGGCTATATACGAACTTCTGAGATGAGTCAAAAATAAAAATGTGTGCTACTAGCCGTCATAGTCATTGAAGAAGCTTTTGACAGCGTGATATGGCACGTAATAATTCTAACAGTTTGAACGGAAGTGTGTTTCACAGGGTTTATTAAACATAATTTAATCCTACCTGACATACCAGTTCGTGATGTTAAAAATAGTGGCGGAAAGGATTATCCGCCGTGTTACGCAGTGTTGCACTCAAGGTACCCATACAGAAGAGTTTCCAGGTTTGTGGTTCTAGACGTGGTACTACAAAATATGGAGACAAGTGGAAAAAGCATTATGCTTATGCTGAACGTGGCCCTCCTTATCGAAGACAATAGTCGTCGAGAATTGGAAACAGAAGTTCAAAAAGTGTTGACAACATTTCAGAGAATTTACACAACCGTCCAGTTACTAACATCCAGTCAAAATCGGAAGGTCTTGTACATTCAAACAAGAGGGGAAATAAAGAAGAGACCCAATTATAAAAGAGAATTGGCGGATAACTTTGCAATTAGAGATCAAATACCAGGGTGTGATCGTCAATGAAAAATTAATATTAACCAATGTATGTAGGACAAAAATGTATGTATTACAAGAATTAACACATAATGTATGTCGGACAAATAATGACTAATTTAGTATATGGCCTCCAAAGGATTGGCTTCACAAAACAAAATTATGAAAGGGAAAGACACCTTATGGCGATTGCATAAAGCAGTGATACTACCTATACTGACTTATTGCATGGCGATGCGGCGTGACAAAGCTAAGATACAACATAATGCGCAAAAACTTTGTGATTACCATCGAATTTCCTCATAAATTCGAGTAAAAGTCACAAGAGTGTTCCAACTCACGCACTTCAGGTTTTACTAGGAGTACTGCCTATAAATCTAGTTTTAGATCAACATATGTTGCGATGTAGGGTGCGACAAAGAAGAGACTGTAAGGCTAGATACCAAGAGATATCAGCAAAGATCAAAGCTTGAAAGAAAAGAAGAGATAATGAATAATGTTTGAGTATCCCGTTGACAGTAGCCAAGGAAAGAAAAGAGGATAACGTACAGGTTGATCCGGTCAGTAAATTACATTATAAATCAGGAAGTGGTTTAAGCCAACACAAGTCCTATGCGTAATACTAACAGACCAGGGAAATTTTATGCTTGGACCGATTACTGATGATGAGCGAGCAGAATGGTACACCGGGTTAAGGAGGCGCGGGATTTATAGGACACGATGGGGAGATAAGTGAAATCTAAGAAAGAGTTTCAGGAATACGTCTAACAATATTCAGATTCTAACAATACGGGATGCATGTAGAATGAGAGAGTAGAAAATTCCACTAGCTCCACGGGGTTAGGGGCAGAAACGCCGCTACGATCGCCAAACATGGTACAGACGATACCATCGTGCAAAGGTCGTAGAGTACTGACATATCTAGCAACATATATGAGAGAATTAAATTCCACCGGAACAAAGGAACAGTGCATGGAAGAAGAATCGTTTAGAGACCATGATGGCAAGAATGGATATTGACATCTTGATTCAACAAGATGAGACAAGTATCAAGGAAAGCGACCTAATACAGAGACAATAGTCTTTCGGTCGAGATACTGGGCTGAGTTTGTAAAAATGAAATAAATAAAATCATTTTCTCCTGGCCTTTAGCAGGCACTGGACCACAACCTTTTCTCGCACCACTGACCGGAAATCCAAAGCTACTAGAGCACAGTAACCGTTCTTGTCTTCACAAGAAGAGCGCGATTCTTCATTGAGAAAGTCATGCCGAACTTCGTGTGACGCAATATCACGTAGACGCAATGTGAGGGAAAAGTCTTGTACCTCGCGTGATTATAACAAATGCAATGTGTCATATACCATTTATAGCTAAAATTAGGGACTATTTTTTTCTTAAGCCACATAATTTTGTCCTTTTCCGAGTGTATGCAGTTCATCTTTCGGGTCATTCTGAACTGTGAATTGTTCTTATTTACAGCTTTTTGAAAGTTGAGTTTCAATTATAATCACACGGTACATATTTATGTAGAATTAAGCTTCACTTATTCCGGAATACATTGGGATAATTAACCCAACATTTTAATATATAAAGACGAGAAATATAAAACCTCGAATACTATAATTTGGTTGGTAAAGGATATTAAAGATAACAAATTGAGCATAAAGAAATTCCTAGATGACGTCATATGGACACGTGTCAGAATTCCGTTTTGTCACATTTATTGTACCTTTTTTCTTTCTTTTAGTTATTAAATTATCACTATGAATCTTCCACTTGCGCGACAGTTACATGGGTCAAAATAAATGATGGATGTTTTGGATGATTTAGACCAGGGTGTTTCTACTGAAGCTGACACGTACAGTGGCAACATATTTAGAATGTCATCCGCCTTGATGGAATCATTTATGATGAAACTAATAATCTTTCCAACCAAATATTTCAAGAATTACCCAAGAAAAATGCCTTGTTGTGTTCAGATGACCCTCGATTCAGTAACTAAATTTTCGTCGCGACTGTGAAGCATCTGCAAAAAGTGTCTTTTAACTTATGGGAATTTGTGTAGAGAGAAAAGCAGGAAAATCTTTGGTGTATGTTGTGCTTGACTTAAAACTGAATTAAGTTGATTTGTAACCATATTGTGTAGGATGAAGCCTTTGCTCAACCCGAAGAGCTTATGTTCCGTAATTACGCAAAAGAAAATATGGATGCAAATTGTTTCACTGTTACGCAAGCGCCGGGTGAAATAAAAACACAACTGCAAGCAGTGCACCACAACCATTCCTGCAAGCAGATCTTCACTGCCACAGCAATCACTTGTACGTCACGCGCCGGTATTCAGCAAGACTAAGGTCAGCGGTATTTGCCAATCGCCGCATCAGCCTTTGACTACATTTTTTCTCCGTATTTTAAACAGTTTCATTAAACAGATATAAAATATGTTTTCATTTTATAAATTAAAGTAGAATAACAAACAACAATTGGAATATTACAATTACACTTTAGTTGATATTCACTTCAGCAAAGAAGATCTAAACTTTACGAATACTAGACCATAGTGTTTTGGTAAGCTACAAACTGCAGCAAGAAAAAACTTATTATCCAGCGCAAGAGCCAACATATTGGGCGACTCTCGCATGTCCTTTTCAGCCACTTGTGAGACGGCATCTGTTTGTCACGGAACTTCATGTTCACGTGCCCGTTCCCGCCTCAGGGAGGTGGGTGTAGCTTACTTTATTTCCGGAATTATTGCTCTTTCTTTTTCATCAGGTCCCGAAGTGCACACAACTGTCCCGCACACATTGAAAATATATCATACCGCGTTGAAATTATGTCTTTCCCACTTTCCACATGCCTCAATGCTTCTCGTTTGAGCCGCTCAATCATAACCCGCTCCTTGTTGTTTCGAAGGTCACACGACGAAAAGACCTCTTTCCCTTACCCACATATGCATGTCATTGCTGCAAATTCTACTACAATTAACGTCCATTATGTAATATTATTATCTCACTGCTTTTCCGTCCTATTTCATGTGGAAAGCTAGCGAAATTGCTATGCCCTATCAGTATTTCCATTATCTATTTGCTGATGTAAAACCACTTATCGTTTCTTTTCGCATAAATATAAACACGCATATCGTCCTCCATTTCTTATCCAACTTGTTTGCCATACCTTAAATATTTCCTAATTGTCCCGGCGTCGTCGTAATACCGTAATCGTAACAAATGTAAGCGAATATCTATTGGTGATATTCCCATTAATACTCCCACACTCGGATCCTATTACATCCACTCCAACGAAGATACACTATCTTTGCGCTGCATGCAAGGAGCCTTTTGACATCAATTTATCATCTTACTTGTGTTATCTGTTAACTTGTTTAACATTACTTTCTTGTCAACGTATTTGCTGCATATCCGAGTATATACCGGAGTTCCCTTTATACAGCGTGTAATGATATATTTGTCTTATTGAATCCGATTCGACAAAGGTCTTAGTAAAGCTTTCTTGTTTCTTTTTCTGTCACGTACTTAACGTGATCTGCAAATGTGATTTTTTGTCCAATATGGGTCCCAAATATTGTATTTGTCGTTCTAGTCGCACTATTTTTCCTTCCACCGTAATCACTGGGTTTCGTATTTTTTGTTTCGTAATCCACCGTAATCGTTTTGTTTTTGTATTTCCGAAGTACATCACACTTCGCTTCCCAGGAGATAATTGTAGCCATTTTCGGTTCAGTTCCGAGACTCAGAGATTCACGGCCAAATTTCCTCTCTCTTCTATTTCCTTTCTGGGTTTCCTCAAAACAGTCATACTTACATCGTCCGCATAAGTGACCGTAAAGATGTTAGTTTCATTTATGTTTCAGCGCATTATTAATGTAATTCTGTGTTGCACTTACCACTTTTTTCTCCAGAAAACGCAGCGATACCGGTTACTCAATTGCGTCGCCTGTGATTTTGGCAGAGTAAACGGAGCCAGGATAAGACTGATCTATGGGGAAAAGCGGTTCGATTATTAGTTGATACATGGGCTGCTGTGACTATTTTTAGAGTAAAAAGTCTCCGCTGCTTGAGAATCTATGACGTAGTTGTCAAATAAAAATTACGTGCACCTCGAGTCGTCATTTCTCAGACATAGAGTCAATGTTTATTAGAATTAACGATTGAATTTCTCAGCACATGATGCGTTGATTGCAGATCTGAGAATAATTTAGTTAGATTTTTTCCAAGTATGAAAGTTTTATTGGTACAGTAAGTCAGTTAGTGTCAAAGTGTCATACCACTCACCTACAGTCGTCCACTCCATATAGCAAAATTAATTTAATAAACTTGAAGCAGAACAATGCTAAAGTTGGTATGTCAAATAATTCAATTGTTGTCATAGGAAATACTATGTGTGATATAGAGCAGAAATTGCTGAAATCTTACCACCGCCAAAAACTAACGTAGAAATATATAAAATATGTTAGATAGTGGTAAGTCTAGGAATAATTGGAATTTATTCAATTAATTTGAAAGAGGTGAAGCAAGATCAACTAATTGCACCTTTGGTGCCTGAGGTTATGAGTCCAATAGAATTTTCGTTCCCCACCTGTGCAGATAGAAGAATTGTTTCTAGCCTGGAAGTAGATGGAGGAAGTACGCGCTGAGTACTGAAAACTGTGTGAAAACGAAGTGTAAATGTTTCAGAGGATTATGGGAAACAGAGGATTATGGGAAACAGGATTATGGGAAACAGAGGATAATGGGAAACAGATAATTTCTGTCTGAATATACAGAATCGGATTAGTCAAGATGGCGTGGATAGTGTGATAGTTGTAATGGATAATTGTGAGAATTTGAGGAGTAATGGTAACCAAGATGACGCAAGACAGAGCAAAGGAATTAGGTTAAGTGATGAAAATAAAGCAGATATCAAGATCAATAAGCAATGAATATTTTGAGTAACTCCGCATGTCTAGTACATGATCTGTGAAAAGTTTCCATGTCAGATCTACATATGGGCGTAAGAATGAAGATGGATAAGGAATGGGGTTTAAATTTGTTGATTTGCTCGGGAATGTAGAGCTAGCTTCGAATTTATTGGCAATTATAGCTGAGGAAGTAGATGAGGACATTGGAGAAGAGATTCTTCAGTCAAACCTTGAGAACAATATTAATTATTTGTAGAATGACTGAAGGTAAAAGGTTCAATATTTCTATTATTTAATGAATCTAATAAGGAAAGAGGTGGAAGAAAAATTTCAAACTACTATATGAACTTGTTAAGGGGACAACAAACAGTGACATTTTGTCATGTATATATATAGTTCAATTACGTGACCTCAGCGATATCTTCAAAAAGAGATTTTTTGATTATTTTAAATTAGATAATACTCCTACAACCTAGTATTATATCCCTCTTGGAGATGAGTTATTCATCTCCTCGAGTGCCGTCTGGAGTGTTGACGTACTAGTAGGACTTTCCCTGACATTTTGAGTGATATTGTTCTCTGTAGTGCTGACCATTCTCTGTTGGATGTCCTCACCTATTGTGGGGATATACCTTGTGGTGTTGGATGTCCTAACATATTCTGTGCTGCCGGAAAGTGATGATATGACTATTTAATCTGAGCGCTGTGCTTGGAAGTAAATTCAACTGAACAAATGATACTGCCTGCAATACCAAGAAACTGCGTGCCGTTAGAAGAGCGGTGAAGCGAAAGCGGCCAAGAAGACTTCAAAAGATGACGAGTGGGGTGTCGTGGTGACAAGTGTTTATCCTGATGTTATTTGTATTTTCCAGACTATGGACGAGCCAACGGCGCCGAGGGTTGAGCCTCTCAGTAGTGATTGCGTGTGTGGTACGCGTCGTGTGCGGCTCATTTTGCGTTTGTGACCGCCAAAATTGTGACTGTCTCCCGTGAAGAGTATTTTTCACATAGACCTCCATATCCTTGAAGCGGGATAAGTCATTCGAGAAATAGAGAATCATATCCAACGATTCAGTGAATGTTGGTTTAGGGGGAATGTTGGTTGGTCGGGGTTTAGTTCTCTCTGACCTACACTGGGTGGCAAGGGTGAGAGACTTTTGAACACCCAGAAACTCAGGGAACCTTAGCGAGTAATTCGGCGGATGATAAGCTGAAAATTCTTGTGGGTCAAATTTCACATCGTAATAATACACGGGATAGCTTGAATGCTCGCGTTACATTTCGCTAATATTTCAAACACTTTAGGAAAGCATGATCTGATCTTTCTAATACTTATGGGTCTTTAGATCCTCTTTAAAACGCCTTGAACGTGAACCATAGGGTTCTCACTGAGCTGGTAACCTTGTTGAATCAAACTGGCATAGTCTTTGGGGTGGTGCAAAACTGTTACACTGCGCTTTTGCGCATATTCAAACATTGCACGAGATGCTGGAAGGCTGAAGGACACAATTAGATATTTTACAGAGTTGATTAAAGTCATTCCTATATTAATTAATTTCAGTACCCTCCTTCCCATTATGGTCATCGCCTCACGCTCATTATCTGATGGCATGGAGTTCATGTGATTTTGCGCACATCTGACAATCGCTCTATGTAATAGCACGAGTACGCGTATTAAGTCACGCAACGGACGCTTGCTCGCCAGCATATCACTACATCAAGGTCAGTAGTGTCACCTCTTCAGTCATGGCCTACGAGGTTGAACTATGACGAGCTACGACGAGCGACACGCGTTGTTGTCGATTATAGTTTGTAAATCGCACGAGTGCATCTCTTCCTTTCTTTGGTAAAATGATACGCGTCCCTCCATCCAGCTGACAGTCGTGGGTTTCAAATTTGTCTTTACGACGGAAAACACGCAAACAACCATGACAGTGAAATACACGATGCCTATCTTTCGATAGTTCTGAACCGAGTAATCGACTCATATCCTTAATACAACAATAGTGACGAAAATATAATAATAGATTCGTATGAAGTTGTTTTACTGTTCGAGGTTGTAAATGACTTGTACGACCCACTTGTTTTGCGTCGTCGACCATAACAAGCGATGCACATGACACGAATATTCAGGATTCTGGTCTTCAAGTCTATGTATACCGCAAACGTTCATCGGGAAGTGAATCCCTTTCAAATTTAACGTATCCATGAGTCTATGAAACACGTCGCGATAGTGCGACGGTCGACATGAATTTTGGATATGTGGACGCATTCGATGACACAACACTGCCGCTGTCGACCAAAGAAAACATTGTTCATCCTCATTCTGAACATTCACGATTCCCTTTTTCTAAATGCATGACGCAAAGCTACATATCCCGATTCGACATGTGAGCTATCCATTCAATGAATATAAAGGAGAAGGGAAACAAGTTTTCTTTATAGCCTTCCCGTTATCCCTCTCACTAAAATCGTTAAACCTGGCCTCAACAATATTTTACCGATCGTTTCGTTCACGATGCCGACGTGAAAACACACTTGCCGGTGAGGAAAAGTGGCTGCCCTCTCGCTACAGTCATCTGAAGCCGGAAGATGGAAGGTCCAGCATCTACTCCGTTTGATTTCTGGCTCAGAACCTCTACGCCATGGCTGCAACCGACTTCTCTATGGCCAACTCTCAGCACCACCACGACTGTGTAAGTACTAATAAATGCATCCAATGAGCTCTGAGCGTCTCTATGTCAGACCAACCCCCTCCCTCGCCTAATCAGATCTTAACCCCCCCTAAGTCGTATCCAACCTTAGTAGCTCATACAAAACCTAGAGTTTCTATTGGCTGCCTATATCCCCTACTCTACAGGTTGACGACGGCGGAAGCGGCGGCGATAGCGATAGCGCGTGTCGGTTGGCAACGGTGTCGCGCGACAATACTGATGTCGCAGCTCTGCTCTGCGACCTCGAAGAAGGCAGCGATGTGCACTCCTCCACGTCTGGATTCAGACTGATGAGGGCAAGTGAGATAAGGAAAAAGGAGGCGAAACATCAGGGACAGGGAAGGAAATGGTTGTGGAGATGGTAATTGGAGGTGGTGATGATGAAGTACGAGCAGAAGGAGGTGGAAGGGGGAGGTGTTGAGGTAGGAGCAGAGGAAGGTGGAAGAGGTGTAGGGGTGGGTGAAGGAGTAGGAGAAAAATGTTAGGTCAGATGTGAAGCTAGGAGAGAACCGAAGTGATGTTTTCGAGACGGTCTCAGGTGTAAACCGTACTGGGTAGTCTTTGGCAGTCAGGTGTGGTTGCAAATCCAAAAAATGTGATTTTTGTGTCTGCCAGGTGATGTTTTAGGGAGATGTTTGCCAGGTTAATTTCGTGGTTTATTTGTGGAACGTTGAAGCGTGGAGGCAGGTTAGAGAGTACTATGTTTGTGTGCTGAGAGGCCGTTTATAGAAATCAAAGTGACTAGTTTCAATCAGTGAATGGTCAGAGACGGTGATCGAAAGTAAAAGACAGTGTGGAGGTGGGAACGAACACTCCTTGCACGTTCGTTATTCTGTGAATGTTAAAAACGCTCAAAATATTATATAAGGTCTTGGAGGTCAACAGTTTCATGGACTAATTTCCTCCTCCTAGAGGAAGGGGGCAAAAGGGATGTTAAAGTTGTTACCGTGTTCCCCACACACCATGGATTCGAACAAGGGGATATCCCGCTAGGGTGCCAGAGTTGACACGGGATATAGCTGGGGCACGCAGAGATTTCCAACAACGCCGCCGACCAGAGGGGAGGTCGCCACTTCGCACCCCCACACTGGAGTTCAGTAATCTTGGTCTTCATAAAACATAAGGGTTTCTCAAAACCATGAGTGATAAGTTGTTTTTCATCTACGGATTTTTTAATTATAGGATGAAAAATATTTAGTCCGAAGCATCGATCACTCTATTATTAAGAGAGAGGGATAATTAAAAGAATGTTCACGCACATTAACTGTATTTGAAAAATATCCACCAACAGTGGCGCCGACTTCATAAGGATTGGGGAGCTGAACCGCTTACAGTGTTACCTAAAGTGGGTGTGAACTTCTCCAATATTCTGGACTTAAAAGTTGTTAAAGATATCGATATCGTGTAAAAGTAAAGAAAAAACGCAGTTTTTAAGGTTTCCTTTATTGCTCTCTTATCGTAAGTGTCGTATTGCATATGGAAATGAAAATATTAGTGTATGTTGTAGGTAAATGACGTTTTATTTTAAGTCACGTGTATAAATAAATTTAATTACGTTATTCTATAAATAAACTTAGTTAAACCTACGAATAAGTTAAATTTTCCGTCATATAAGAACGCACATCATATAAGAACAATTAAATGAGTTTATGCGTTATGCTCACCAAACAATATTGATAACTGTTCGTATTGTGTTGTGTGTTTCAAATTCAAGCATAATAACTAGATTTTATAATGTTGCAACAAATAATAATAATAATACGTATCGTAGAATTGTGATTATTCTGGACTTCTTGTAAACGCAATTCATAAAACACGAAATGCCGTCTGAGATGGAATGTCACGAACTTCTCTCGAATGAACAGCAGTTACAAGTAGTCACACACAGGTGCTGGTTCGTCACTCATTGCGCTAAAAGTATAATGGTTTTCAACACTTAGTAAAAACTAAAATGTTGTTGAACACATATAATTTTTTGTAAATGTGAAAAAGAGTCATGTCAGTTCCATAGTGACCGTCATTGGGTGCAGACATGCTTGATTGGAGTTCTAGGTAAAAGGATTAGGCGATGGGTTGTTCAAATGTTAGAAAGCTACCGGGTATAAGTGGGGACCTCGATCGCATGCTTCAGTAATGTGAGGAAACAAGGGCTTGAGAATGAAGGAAAAGAAGACACCCTAATGGCAGAAAATGGTTTAAGTTTTGTAATTATTAAAGTATGACTATTAATGGGTGGAACCGAATAGAATCGAGCTCTGTTAGTCTCATAGTCTCACTACAGTTGTGGCAGTGTGAAAAGGTAAGTGATGGACTTAGGGGTGAAAGTGTGATAGATGCTTCAAAAAATCAGACTATAAGAAGATTTAAATAACAGAAAACAATTTGCAACTCGCGAACATACAAATAGATGATCAACAGAAAATGCGAATTTGAGACGACTTTGGAAAGCCAGAGATGGAAAAGAGGAAGTAAATGTAGAGGGTAGCTCAGAACATCAGGTCAATGAGCGATTTAAGGGACACGTAACAACTAAGGATTGCTTAGTACTCGGTGATTCCATAGTCAGACACGCGGGAGCCGAAGACGAGATGATGGACGTGAAATGTTTTCCAGGATTTCGAATTCAACTATTGAGGCAAGTTATTGAAAATATAAAAAATAGAAAATTTAGAAACAAAGAAACAAATTACATAAGACATGTCAACAATGATTATATCATAGGGGAGATGTTTGACTTCACTGTTGCAGCGAAGGAGAAATTCGCGGACTGAAATATATACGTAAGCAGCGTGGTAATGAGAAGAGACACTCAATGGAGACGAATTTCAAAATCATTCGAAACTGAAACAGAAATGTTGCAGGTAAAGACGGTGGAACCAGTTTATCGGATAAATACAAATATGAACGCGACGGCTTGCATTTAAATCGCCGGGAAGCAACAAGTCGAATTAAGTTGTATTTAAAAATACGAGGAAGTTGCGAAAGAGTCTGACGCATCGGAGCCGGTGCAGAATGATGCAATTGAGGCGCTTGTGGTTTTTTGACGCGTCGACGGCGATGAAGGGACGGTGGCAAAAAGGAAAACTCGCGAAGACTGGTGGGAGAAGGCGGAAAAGGTCACGATGGAAGCTTTGACGGCGGCGACGGAGGTGACGGTGGTGAGGGACGCGGCGATGCCGGCAAGGGAGATTCCGGTGACTACAGGGAAATGGAGAACTTTTCGACGTCGACAATGGGCACAAATTCAATATTACTAATGAGGTAAGAAGGATTTTTGGACTCGGTGTGTATTTTGCCACTGCTGCTGGTAAATTGTAGACTGAACAGAAATAAAAGGTTATTGTTCGATATATTATTAGACTTGTACGATCTACACATAGTTATTAGCATAGCATCGTGGTTTGACGTAAATATTAATGTTGCAGAAATATTTAGATCAGGATATGCAATTTATCGAACGGACAGAGAAAATAAATGGTTGAGGGGTTTTTATTTGTATTCAAATATTTTCAACAGNATAAATGGTTGAGGGGTTTTTATTTGTATTCAAATATTTTCAACAGTTCTTTATTATTTTCAGATGGTTGCTAATGAATTGTAAAGTGTTAATTGAAACCAAAGATTGTGAAAACAAAGGTAAACTAGTCACAGCATATCTAGCACCGGATACAGATAAAGAAATACTTGTGAAAATTAAAGAACTCCACCTCAACGATACTAGATTTATGAGTCACGTAGTAATCGCAGGAGTCCTTAACTTTTCAAAAGTAAGATGGAAAGAAAAAGTTGTCGCGAGGGATGATGCACAGTTATTAGCGGACGATACGGCACAGGAAAGGGAGTTAGCACAGCTAACACTAGAACCGACAAGGGGAGAAGCTTTACTGTAAGTTTATCTCGTTAAGCCCAAAGATTTATTTCTCTCAACCGTGGTAATACTAGGTATATGTGACCACAAAGTTCAACTAGAATTACAATAGGCAACCCACTTAAAACAATATTCCACAATGACTAGAAAAGTACTTCAATACGGGAAAGCAAACATAAATGCAATTCAAGAATTTTTATATTTTAATTACAATGAGTGGTTGTTAGAAGGGTGAAACATTGAAGAAATATGAAGAAATTCTAAATTGTTAATCACGAATGCAACAAAATTATTCGTTCCCATCAAAACAATTAAATATGACTAACAAGGGAACTTTCAAAATGCGCAGGTCGAAAGTGGTCCTGATTTTTTTTGTACCGAAATATATATGCTATTTATATGTCCTTTCTAAATATTAGCGACGGTGGCACATTGAAAGGCACTGAAGAAAATCGTGAAGTTAGCCAATTTTTGGCGTGTAGTTTCCTNAAAGGCACTGAAGAAAATCGTGAAGTTAGCCAATTTTTGGCGTGTAGTTTCCTCTCACACTATGGACAATCATGAGGACAGACAAGCCTTTCCTCTACCGTCCGAAACTATGGCTGTAGTAGACAGACCTCCGACTGCTGCTATGAGTTGCATTACGTGCCGAGATATCACCACAAAATCCTTATCCGATACTTTGCAACGAGTCCCCTAAGGATGCAAGGGATGTCTTACTCTCACAGTGCTTCTTGTAAGATAGTCATATGTGTGTAAAGTTTGATTGAAATTGCTCGAGACAATCAAGAGTTGTGGTGGGATACATAGGATACATACATAAAACATTTTAACACCCATTTCACCCTCCTAGGGGTGGAGTTCCGTAAAGCCCTTTCTTATCGGACGTCTACACACTAAAAAGGAATCTACTTGCCAAATTTCAAAGTTGTAGGCTTTGTAGTTTCGTGATTAGTCAGCCAGTCGGTCAGTCACTGGNAAAATTGAATTAAGCTCTCTTAAAGCAGCAATTGGCACACACACACATAGGCATGCGGTCGGTTCAGAGATGCCATACCATAAAACTCCTGTAAAAGCTTAACTATTCGTCCAAATTATACGATTAAAAGACGTTTTTATGTTTGTTAAATTCGCAAAACAAAGAACCCATTAAATTTGATGAAGATTTATTTCTTCCTTCTTAATCATTGGAAATACGTTTATTCGTCTCAGAATACCCAATAAACATGGACTTGCCCCAATATAAGACTTTTTACGTTATTTTTACAACTCACGCTTCCCAACCTCATCTCTAAGAATACGTTGCTCCTATGTGATCTCGTCTTGAACATAACGGCATTGGGAGTTGACACATCTCGTCAATCCTAAAACGATGTATGCGGTGCACACTTATTTATTTTTATATATTTCAATATTACTATTCAATTATTTTTATCCGTAAACCCTTTTCCACCCCCCACCCAAGGGGTGCTAGTGGTGTGTTTGTTTCATGACGGCCGAGTTCAGACTTACACGATATCGGGATTTCACTATCAACTCAGTGACGCCGCATATATTGACTCGTCACTGGTATGTCATGGCTTCTCCTTCCCTAGAGATACTGGAGTTGATACGGGTTGATTGTGAGCTTTCAAGTCTCCGAGAATGTCACCTCTAATTGCAGCGATCACGAAAACTACGATCTCAATACTGATATCGGCCACTTTCAATTATATTTACATTTAACTCCTTCTACAAAGGGTGTTTATTCCTTCTAGGGCTGATCGTGTACTTATTTGGAAATGAGGGTGTCACTTCAGTTCAGCGGTCCCAAAAATTATTTATTCGACTCCAATATTTTATTATGTACACCTGTCTTTCACTTCAAAACCCCTTCCCCGGGGATGCTAAGGGTGTATTATCGGCAATTTAGACTGGTTGTGAACATACAAAGAACCGGGGACGCTCTCACCCACCTCAACGGCACCGAAAAGTATGATTTCGAATCTAATATTGGATTTCTCCATTATTTTTACATGTCATCCCCTTCTCACCACCTCCCTAGGGGTGCAACGGATGTCTTACCCTCTTAGTGCTTGTTGCCGTATAGTTGGTCATTTGTGTATCAAGTTTGGCACAATAGCACTCTATAGTTTTGATGGGATACGTACATAAAACATTCCACCTTCATTTTCCCCCGTTGGGGATGGACTTGCTGATTTAGCTTTACCATGATGGACTTAGTTCTGCTTTTCAGTGAAAGGTATTGGGAAATGGCTGGTTTATTTGGCTGTCGTGAAATGGGGAAAATATCCTAAAAACGACGAGGCAAACTTCCGAATTCTTCAATTTACAGACAGATCTTCCTCTCCGCTTTTTTGTCTCTTGTTTTCTTATATATTTTCCAATCGATAATAGATAATTATTTGAAATTTTATAATTAATAAAGATTTTAAAATGTGTATAGAAGTAGGCACCTTTGCAACGTATCTACCAAATTTTCATGTATTTCACCTCTGAACTGAATAAATGCCTTATTGACATTTCATAATGTCAACAATTAAATCAAATAACATGCTTTTGTTAATAGAAGTTCAAACAAACAACCATCCTTTCACTGAGACACTCCCTAATAAAAACGAAAACATAAGTATAAAGCACAAAGGAGTCTGCTTTCCAATAAAAAAATTGTGATGTAGAATCCTCGTCGAAGATGTATCCAAACTCTCCCTATTCTCTAAGTGCTGCTCTCATAATTCTCTTTTGCATCATTACTGAATCACAGAATGTATGATAACAAATTCGTCTTTTAAGTACTTACTGTGTAAATACAGTTCTTTTTTTTTCATCCTTATCCTATATATAATATTAAAATCCTTTTCTTTCGCCAGTGGGTCAAAAATCGGGGAAACAGGTTTGCAAAAATTTCAAAGTATGAAGTGCTAGATTAAAGTATATTTTTTTCTTTTGTACAACAATCGTAAAATATACCCTGTCAATTTACAGTCTTAATTAACTCGCCAACCATTTTCAAGTGTGTCACTTTGCCCTATACTATTCTAAACCATCTGACAGTTACAAATCGGATGATATTAGTTTTTTAGTTAAGCAAATCTTTGAATGGACTGGCAAGGAGGAAGTTTTGTGTAGTTTGACAACCAAATACTTTCTTCTGTGATTTTTAAGTGGATTCAATTTTTACTCGTACTCGATTAGTTTCATATTGATAGAGACTTTTCACATTGATTTCGTGGATGCCAATGTTTTTTCCCGTCCATGTTGCCATCCCACGTGCCACGTGACTTTCTACGCCCACGTATGCGTGACTTCCATGCGACATACCACATGACACATTCATGCAGGGGTGGGGGATCATAGATAGTAGTCGTACTTGTGGGGCGGAACGAGTCATTTGTTGATGTGGGATCGTTGCGTCTGCGTTGCGTTAGAGGTCTGTGTTCTGTGGCATTTCCTCTCTTTTAGTGTCTCAGCAATTTAAACAATAGAGGTAAGTAAAACGCGTTAATGAAATTAGTTGCATAAGTTGAGAGTTAGTAATTATATTGTATGTCCTAATTTGGTATTAAGAATTTGATATCATGTCCCATCAAAATTCCTCCCTTCATCGTGAAATTCCTCAAGTTTTGACTGTGTTGATAAGAACTGGAATAACTCCTCTCATTTCCAGCTGAAATACGTTTCAAAGACTTATTTGTTAATCTGTGGTGCAACACCGACCCGAGGATCACTTGCGATCCGTAGCTATATATCCTAAGCTTCATGCAAACGATTTCTATCACAATAATATTCTTATCCTCATGAAATTAAAAATATTAATATCCCATAATTCTTGGACATTTCGTTGACATACAGTGAGATTGTTCTTTTTTTTATGCGGTGAAACATTTGGAAACGAATTAATACGACCTACAGGACTTCAACTTACACAGAAATGTCTCCTTTCTTTAATAACATGAACGTAAAAAGCTATTTTAAAACGAGCTTTTATTTAGAAAGTACTCCACTAAAAGTAAAATACAATGTAATCAAATTGAAAATTGAAAATCGATATTACGAAAAAAGTTCCTTTTTTGGTCACTCATCATTAGTGCAAGTATCTTGAAGGTAGATAAACGTAAATATTTTTAAAATATAAATTTTAAAAACTTGAGGAATTTTTTAAAAGAATTTTTAAAGTAGTATTAGTATTTACGAGGGTGATTTGCGGCGTAGTGCAGAACGCAATCACATTTTACCTCTGTTGACTGCTGTTGAAATTCTGACTATGGTTAGTGACCAAGAAGGGAAATTTTTTCTAGTTAAACGTTTTTTAAACAATTTTGCTGAACGTAGTTTTAAACTATGTACTATAGTACTCTTTAACAAAAGGCTTGTTACAAAATGTTCACGTTTATTTTTTGCATTATAATTTGTTTATTATTTATCAAATGATTACTTACTCAACTGTCCTATCATTCGCCATTGGGAAATTCCAGTGCCCCCCTCCTACCATCATCATCAGACACACAAGTTAATGAGTACATGGAAATACTGAATCATTAAAATACATAGTTGTCTCTGCTTTTATTTGAATTATTAAAAAAATTGCTTCTACTAAAATAAAAATAAAAAGTGATTAACAGAGGATTTTGAATGCATGACATCACATGTTACGTTGAACTCATTTAGTGCATACCAGGTTCTAATACTTATTGTAATGCGTTAAGCACGCGCCATGAGAATGCTTCCGTAAAATCGATAGAATTAAACGCAACAACCAGTGGCTTTCTATTGATTCTTCGTTGTACAAGCGTATAACTCCAAGATTATTGCTCAATCATTTTTCAGACACATTTAAGGTTTAACTGGCATTGCTGACTGCCGCGGTTGGAGTCGGTTACTTCCAACCGCTGCAGTTCGTGCTTCTCGCTGAAACTGCTCAGTGCAGCGGTCAATTCCTCTCTGGCACGCCGTTCATTCTGTTGTAGGTCTTGGTGACCGGAAATTGTATTAATTAACAAGTATTAAAACGCGGTGTATTAAATTATTAGCCCATGAGAACTGCATTCGCTCTTCGTGCGCAAGAACTAGTCTAGCCTATCGACGGGTCAATCTGAACCGAAATTTTTTTCTACGTATACTGAGTACGGGTAAGGACAAGGTCATTTATTGATGTACAGCTTGAAGATGTTAATATAATATTTTGCACCATTTTTAATTTGCTTAGTCAATTAATTTCCTCTATCAAAAGAGGTTTAAAACGTTAAAAACTCATTCTTGTAACAATTTATAATTTATTAAGAAAAGCATATCATTTAAATAAATAATCTAAGTATTGCACTAATGTGTTATTATCATTACATGATACTGAATAAATACACCTGCAATACAATTAACCGCAAATTCAGCAGAGAATATCTTCAGGGCAAAAGTCCACAGGTTGTAAAGATAACCTCAGACCATCACAGAATGGCAGCAGTGATAAGACCCAGGCCAATTTCATAAGAGATATGCAATGTGCCAATCATTTTTTTTATATTCAATGAATTTGAAGAAAAAGGAGTGAAGCAACTAACAATACTGCAGACATGGGAAGTGTAGCGGAGAAAGGATCACATTGTTTACTTGAGACTGGTCGTAAAATTCCGGTACCAAAGAAAGGGAAGCGTGTGAAAGACATACAATCTACAACGTTACAAGTTATCGCATTAGTTCAGTCAATTACAATGAAAAGAAGAAATTCCATATTTACTTACGGAAAAGCAAAAAGAACATTATAGGCAACTCGGTAAAGAATAAGTGGCACATATCACAATGAAAATGAGATTGGACTTAGCACATACATAAATTATGTTTTTTTGTTCTATTTTGCACTTTTATTTTATAGATATCAAGAAATTTTCATTTTTGTGACTAAAAAGGGCAATTTGTTTCTATCTTTAAAGTTTGAAGAGTAAAAAAAAATGTTTTTATAATAAATCCGTGTTCGCAAATTTGGCATTTAGAACCATTCTACGGATAAGTATACAATTGAAAACAACTTTTACAAACAAACAAATTTAATTAAAAAAATTAAATTACGTGTAAACCTATGAAAAATAAATTATTTTCGTATTCTTTCAAAGTCTACTGTACTTTCAAAATTCTTTTTAAATTAATTATCACATAATACTCGTATATCAAATATAATAAATAGTTTCTATCTTTTTGCATGGCTTCCGCTATGTTCCTTCACATTTTATTGTTCGACAATAGATTGCGAAAACCTTTATGATTTCGTCACATTGGATTCACTGTGGAAAGGAGTCACTTCGGAATCCCAGTTTCCTTTAAAATTAGAAATAAATATAACTTTGTTTAGAAATCGAAGGTAGAAAGAAATCAAGTGAACGGTTGTCTAAAAGCGTTATTTTCAATAGTAAACTAATATATCTCTATAAATTAAATAATTCATGGAAGATTATTTATAAATTATGGCTTTCTTTTATAATTAAAACACTTATATTGGTGACTAAGTTCATTAAATAGAGAACATCGCCAAAAAACATCACTTTGATTCGAATTTGATGTATAGACGAAAGCACTCTAATTTACTGCTGATGCATATCTCAAAATTGATACTTAACCACTAAAGAAAAGGTGCTTGAAACTTGAGGAGCTCATGAGAAATGAGTGCGAGCCCTGATTTTCGACTACGGGTAAGAGAAGATTCTTTCTACTTAAACTCGCCAATGTTTCGTCTGAAGTATATTTGGGCTCTTTTAATGATTATTACTTTCCCTCGTCACCTCCTCTTGAGTTTGAGTCAACCATATTGTTTTTCACAAGCTTGTCATCGGTTATCGCATCAAGTATTTCCCATTTCTATAAAAAAAAAGTCAAAAATTAAAATTAGGGAAATATCTCATTTGACTGGCGGACGAACAGAACTGGCAACCTAATTGTCTTCCACGATCGACAACTAATAATTAATTTATAGTGTATATATATTCTAATGCACCCTTCTGTGCATTAACATAACTATAAAATAAGGATTCGGTACTTCTGATGCGATTACCACAATTTATTCTGACAATAGTAAGGTATAAACAATACATATAACATTTACAATAAATACAAAATTCTTTTGCCCCACAGTACCAAAATACAAATATAAATCCCTCGCAACTGATTGCGCAATGTTACATTGAGCTCATTCTCTTGATTCGCGCATTTACAGTTAAAATTTATACAATCAATTTTGGAAAAACAATATTAAAACAGCACGAAATAAGCAATAGATACGTTTTCCCTTCTGATATTTAATAAACAGTTCTTTTTTTAAACGCCTTTTCTTCTCTTCTTTCTTCTTAAAACAAACCCCAATTTTTACAGTTAATGCGATAAATTCAACTCCAATGCAACGTTCTCTTTCGCAAGATACTAGTTAACATCGAATTACAAAATTAAATATGAGTCCCTAATCAACGAAATCACTTCGTATAATGTCCGTCTCACAGAGACGTATACTCACAACCAGCGTATTTCCTTCGAAATCGTGTTCAACCGCCACAGCTCGAAACACCTCTTCCCATCAATGTAGACTTCAACACCTGCTTCAGAATTCGTCCAGTGACCTTGACTCACGCCCGCTCTACCACGATTTTCTTCCACGTGCTCCCCTAGTTCGATCGGCTTTCGCGACAGATTTTCTCAACCGCTGGCGTGCAAATGTTTCCGGATTTGTATGAAAACTTTTGCAATACGTTGCTGGCTTCACTTGGAGGCCTTGATNCTTTATACTTTGACTGCGATAAAATATCATAAAATGATATTTCCGTAACTTGCGTCTTCACGCCTAATAGAAATTACTGATTTTAAAAATCAATGTTCCGATCTTTTACTATAAATTCAGATTGGCTCGTTCTCGTTCAATAAATCTGGGTACGATTACAACGTGATTCTACCCGCTGATGGTCTGCGTGATAAAGATCACTCGTATCAATTAAG
>NNCF01129905.1:0-25448 GCA_002313205.1 Laupala kohalensis | reverse complement strand
AATTATGGAACATTATCATTTATTAAATACAACGGAGAATTATCTAAAAATATCAATAATTAAACGTACATACAACACCAAAATATTACATAAGAAACAAAAGGACTTATATATCTGACAAATATCTACAAATAGCCAGCCCAGGGTAAAATTGGTTTTGCATCTCCTGCTTTCAGACGAGTATCATGTTGTCAAGCAACTAGTAGCCTTCTACTCTTCGGCTTTCGATGACACAATTGTCCGTTCTTGCTACCAATGAATAATTTATTCTAGGAAAGAAAAACAACTATAAAACTATTTGATAACAAGCAATGGCCAGAACAAGAATTTCAATTTCACACCTGGTATATTATATTTTAATTCCCTAACGTTAAATGTCTTTTTTAATTTGTAATTCATAAGTAAAAAGGAAGTGGAGAAGGGGTAGAGCAAAACTCCTAGGTATGATGTCCATATTTCTACTCTTACAGGGCTATTATTTTTATTGGTCTTTTTTGTTCTTTGGGAGGACTATTTTTGGTTATTGGGGACTTGCTTCGGGTCAAGTGGTAAAATTGGTACAATTAACATTATAAAACATTGTTTAAGAATAAAACTAAAATAAAGTAATAATAATAA
This sequence comes from Laupala kohalensis, assembly GCA_002313205.1. NCBI lineage: Eukaryota > Metazoa > Arthropoda > Insecta > Orthoptera > Trigonidiidae > Laupala > Laupala kohalensis. Next base: position 24,830 of record NNCF01129905.1, on the reverse strand, counting down.
AATAATAAAATTCTCAGCGATAAAATGTTACTGTCAGATAAAAATAAAAATGGTTTAAAATAAAAATAATTGAACGTATAAGACATAATGGTAATTGATAATTAAAATTACTAAAGTAGTCATTAATGTGTCCAAATAAATAAAAATATACTTGTTTTGCTTAATATAATTCTGTAGAACGCATGAATTTGTGATTAAAATAAAAATAATATATTAAAAATAATACTTACACACTTCCTACGTATTAAGTCTGTATAAAGCATGAATAAGATAAAAACAAAAAGTATTATAATATTAAAGTTATGTTCCATTTTCTATCTTGTCCGACGTAGCTCTTGGAGGTTTTATTCCCATTTAAGTTCTTGTGTAATGATCTAAGTCCAACAAAAGACGTAGATTGGAAGCCCATAGAGAAGTCAGGTTTTCTCGATTTAGTTCCTTCTTGGTTAGGTATTCAAACTCATTCCTAATATAGTAAAATTCAGAGCTGTCTGTTAGCAGATGTAACGATGTGTCACTGTCCGCATCGGCAGAGCGGGTCATCTGTCAGGTTAAAAGATGCCAGTCGTTAGTTGAACGGACCGTGGTTGGTAATGATCCATACTGACTCTTTTCTGGGAAGATGATCAGTTCCACGTCACCCCATGGCAGAGACGTATGGCAGAAAAGTAAACACAGAACGTGCCTGGGATGACTCGCTCCATCTTTACTGTCATCGTTTCAGAATCAGGTTGGTGATTGTGTTTCTCGATGAGTTTTTTGTACTGATCTGAATCACTGACTTATCATCTCCGAGTGTCTTTAGGATTACCTGACCTGTTGTACTGGATTCCGCAGAATAATATCCCTTACCAATGAAAAATCCTTGGATCTTCTCACTGCGTATCTAGCTGCTAGTTTCTGTGCCATGAGGTCAAGAGATAAAAGTCCTGTTAGCACTTGAAGCCCTTCGGTTGCTGGTATTCTATATACTCTCGTGATGGCTAATAGAGGCACTCTTTGAGCTTTATCAAGTATAGCTCTTGATCTTGAGAGTTGTGTCGTTGGTACCCACACAGAGCAGCTGTACATAATAATCGGCACGAAGGTTCCCTGGTAAATTGCCTTGCAAGTGCGAGGCGAGATGAGTCTCTGCTCGCCAGCTATTCTTCTTAATTTTGAAAAGAGTGCTTTTCCTTCATAACATACCATTTCCAAATGTTCTTTGAAGTTTAATTTAGGGTCTATCAACACTCCAAGGTATTTCTGTATTTTCACCGATTTTATTCTCTTGTTGTTAATGCATAATGGCGGCGCGGTTCTACTGTTGCCACCTTTGAAAAATATCAAAGATGTTTTCGCAGGTGACAATTCCAATGTAGCTTCCGCACACTATTTCATAATTTTCCTAATAGCCTCTTGACCCTTTGCGTATAATGTGGCTCTTGTATCAGCCTCTATGAGAACAGTCATATCATCAGCATTCGCAATGAAGGTACAGTTGTCCTCACCTGAATCACAAACAATGGGATCTATGATTAGGTTTCACAGAATAGGTCCACAATTTCAACCCTGTGGACATCCTTTGTTCGTAATTTTAGTTTTCTCAAGTATTCCAGATTTAATGGTAGCGTTGCGATTCTTAAAATAGTCGTTGTACAAGTTATACAGACTTCTTGGACATTTGATCTCCCTTAGTCGATGTAAAATATATGGCCACCATGCATTATCTAAGACCCCTTTTATGTCAAAGAAAAATCCCACCTAATGTTTATATCTGGTGTTTTTGATTCCGGTGACTCATTTACTTACAGCATCTTCTGTTGAACAATTTTTTTCGGAAGCCGAATTGACAGTTCGAGAATCCTCCGTTGTCTTCCATATATTTCACAAGACGGTTGGTTCGATCTTGTCCAGGATTTTCCCTAAAATTGGTAATAAACAGATTGGCCTAAATGGCTTTATTTCTTCTGTGATTTCTTTGCTTTTTGGTATAACATGTACAATGGCTTTCTTCCATATACTTGGAAATAGATGTCATCCGCAGCATCCCGTGCAGCTCTTACGATTTCACCGGATGATTTATAATTTTCTTCTTGTTGTTATCTTGAGCCACAACCGGCTGATCGCTTGCGCTCCCGACATCGACCTTCGAAGCCATTGTTTCCGCCAGTCAGCACCTTACTCAGCGTCCGAGCGCGCACGCACGCCGCTCCGCGACGCTGAGCCCACAGGAGAAGATGGCGCAATGTTACAACAGTTATATAAATGAAATTAATCAAGTTTAAATTTTCTTCAACTCAAACACGTAAAAACACAAAATCAATCAACCATGTCGTCACAAATACATTACTCTACACATAGAACCAAAACTAAACTAACACTACAACATTTACCCACTGAAACATTGACAAGCAGCGGAGTGTATTAAAACGTAACCGCCTTCGACAAAGCTCAGACAGCAGTTAATTGAGTCTGTCAAGATACTTTCTGCGCCACTAAATAATGAGTCAGCAAGAACTATGATAAATATCCATGTCATCGTATTGCCAGGAAATAAACAATGCACAATCGGCATACCGCTATGAATAAGCTACGTAGAAAAGTACAAGGAACGCTAACTATTTAGTTCAATTATTTTTCAACAATATTACTCATGTATCGATGCTCTTTACAAGCTAGTACATAGTGCATGTTAAAAATAATGCACGCTTCATTCAGATATATTAAGTGCTTGGAGTAAATTATCCAGAGAGTAAATAGGTTTATTATCCTCAACGTGGTCATGCGTAGTTTTAAACTGTTTCTTTTGGCAAAAGAAATAAATTATTTATTCGTATTTCAGTTTCAATACTTAATTCGTATTGATTATTATTGTAAATAATATATTTTAACACTTACAGAATTCTTTGACGAGGTAGATAAGGAGCGTAACTAAATAACAGGAAGTAAATAAAACAGTATCACCTATTTAACCGAAATAATTAATAGATACGATTAGTGTTTATGAATATAATTTCGAAATTTCAAAGTGCAAAAAAATTAATTCTTTAGTTCCTAATTAAGTTATATAAGAATATTTATGGTCTGCTGGCTTTGTTTTTGCGCTAATAATATCCTATTTATTTTATATTTATTAATAATTTATATTTTGAAATAGAATATAAATCTTGCTGATCTTATCTCCCCCAGAAACAAAAAAACAGAATTTGTATATTAGAGATTCTTTTATATGTACTAGTAAAAAAATTTCTTTAATAAACTTTTTAAATTGAGTGAAATGAAGACGATTAGAATATAGAGTAACGTATGAAAATCGTCCCACTCCTAATATAATGCCGCTCCCTAGTCCAGACTGAGAAACGTATATGAGAAAGTATGTGCAATGATTTTGCACCACTATTTGAACTTGTGTTGAATATTCGTCATAAACGAAGCTGTTTGAGCTTATTACAATCCCGTAGTTATCTGGATATTTCTCCATTCCAGGTAAGTTTTTTTTTTTGCAAAACCTCAATGCTACCTACCTAAATTAGCTTATTATCCACCACGTGGTCATACGCAGGTTTTAACTGTTTTTAGCAATAAATTGAATTTCTATTTGAAATTTGAAGTAGAAATAAATATGTAATACGCAGAAGAAATATGAAAGTCATGTTGGTAGAATTTTTAAGAATTGGGAATTGGATGTTGTCTGGCGGCGAGAAGCGATCTGGGTGGTAAGCTGGCTTTAGGAATGTAAATGGGGGGTTTGGCGTGCCCTCAGAGATGACACGGCAAAAATATACAGGTTAGGAAAACATTTACAGTAGAAGTTTGAAACATAAAATAAAATTTAAGTGTTATTGCGAAGGTCTGTGTTTGAAATTGGAATAGAAATTTCTTAAGTGAAAGAGACGCGAAATTAGCTGTCTTCAATAATTGAAGTGTGTGGAAAAATGATAAACAATTCTTGAAGGGACGACAAGATAGGAATGTTAACTTCATCTGTTCGAAGGGACGCGTTGTGATCTGCGCACGTGCCCTAGCCACTTTGAGAGGTGACGTTAATTTGTCACAAGGCAAATTAAGGGGAGCCCTCTGGCCAGAGTCAACGAGAATGACACAGGGATATTTTATTTCGCAGAACTAAGAAGGGCAAGATATGCCTTGTATAAATAACAGTCGGGTTAAACCCAATTAGAAATTTCGTGCCATCGAGCAATATTCGGCAACCTAGTGATGTGAGGAAGTGACCGTTCAAAAGACTTTTGGGGCCTTGTAGTGGAAAGAGGTGGTGAGATTTGCCAGATCTTTCAAAATAAATTGGCTTCGTCGGAACGACACTCATAAAACTTTATGATCTAAGTTAAACGTAACGTCAAAGCTAATAGGAAATTTTTGGTGTGTAAACAGATTTTCGGAACTCGTGAAAGAAAGAAGCAGGAATATTAACAAATACTGCTATTGGCTGAGAACCCTTCTACGTCACTTGGTGACTGACCTATCAAAGATACCTCAAGGGTAATAGAAATCGATTGCCATTGGAGGACAGAAATCATGACGTCAGAAAATGGTGGAGTTAATTTCTAAGTTTTTGGGACTCTGGCGGGGAGAACTAATATAAAAGAACGAACGCTACAGGAACACGAGCTTATCAATATTGTTCAGGCTCGCTTATTCTTAAACAGATGTTTAGCTGATGAGTATTCGTGTTATTATTCTGATGTTCGGTATATGTTGTCGCTTGATCAAAGTTCTGTCTCGTTAATGTTAATGACGAGGTCAGAAAATCTGATTGTTGAAACCAGACTTAATTTTCGTGAGGAGGAACTTTTTCTTTGGAACACGAACAATTCACAATCTTGTTGACTTGTTCTATATTATGTGTTATTACGAGCATTTCACATGTTGATCATTTGGCTTGGATTGATTACAACTTTAATGAACTTTGGAATTTTAAACCTACGCTGTTGATCAGTTATAAGTTTCGGTAGCCGGCGTGCTACGAGCACATTTGAATTTGAACAAGCAACAATTCAGCAATTATGAAATTAAATAAATATCAAGTGCGGTGTCTTCCTCAATGGGATCGGAAGGAGATGGTCATGGCTTCCGGTATGCTGTGCGGGTGGTCGCCTGCGTCTAACTCTGATGAATCGAAGAACTCCGAATGCCTGGCGATAATCATTGGTATCGTCTGAGGAAGGGCGTACTGGTCTGACATCACTCCATTTGGCTTCTGATGGTCTAACTTGGAAGTATTATAATTAAGGTAATTACTGACTGGTTGCATCCAGTATTTTGTTTATAATTCGCTGCGAGAAGAACCAGTGAATTGAACTCTTATGTTTGGACTCTTGTGGTAATCAAGAACATTAATTGACAAGGTCATGGAAGGTAAACGATTGTTTAAAAAATCATACTCTCAATTGCAAAGCTTAATTGATCGTTGACTGAAACAATTGTTTAGCCAGTATCATAATTGCTTGAAGAGTGTATTCTATCATTATGTGTGGTATTTTGATTTTGGGGGAACATTGAAAGGATATATGTTGGGGAAAGTGCTGGCGTGTGAAAAAATAGTAAGTAAGAATAATGTATAATTTGGATATGAATAAATAATTAAGATCAATTTTACACAGTGCTGTGTTTCCTTCTCGAAGGACGAGGTATATTTTACGATATATTAGATGGGCCGAACCCTATATGCCCTAGTTGTTTTATCGAACAGGGGAAGCTGACTTCAATGAGCCAGGTAAGAGCTAACGAGAGATTGCTTGGACAACCCCTTTGTTTCTTCTAATGTTATAAAATCTTACCATGTATAGTAAGATTTGATTAATTTACAATAAATAATCAAAGTTAATAGATTATTTTCAGTACAAAATGTATTTCAAACGAACGGTTGCCGCAACCACAGGCCTCAAATGACAAAAGGAATAGGATAAAAGCTTTTTGACCGTTTGGAATAAAATTACTCATTCAAATAAACAATCGAAGTAAGAGCCGAAGAATCAGATTTTATCTTACGGAAAATAACACGTAGTTCGTAAGAACGGAACAACTGAATTCGCGTGTCTTTAGAAGGAAGAAAAGGTCGCACCAGGGCGCGGCGAGGCATGCTCTAACCCAAAAGCACAATAGGTTTATGATGGTTTTAAAGGAAGACAACGCTTGTGGAAGTCTCTAGGGTGTGCGCCGCGACCAGTGTTTAAGGTGCGTAGCACCAGATGTTAAAAGGATGGATATTTTAAAGGGCGGGAAACGTAAACAAATATTACGTCTTTGAGGGCGAGTGCCGCCTAGTGAAAATCGCCGCAAAGATGACGGTTGCAAAAAGTTTGTTGAGAACCAGAAGCGTCGAAGACGCCCGACGAGTCCAGAAACAAGTCAAATCTAGCCACTGACTAGAAACGTCGCAAAGTGGGGATTTCGATTCCATTTGGAGAATCAGTCACATGACTGTTCAAAATTTTAGATCGTGGGTGGAAATGGTGAATGACGTAGTAGTAGAAGACCCATTTAAGCGACTGCAACATCAAAATAACTCTCAGCTCACTCTCATCTTAGAAGTTTCGGTCAGATTATTTTAGAGCGTTTCAGCTCACATCTCACATATTTCGTTCGAGCTCGGAGACCATCTTACATTGTACTTCGAGAAACTTCTCACATTTTCGTTCGAGCTCATAATCAGAGAGCTGAGATTTTAGAAAGGTTTTCGTTCGAGATGCAGCTCACATCTCAGAATATTTTCCGGTCGAGACTCACGTTCGGATCATAGAGCATTTTGTTAGGGCTTTTAAATTATAAGCACTTTACTATTGTTAGTTAAAAGGTGTTCCAACGCTAAAATATTAAGTTGATGAACATTCCACCGAGTTGATCTCTTCATTCGGTTCGAAAACGCCGCGGTTGTTCGGTCGTAGTATCTCGCACGGAGTCGCCAGGGAGCTTAATGGAATTCCTGTTCGCGGAACGAGCCGATGGTTTTCCGAGAATGATGACGTCACCTGCTGGAGCGACTACACGCGCTATTGATGACCTGCTGAAATGCCGTCTGGATGTCTGCCTTCCATTTTTCACATCGACTGATTGATCTATCAACATGTAAGGTAGAGCGTAAAAGTTGGTTACATCCAACTATAGATAATAGGCGCAGTGGCGAGAAGATGAGTGACTTATTAATAAATGATGAAAGCCCTAGCAGTGAACTATTGAACTTGATTACCTATTGAGAGCTATGGGCAGTGATATGAAAAGGGTTAATATATCCTCATTGTAATATAATGTAATTTTCACTAAAGGTTTGTTTTGAAGAGAATAACGGTGTTAAATCCAGTGTACCATGTTCTTTTAGGGGGATGTAAAAAGGTAGTATTTTGATTGTGTGTTAACATTAAAATAATTTGTTTATAACGCGTTTTCCTAGTAGGAACCCCAGTATGTGTTCTTCCTTTGATTAATATACATGCAAGAACCCAGAGAAGATATGTCTATCAGGATGTGAATGAGGGCGAACCATTACATCATCACTTTAACTCATGCTCATTTTTTGTTTTGCTTGCCTTATAAATTTCTCATTTTGTTTTGTTAGATTATATATAGTCAATAAACATTTTTATGGCATTTATATATTTATGGCATATAAAAGGAGTGTAAGCAATAAATACAAATAAATCCCATTATTTAAAAAGGTAGATGATAAAGTAATGAACTATACCTAGCGTTTTCGTCTGGCTCGAAGCTAATAATTCAACAAGAAGTGTCTTTTATTAGAGAATTGAAAGTAAAATAAATATTCAGAATATTAATTCACTGTACCTGTGCTTCATCCATGTTAAATAAAATTCAAGTTTCTTGATATAGTAAACAAATACGTGAATGTTGCAGATAAGAATTCCGCTAATTCGGATGTAATGTATATTAATTCTACTTTACGTCCAGAAAATTTAAGCAAAATCGTTGGACAAGTTTTTGAAAAATATTCAAAAATTTACATTGACTTTCTTGATAAGTGCCCTTTATATTCAAGTAAAAAGAAAAAGAAATTTTTGGTGGGGTTTTACGAGTCGCCGACAGCGAGGTCATTAGAGCCCTAAACTTTTTATACAGGTAGGGAAGATGTAGTTACGCACTAAGGAGAGCCGGCATGACTCTTACCGCGTGTGGGACTCGCCAATTGACGCAGCCATACTCACTAAAAACTCTCATGAATTACAAAATTCCAAACAAAAAAGAGACGAGAAACAAAAGAATCCTAAAACATTATAAAAAACGAAAACAAAAAAAGGAAAATTTAGAGAGAGAAAATGTAAATTCAAAGTGAAGGGAAAAAAGGTTTAAAGTCGAACCCTCCCGGGAACTTGTGTGAGGATCCCCGTTTCGTGTATGGATTTGAGTAATGACATACTAAGAAAGATAAGATATTGTTCGAGAGGCCACATTCCTGAATGAATCTAAAAAGGCGTCTCAAAATCGGTTCATATTACCCCAGCATATCGTTCATATGTTCGGTAGATTGTGTCGCCATCGGCTGGTATTATATTTGAGACAGTCTAGAAGAAAGTGTTCCACAGTAAGTGTTGTGTTGCAAGTTTCACAGATGGGGGACGTTCACCGCGTAAGAGGTGACCATGGGTAAGATAGCAGTGGCCAATGCGAAGACGTGTAAGGATTATTTCTTCACGTCTGTTCGCACCGGATGATGACACTCAAGTCTTAACGCAGTATTTTACCTACTTCAGCTTTAAGGTGCAAGTTTGCCATTCGGCTTGCCATGTCCCAAGAAGAGACGATCTTATGGCGATCTTTGAACCTTACATAGGAACAGATGAAAGGTCAAGGACTGCCCTCTGTGTTACCCGCTTCACTGCCTCATCCCCTTCTTCATGACCCATAATATCCACGTCCCCAGGAACCCAACAAAAGACTATTTCAATTTTTTTAAATACTAGATGACTTATTAGATTCTGAATTGTCAGCGTAAGGGTGTCAGAAGTGTACAGTGAAGACACTGACCACAGAGCACTAATAGAGTCACGGCAGAGAACCACACGTCGTATTGAACATAGCTGGATGGACTTCAGAGCCTCAAGGATTGCAAATTTTTCAGCAGTGTACGCGTTGCAAAAGGAATGGAGGCGATAAGAACGGGTGGCACTGTGGCAGTGGAAAGCAGCACCAACGGAATTATTCATTGATGAGCCATAAGTGTTTATGAACATATGATCCAAATAGAAGTTTGTTAGTTCTCCGAAGTGCTGTTGGTAGACAGCAGCAGGAGTGTCTTGCTTTGAAAGTTTTGATAGTGGAAAGTCGATGGTTGGTTGGATGGAGGACCGAGGTGGTGTGAGAAAGTGTGGGTATTTCATTAGAGGTGCTGTGATGACATTTTGCTTTAGCAGTTGTTTAAAACGGACACCCGCTGGGCGGGTTACGAAGGTCTTGCAGCGTAAGATGAATTTTTTTTGGAGAATGTAGGTGTTGCCGAGTGGGGTGATTTGAAACCCCCATCAATTTCACTCCATAAGATCCAAGTAGAATATCACGTCTCTTGTTAAGAGATGGTACGCCAGCGTCTACTAGTAAGCATTCTATTCGACTAGTGCGGAAGACACCAGTTGCAATGCGGACTCCTGCATGATGGATACTGTTTAGGGTCCTGAGTGTCGACGGTGATGCAGAGGCGTATACAGTACTGCCATAATCTAATACAGAGCGATCGAGACTTCTATACAGACGAAGAAGGCAAGTGTGGTCTGCGCCCCCCAATGGTGCGCTTACGAAGCGAAGGATTTTTATGGAAGAATTACAATATGATTGTAGTTTCCGGATGTGATTGTGCCAAGTTAGTGTGCTTTCGAATGTGAGACCCAAGAATTTTGCGGAGTCAACGAAAGGAAGACGTTGGCCCCCATGAAAAGATATGGATCATAATGGAGATGGTATATTCTACAGAAATACAGCAGGACTTTGATACAGAAAAACTAAAGCCGGTAGACATGCTCCACTCATGTAAACGGATTAAAACCAATTGCAATTGTCTCTTGATGACAGAGGTGCTGCTAGACTAACAATAGATGGCGAAGTCGTCAAAAAAANTGTGGGACACCGTTTTCCAAAGGATGACTAGATGATAAATAAGTAACGAGGCGAACGCGGAAATAGCGTGGAGATAGGAAGCTCTCCAGGAACAGGGAGACAACCTCGGAATCCCCACAAGTGCAATGTGCGTAGAATTCCGAACCTCCAGGTTGTGTCATAAGCTTTTTCCAGGTCAAAAGAGATGGTCACTTGGTGTTCTCTTAATACAAACAAAAATGAGATGGTAGATGTCATCGCAACATGGTGGTCTAGTGTTGACCGTTGTTTTCTGAAACCACATTGGATATTTGTCAGAAGGTTTCGCGATTCCAGAGACCAAACAAGGCGACGATTGAACATTCTTTCTATCAATTTGCAAACGCAGCTTGTCAGAGAAAGCGGTCTAATGTGTGACGGATTAGATCGATCTTTTACCTCCTTCGGAAGTGGAATAATTATGGCCTCGCGGCATTGAGCAGGGATGGTATACTCTTTTCAAATACAATTAAATAACTTCAGAAGGAATTTTATGCCTATCTCTGGAAGATGTTTTAGCATCGCATTATGTATTTGATCAGGACCGGGGGCTGTATCTTTCGAAACCGCAAGGGCAGAGGTAAGCTCCGTAATAGAGAATGGAATATTACATTCCTCGTCTCTGCAATTGGAGAAATCCAAGCAACACTTTTCCGCGCGAGCTTTCTGTTCAAGAAACGTTGGAGAAAAACCGGAGGAGTTAGAGACTCTTTCGTAGTGCGATGCAAGTTCCTCAGCGATGACTTCGGGTGAAGTTTCGAGCTGTCCATTCATATAGAGACCAGGGATGGAGAAAGAGGCCCACGTACCTCGAATCTTGCGAACTTTCTGCCATACGACAGATGATGGAGTACGGCTTGTAAGAAATTAAATGTAAGCCTTCCAGAAGGAGGACTTACTTTCTCGAAGAGTTCGTTTTGCTCTGGCTCTGCACCTTTAAACCCCAATGAGATTTTCAACAGTGGGATACTTGTTAAGCCGCGCTAAAGTTTTCTTTCTAGCGCTGACCACCATTCCGCAATCCGAATTCCACCACGGAACAGGGCCATGCTTTTGATCACATGATGATATAGGGATGGCAACATCGGCGGTTTTTAGAACCGCATTGGTGAAATGAGATGCCATAGCATCCACATCGGTTAAAGGCTCATAGCAAAGATTGATGTTGCGTTTAAACAGATCCCAGTCTGCTTATTTCAATATCCGGCGTCAAACCGAGGGACAAAATACGTTGAAATGTATAAGAATTGGGTAGTGATCACTCCCATACAGATTGTCATGAACTAACCAGTCTAAGATTGGGTAAAGAGAGGAACTGTAGATGGTTAAATCCAACACCGAGAAAGGTCGGGATGTTGTACAGAAGTGGGTGGAGTGGCTCGTGTTAAGGAGCACTATATCTCGGCTGTGTAAGAGTTTTTCAATGATATCAGCCTTTGGCCAGTTGTGTGAAGAACCCCACATCAAATTATGTGCATTAAAATCCCCGACGATAAGAAATTGGGAAGGAAACTGGTCCATCACACCGGTAAGATCTTTCTTCGTGAATGATTGCTCAGGGATGATATAAATATTACAAACCGTAAATGTAAGGGGTGGTAAGGCTCTTCCTCATACATACGGATTGAAAGACGCTTGATATAGAGACTTCTTTGGCACAGACTGAAGCGTCTACGAATACAGCGACTCCACCGTGTGCCCGTAGCCCGTCTTCTAAGTCCGTTCTATTAACAGGTATAACCACGAGAGAAAAAAGAGTGTTTTGGTAAGAGGTGTGTTTCCTTAAGGCATACTATTAGAGGAGAACGTCGAGACAGTAAGAGTTTTAGGTCATCTGAACGGTAATGATTTCCATTCAGATTCCAGGAAAGAAGAGCCATGGCCTGGAGTTTATCTGCACTTTCTGAGGTGTTTTGATTTCTTTTTGTGGACGACTATAAAGTTAGATCTAGCTCTGGTCCCCTCCCCGAGAGAGTCGCCGTGGTCACTGCTGGAGTGATGACTCGCGGACATAACAAATCCTCTATTTTTTCTCCTTGAGCGTTGGCGACTACAGGAAAGTGAGCCAACAACATTCGAATCTGAGTTTAAAGAGACATGTTTACGGAACATCTTAGTGTTAGAAGTCCTCTGCCGAGAACGACCCCGAGATGGACGTCGGGGTGATCGGGGATCGGCAAACTTCGGTTGCTTAGTTGTAGTGGCATTAGATGTTGAAATTTGTGTGGATGTAGAGGTTGAGACAGATGTTAATTTTCGCTTAGTAATTTTGTACTTGGTATAATTATTTTACACCCTAGAAGTTCTTCTTGAAACCGGGAGGACTTGCATGCCTGGTTTCCAGAGTCGCACTTTTGTGCATTTCTTCGAAATTCACCTGACACCCAAAGAAGGCTGTAGGTCGTTTCGAAGAGTTCGTCGCTGACGCAATCATTTTAAGCATGCTGTCAGGATGTTTTATCAGGTAGCGTAGCCTCAGGGAAAGAGGCCCTATCCGTAACTCGGATCCTTTGGATCTCTTTCTCCATTAGATACTTCGCGCATGCGTTTGAATTGGAGGGGGGCTCTCCATACAATTTACATAGCACGGGGGCAACGAGCAAGGTGTCGACTCGTGTGCTGGCTGACCGCAAGTCACACAATTATCGCAGGACGACTTGCATCGATCGAAAGAATGACCGAACTTGTGGCACCTGATGCACCGCAGAGAGTTCGGTACATACTGACGAACACGCAAGGTAATGAAACTACAAGGGATAATCTCTGGAAGAGAGGGACGATCGAATGTTAAGATTAGTGTGGAAGTGAGGACTAACTTTCCCTGAACTATCCTCTTGATCCTACGGATATTTACCACGCCTTCGGCTCAGAGAAGGCCTTGAGGTCTTCATCAGACTCATGTGTAAAGTCGTCGTGGTTGACGACTCCCTTGCACATGTTCAGTTTGTGGTGGGTACAAGTCTTTATCTGAAGGCCTAAAATTTCTGTTAATACCAAAATGATCTCTATCTGTTTGTCTGTACGGGCTTCCAACAGAATATCTCCATTCCGCTGGCGCACGACAGACTGTAGCTTGCCAATTGCTCCGTCGATCGCTTTAGGAAGGCGACAGGCACATACACTCATAAACGTTTTGCCTTCTTGCAAACACTGCATTAAAAGGAAGCGAGGCTTTGTGGGTCTATTGCTACCCTTACAGAAAATAACTCTTCAAAGCAGCAGTTTCACCAAAACGTCGCTTCTTCCTAGAGGAAGAGGTATAGGGGGAGCGCGGTTTTTTTTGGGGGTGGTTTTTGGGGGAAGTTGTTTCCATGCATATGGATTTTAAATTTCATCGCCGTGTTCCCCATCCACCTCGGAGTCCAACAAGGGGACACCCCACTGGGATGCCAGAGTTGACACGGGGATATAGCGGGGACACGCACGGTTCTTTAAGCAGGGTTGCTACAATGCCGCCGACCTGCGGGAAGGACACCCTGCGCGCCCCTCTCACCCTGGAGTTCAGCCGAAGATCTAGTTCGAACCTATTGGTCAGGGGTGGGTTAGCCCCCGATCACCCATCTAGAAGAGGCCGAGGTCAAAGCGAGAATATTGGGGAGCATCTAGGAATGCACGCAGCAGTTCCTCAACTCACCAGGACACCCATTCCCTCCGACACGGGTCGCCATGCACAGCAAACACATGGGTAAGCGTTCAGCACACAGAGATTGCCAGTAAAAGTGAAAAGCTAGGAATATAGGAGAAAAGTAAAGAGAAAGAAAAGAAACACTCGAGCGCCTTCTCTGTATTCCACGGCCAGGACGTGGACGGACTTACTTTGACGGAAAAAAGAAATTTAATAGCATATGCATATTTAAGAGGTAAATTCTACCATAAAAACGAAAAATATAAAATACTTTTCCATTCGGTCAGGAGTGCTGCTCACACGAACGGACTGACGGTCGTCGAGCGAAAAACTACTTTTTCGGAATCATGGGTCTCCAAAACGTATATTTCTATATACTACGTATATGAGAAAGTAAAAAGTTAAGCGATACAATTGTTAATGATTACATGAGTAACAATATATTTACTATAGGATTTCTGTGCGATGGAACGCCAAGCTGTCAAACGCATTCAACTANATATGAGAAAGTAAAAAGTTAAGCGATACAATTGTTAATGATTACATGAGTAACAATATATTTACTATAGGATTTCTGTGCGATGGAATGCCAAGCTGTCAAACGCATTCAGACAAGGACTAACACCTCGTAGCTCGACGATAAATTTGAACAGTGCAATATGATACTGTCGGGAGCTGATGTGAAGTCTCATTGCTGTTGTAATCGTCACGTGGCGTCCCACTACCTAAGGATAACGGCCACATTTAAACGAAACTTCCATTAATGCTACTGAATTAGATCGTAGTTTTCTGATTGTTCAACTTTATTGAGAAGGGAAAAAATGCATTGTTCTTTATTGTTGGCACCGACGCAAAAATACAGATGTGCGCCTTCCCCCCGCCGACCTCTTCAATAGCAATATTAAGCCACTACTAACCATGCTGAGGGCAAGTAGCGGACTATCTTGTTCTCACTCCGTCGAGAGACAATCTTCATAATGAATAAAGTATGTTCATAGGGAATCCGAAGAGAACAAAATTAGCTTATCTTCAGGAGACCCCGAAGAGACTATCTTCAAACGATAAAGTGAGGACTATGTCAAGAGTACGACCTGAGGACATGTTGCGGACTAACTGGACAAGACTATTTCGAGATCATCTTCACTGTAAGAACTATTACTTTTCACAGAATATTCTCCGTGGACAAAAGAAGGATATTCTGAGAAGATACCGTAGAGACTATCCTCTAAAGATATAATGAGGACTAAGTCACCAGTACTAACTGCAGATATCTTCCTGACTATCTGGAGATAATCTTTAATGTACGAACTAAGTAAGTTCATAGTATATCTTTCACAGAGAAACTGAGGATATTCTGCAAACACCTATTCAAAATCTACTTAAACCTGTATTCCACGGATTAATTCCGTAAACCAAAGTAGAGATATCTTCTAAGTGTTCTTGACAGATGATCGTGAAAAGAAAAGTTTGGAATTAATACTAGGATGCCCACAGGACAGACTTTCCCCACTGGGTCTATATATAATGTTCCCTCCCCCCTTCGGCGGAGTGCTGCATCTAACACGTGGTGGAAGTAGCCGGCAACAGCTAACGTCGCGATCTGAACTTTCAAGCCTCGCATCAATGGAGCCAACCTATCGTGGCGGAGTGCCGCCGCCACCAGTCACCGACCGAGGCGAGCAGCAGATAAGATTTTAAGGGAAGCAGCAGTCGCATGGTGGAGTTGCGTTGTAGAGTCACATAGGAGCAGTGGCGTAGCATAGTAACCGCAGTAGTAGAAGCGAGGATCATCTGACCGATCGGCAACGAGACGGTTGTGAAGCACGTGACGCGCGGTGCCAGTACAGAGGCATCGTTATGTCGTCCGGTCCGTCGATACCGGAGATGTTCAGTAAAAGTAACTAGAGTGGGATGTTTGCGCTCGAACATTTTGCAATTTCGTGAAGAGTCTGTTAATACTTTCTACTGAATGGTGAGCGCGTTAAATTTTAGGACTCATAGAATAACGTGATTCCAGTGGAATGAATGTATTATAGATTTTGTAAATTTTATGTAATGTCTTGTTTGGAACATAAATGGAATTTATTTAAATGAGGGACATCCTTTACTCCTAAATGTGTGTGTATCCTGAAGGAAAAAGGTCCATCACATTATATATATGAAGTGTCAATGTAAACTAACATTTTTTATATTTTTTTTAAATTTACCCAGTGGACCAAAAACTGAAGCGTTATGAAAAAATACTTCTATATATTTAAACCACCACCACCTATACTTTTTATCACAGGAATATTTTGTGCTTTTTCTTTTTTTCTTCTACGGCGTAAGAGTTGCTTTGTCATTCTTGCTTGCCGAAGTTAACCAACCGCAACTTTCAAGGAACTGAGTGCCTGGAGCTCGTGTGGGTGACCTTCGAAAGATCAGTGATGTAATTTCGATGAAGTCAATGACACAAGTGTGTCTTCGTCAATGGAAAAAAAACCACTCTGTGTAGTAGTGCAATTGAGACACTAAACTATGTATTCCAACAACGTTTCTATTTTTTTTAAATTTATTCTTTATTGCTACATCGATTATACAGAGATCGTACTGTCACACCACCCAAATTTCCATTATTTGTGACAAAGAATAAGAAAAAGAAACGTGGACTAGTAATAGAAACTTGGAACATGGTAATTTGTTGAAGATAATTTTATTTCTTGCAACACTAAAACGTCACATCCCTTAGTAGCAAAAGGTTACATTAGCTCGTTTGGACTATTATGAACAGCAACAAGACCAATGAGAATCTTTAGTGCATTGTCTTGACACCAATGCAGAAAGAAAACTGTTTGCGTGAAATGCTCAGCTCTAACTCTTATACTCGTAATATCAGGCAATATTTATACCGAATGAAATTTTTNTTGCAACACTAAAACGTCACATCCCTTAGTAGCAAAAGGTTACATTAGCTCGTTTGGACTATTATGAACAGCAACAAGACCAATGAGAGTCTTTAGTGCATTGTCTTGACACCAATGCAGAAAGAAAACTGTTTGCGTGAAATGCTCAGCTCTAACTCTTATACTCGTAATATCAGGCAATATTTGTACCGAATGAAATTTTTCTCTTTTATAAAAAACTCGGAATTAAATCATAAAATTGAGACAATCACTCGGAGTAAAAAACTTGAACATGAAATGTAGCATGATCGACAATGTGACATTCCGCTTTCTTAAAGAGGTGCCATAACTCCTAATAAATAAGCAGAAAACTTTCTATATTACAAATATATAAACAAATAAATGTTTGTATATTTGTTAACTATGATTGTGAAAACTAAAAGGGTTACAGACCTCGGGTACCATATGAAGTAGAATTATTCATAAGCAAAAATATAGTTTGTTCCATTATACGATAAATTATAAATGTACAAATCAAAGATATATTAAAGAATATAGTAAAAAAGTAGCTTATTTTTTGAATATGCAACACGTTAAACGTAGCAGTATAACGCTTATCATCATAATTATTCAGAAATTGAGTTATGTTCAAGAACTACATTATTCATTAAACATCCAATCTCAATCATTTCATTGTAGTTAATTGAAATAAGTTTTTTATGTTCATTACTTCTGATCTTGAAAACTGAATAGGTTATCGACTTCGCGAGTTTTCCACGTGAAGCAGAACCATTCAACTAGAAATATAGACTAGTTTAAAGTCTGATAAGTTGTTTCACAAATTTTTATTAAATTTTAAATAAAACTACTCTGCTAGTAACATCAGGTTTACGGACGTTATGTTTCGATGTGTCTAGCGAGTTCGCTCTTTCGTACCTATAAATAGTGTAAAAACATTCAGAAGTGACCAAATGCTTTTATTAGTTTTCATTAGGATCACGTGAATGAATTTCCGTTGAAACTTTATATTTTTACTACGCAACAAAAGATTTAACGAAAAAAAAAATTACGATGTAAAGATTATGTTATGGTAAGTGTAAAATTGTTGTTGCATTATAAGAATAATTAAATTCAGTTAATACTTCTCAGTAAAATAAGTATTTGTTTACACATTTAATAATTTTCCTTCAAATGAGCTAGTTCTGTAATTGTAAAACATATATAAATAGAATTTCGAAAACTATAACAAAATTATCTCCAATTTACACCTCATACAATAGAAATATCAGAGAGGTTCTTCGTGCTCTCCTAATTGTATTATATTATTGTATGTTATTCATATTCAGTATCAGTACATAAAATGTTCATGTTAAATATCTGAAAATTTAATGTTAAATATCTAAATAATTGTGAAAATTCTCGATTCAAGCATAAGAAACGCAAAAAGCAGTAATGTCTCGTGTATGAAAGACATATTTTTAATGCAGTGAGTACTCCAGAAATTGTACTATCCTTCATTTCAAAAAACTTCATTTATCGGATAGATAAACATTTAATAATACTAATTCTATCCTTCAAATCCAGCTCCGGCAAAATCGCATCTGCCAAAATTAATTTGAAAGCACATGCATATGTCAGAAGTAAATTCTATCCTAAATAAAATATTTTTCCGTTCGGTCAGGAGTGCTGCGCAGACGGACGGACGTCCAGCCAAAAACCACTTTTTCGGAATCAGGGGTCTCCAAAACGGATATTTCTCGTTTTCGAATTTGTTCACGATTACAGTCCTTTCTATATACTACGTATATGAGAAAGTAACATCACTATATCTATATTCCAACAATGTAAAGAAAACAAGAGAATTAGAGAATAACTAAACACGAACCCATTTTGTTCTATGCAAAACCTTATAATGTCGTAACAGTAATCATGTAAATATATTAAAGAAAATGTGAAGTAAAGAAAGTAAAATGTGATTAATGCACGTTCTAAGGAATTCGTATTGTATTCGCACTTTTCGAAGAAAAGGCACAGAAATAGAAATATTTGGAAATAAATATGAAGTATTTGGTCATGAAGTATTAGAAAACAAATATTACAACTTCAACAACATTGAAATTCTGACATACCTACTATATATTCTTACCTATACTTAAAATTGCAAAATTTTTTGTTCGTACTCGCTTTCCACGCTGGGGGTTTTACCCCCAGACCCCCATATACCGGGCTGCGCCCGTGCTAAGCCATCTAGAGCAAAAATCCTTATTGCTACATTAAATTGATCACCGCGTTGACCATCGAAGGCAGTCATCCGGTGACACTGAATCTAAAAGCAGAGAATAGGTTTTGGGTGCATGTATAATTAATAGCAATACAAATATACAGAAAAATGCCTGAATAATTGTATGTAATTACTATCCTGAAGAATTTTCAAATAAAAATATGTATTCCTCAAATCTGACTCTCGTAAACATGCCAAACTATTCTTTCTAAATTACTGGTATATGCATACCAACGTTACCAATGTATATGTCAATGAAATAAAATATGCCTACTAATTGTGTTTTGTCACTGCACTAGGTAAAATTGATTTAATTATTACCAATTATTTAAACACGCTTTTCACTTTCTTGCATTAATCATTCGCACCTTAATTTGTCGTGTCTTAAATCCAATGTTCTTTCAATAAATATCAACGTGAAATTTCGTTTCATATATTATATTCATTCCCTGTTATTTGTTATTAAATACAAAAAATGGTAAACACACGTACAAAATGAAAGAATAAATCCATACAAATTCTCAATATATACTCTACATTATTATATTGGATATTGATAATTTATTCTTTGAGTGGTATTGCTCAAGGTCAACTGTATTCAAGGAGTAAACAATAGGCCATTTGCATGCAAAAGATACAAACAATAAAACAAATAATATCTTGCAATGATACGTATAAAAGAGATATGACTGATTTAATTACTATTTCACGAGAAGCGTTGAAACATAAACTAAAATTTAGTATCTTAGCCTTTAAAATTACACAAATGTAGAAAAATATATTCACATTATTTGGATGTGTGTCTTAGATGTACATAAAATGTAAATACGGTCCATTGTTGGACATATTATAAGGGGGTCAGAAATAGTGAAAATTAGAAATATTAATAAATACGATTAAAGTAGAACTTAAAACATTATCGAGAAATATAAAATTAATTCAGTGTAAATAATAAACATCTTTGCAATGTAAATAAAATACAAATACTTACCTGAGCTAATCATTCACAAAAATTCAAACGACACATTATTGAATAAAAGCTATTTTAACAAATACAACTTCACAGCGATTACGTTTCCAGCTTATCATTGTTATTCTTCAGATCACGTTTAAAATGTCCACAAATATCAATTTTCGTTATTTTATTTGCACAAAGACACGAAACAATTTAACACATATGGTATTTATTACAAACTGATGTTAAAATTAAAGCACTCAATACTTCAACACGTATATAAAACCTTAAATAACTTGCACCTTCCTTCGATAAATCCCAATACGTTTCTTCTGACGTTCGCCTCCACTCTACTATATTTTTGTAAACATTCGAGGTGGCTTTGGTAAGTTCATGGCACATCAACCAGCTAATGCTCGTTTGATTTACGTAATATTAAATCACCGAAAAATGTACTTAAAATTTAAATACTCGAATTTTCAGAAATTTATCATTCACTGTTATTCTCTAGCTGTGAGAAAAACCAAATTTCATGCTTCTACGACTAGTAGAAGGCTTATTAATTTAAAGATACATGTTTCTTGACAAATTTTCTATGAATATTTTGCTAATTTGTATTGATTCTTATAAATTCAAAATAAAATCAATTCATTTATGTCCACATTCTATTTGTGTCATTTTTTCGCAGTGTGTCGTAGAGTTGGCGCACTTTTCAGATAACAGCTGTCAAGATTTCTACTTCTATCTTTTGCAAACATAATTTTTCTGTCGGGCATAACTAAAAATATATCCAACACCACACAATTCGTTGCTGTCTTAGACTATGACATTCCCACACCAGATAACATCAAACGCAAAAGCTGTGTAGTACTAACTTGACAATTTCCTCAGAGGAAATCTCTTACAAGCCGTGTAGATGACACATTGCCAGCCCAGCATTTGGGTAAAGAGACCTGACAAAAGGTAAACTTAAGTTAAAGAGAACAGAATAGCCTTCTTTGCTATTGGTTTAAAAAGTAATTGAGATGATATCTGCCCAAGTACTGGCCTTACGTCATTAAAATATGAAGGTGTAGAAGGGCGTCTCCAGAGTGTGAGCTGATTGATAGATTTCGGTAAAATAGATGATTATGTATGCATTTATATAATGTCTCATATATATTTCGTATGTTCCTTAAGTATCATGCTTAAGATGTCTATGAGAGTGACAAATATATTACTTAAATTAATTTGTCTTGTAAAGTTTGAATCAGTTAAATAACATTAAATTATAGGAGGTTCAGGAGTAACAAACAAAAAAGATTTTTAATTATACGTAACCTACAAGATAAAATAAAATATTGCCTAACTCATTATCTCTATACCTAACTCTTAACTCTCAACATCTCTAAATGTTTGTCTTCATGTTACACTAACTAAAACTTTTTTAAAGAAATAATTTTACTAGCAATTTCATATAAATTTCTCCAATTTATAAATTCCGTCCTTTAGTTTTTGGAGATGATTAGGTCAGGCAGATTAATATTCTATAAAAAAAAGATTAGTATCAATAAACACAAAAATAACTAAGGATTTTAACTAAGTTAAATATATAAACAGACCATAAAAATTCTAATGTAATTTCGTTTACAACTAAAAAATTAATTCCTTTCCCATGATCTATTTCGGTTAAATAGTTGATATTGTATGTTTTATTTATTTTCTCTTACAAAAAAACAAAACAAAAACAGGTAGCCAAGTTATTTCTTAAAACGACGAGAAATAATATAAATCAACATCCTCACGCATCAAATCATAGTGGTGCAAAACCATTGCACATACTTTCTCATATACGTTTCTCCGTCTGCAGCATGGAGTAAAAAAATTCTATAGTGAAAGGGTCATTTCTGACGTGGTCCACTATATTTTGGTCGTTTTCCAGTGCTTTGTTCATGCTCAGGGTCGCTAGATGAACTCATTACTGTCTTATATTTGAAATTTGAGAGTAAAATAAACATTCAAAATAAAATTTCAAAACAAATAGCGACATATCAGTTTTATAAACATCGTAAGTATCGTGAAAATGTATTTTCGTTGTAGACAGAAATTTAGTCTTTTCGTATATGCAGTGCGTTTTCGGTCCTCCTATGTATTTTATCATTATCATATCTTTCATTTCAGGTTACTAACAGTGTATTCTACGTCTGCTTGGTTCATTTACAGTATTAAATATTGTTCAAGCTTCTTGAAACAGTAAACAAATGCGTAAGTGTTGTAGATATAAATTATTTTATTGTGTCTATACCAAACTTTCAAGAGAAATACCGCTAATGCGGATGTAATGCATGCTAATTCAACTTTACGTAAAAAAAAGCAAAATCGTTGGACCAGTTTTTTAGAAACATTCAAAAAAGTAGTTTGGCTTTCATGTGAAGTGCCCTTTTGTTCAAGTAAACATAAAATTGAAAGCACGTGCATATGTTATAAGTAAATTCTACCCTAAATACGAAAATATAAAATATTGTTCCATTCGGTCAGGAGTACTGCGCATACACGGACGGACAGGCAGACGGACAGACGGTGACACAGTGACTCAAAAACGAACATCTGGTCTATTTTTAATCATCTATCTTGTAGTCTTTGTAATATATTTAATTTCTTTTTGTATGCTCCGCACCAGGTCATAGGAGAGCGTTCTATGAAAAAATGCATGAAATTGCAACAATAGTGTTTTAGATTGGATACTTTTAAACATTTTTTGAAAATATGAAAATAAGATATTTAGATTTATTTATAACGCTATGTGTTTATCCCATTTCATGTTATAACAAAAATAATCCCCAAATATTTACAGTTTTCTACTCCATTTATTTGTCGATTATGTATTTTTATGTCTAGAGTGTTAGGAACACTGTCTTTGTCGTTTACCAATGCAATGTATAGTTTTGTTAATATTTAGAGATAATTTATTAACCACTTGCCAATTATTGACAAAATGTAGATATTCATTCATTTTCTCCTGGACAGTTATCCAAGAATTTTCAGCTGTTAAAATGACTGTATCATATACATATTTTGACATAATTTATATGAGTGTGTCACCAATAATTTTGACACAATACTCAATTCCTTTCTAACCCGAATAGAAAGAATACAGTTCATGGACAAAATGATGTTATGAGACAGGTGACGATTATCTGAGTGAGAATAACACAACGCGGTGCGGCTGAAAAAGTTGGGTTAACTTTGATTTTTCGATGAAATAATATCAATAATCAAAAATCTTATATCTTCTTAATTAGGTTATTTTCTTATGAATTGCAGTTCTGGTTATTGGATTTCTTTGTTAATAAGGCATGAGAGGGTGTGGACTACGGGAACATTTTTCCAGTCGTCGACACCATGTCGACCACTGATGCATCTGGCCATCTCAATGCGCTCTAGAAGTTGACATCCTCTCACACCTTATTAACCACAAAAATCCGACAAAAGAATTCTTATAAATATTTAATATTACTATTCAAAAACTTGACAAAATATATAAATACTAGTTGATTATCTGGCGTTGCCTGGGATTTTTCCTAAACCAATCTTCTTTACTANTTTACTCAGGACAAAATAAAATCTGTGTTGTAAGATTAAAATAATGTTATTTACTGGTTTTTAAAAACATACGTATAGCATCCTGATTTTACAAATAATACAAATTTAATACAAAACTTGATTGTATGCACGATTTTGAGTTTCACCTCCAACAGCAAGAATAAATAAATCCTTGGAGGAAACCACCCTTTAATCAGCAACGGTAAGTCATGAGAGAAATAAATAAATGGAAACATCACCAATTAGCCTAACACACATACAAGGAGAGCTATACGTAGTATAAGTTCGTCCATTTTCTCCGTTGTACAGATAAACGTACTGGGATTCATGATAGGGCATTTGCAATCATTAAGTATTCTCTTCCAATGAGTAGAAGTATTGAGGAACAGATAAATAATCAGCTTCTCGAACATATGCTCAACGTTTTTGTTTCTCGTTTTGTGCGTGCTTCTGTGGTTTCTCCACTTTTCAGCGATAGTAGCGAAGCTTCTCCCACCATTAATTTCATAGCTACTGCTTCTTCTCCACGATATAGAGGTATATACAATCCGCGTGTACATTATTTAACAACATGAAAATCAATAATAAATAAAGCATTTACGTTTGCTTAAATCCAGCACAATCCTCGTCTTTTTACCAGATCAATACGCCTTCGTAAAAGCTCAAATTCTATCTCACAAATCATTGCACCAGAATTATTTTCAATTTCGTTGGTATCAATAACGTCAATATTCATATCTTATTATTATTCCAGATTCATTGGAAAATTGTTCAAATTGATTCTAGTTTATCCTTTATTTGCTCCCATTAAGTTAATACCAAAAAGATCTTCAAATTATAATTCGTCTTTCCATAATGCCCCTTCTACCACTGGTTCTAGCTTATTGAAAATACGACCTTAAACTTTACATTTAAGACTACCTTCTCAATCTTACATCACGCTTTTGTACGAATGGTACCAGCTACAACCATGATTCCTTCATTAACGCTCATTTTCGCACTTCGCATTTCCGCGCTTGTTCCACTGCTCCTAATCCCCTCCCCTGTATTTCTTCTCTCCCACCTGGAGAAGCAGCCGAGCGATCATGCGCCTTGACTGTCAGTCGGGTGGCTGCGGGTGGCATTGGAGGCCTGGTGGCGGTGATGGCGGTAGGGGCCTGCGCGATGCTTGGCTGTTCAAGGTTGTGTTGGCAGTGAGTGCGCGGATCGGCGGGCAGTGCGGTTGTGGTAGTGGGTGCTGTCCGGCGCAGTCAGCGGCGCCAAACGGGCGACCGATCGGTTGGCGGCAGGTCGACGACATGGCGAAGAGAAACGACGCGGACGCTGTAGCTCCGCGCGAATTGCTGCCTTTACGCTTGCAACAGGTAAAAAGTGTGACTAAACACCAAAGATGTAAATTACAGAGTGGATCACATTGGAAAGAAC
>NNCF01129903.1:299000-351756 GCA_002313205.1 Laupala kohalensis | reverse complement strand
ACACTCGAATCAAATAGTCACAGTCTCTAAAACCTATCAATATTAAAATTATATAGGAATATTTTAGTCGCACAATGTGTCTCATAAGCAATTTTGAACACAACTGGCATTCAAATTTAGTTTTGGAGACGGTGGAAAGGATGCAGATTTAACATTTCCGGAGCCAGTCCTCAGGTAAACAACGGCATGCAAACCGTCATGAAGTTTCTCAGTTCGTGCGTAGGGTTTAGTAGTACCTTTTTCAACCTCTTCTCGCTCGCTGATGCGGATGTAATGCATTCTAATTATACTTTACATACAGAAAATTTGAGCAAAATCGTTGGAGCCGTTTTAGAGAAACATTCAAAAGAGTTCTTTGACCTTCGTGTGAAGTACCTTTTGTTTTAATTTTTTTTTTAAAGCACGTGCATCGACAACAAGTAAATTCTACCGTAAATACAAAATGCGAATTAAATGGGTTCATCCGTTTACTCAGAACCACTGCGCACACACGGACGGACGTTATGCCAAAAACCACTTTTTCAGAATCAGGGATCGCCAAAACGGATATTTCCGTAGAAATCTCTCTTTCGTATTTTTTCACGATTACAATACTTTATATGAGAAAGTAAAAAACACATTGATTACAAAAGTAATAAATTTCTTATAAACGGTGGAGGAGTTAATTAAAAAAGTAAATTGAATATATCACCTTCAAGCTTTTTAATGAATAAAAAATGACCGTGAACTTGAAAAAAATACCAACTTAATATGAATACTATTAAGGAGATAGGATCTTTAACTGTGAAGAGTTATATTTATTACGGGAAGATGAGTTGCGGAAGGGTAGGGCGCAGAGTCTTACTGTCTGTGGTGAAAGAAATACGAAAGGACGTGACAATGCATGAATCATCGAGATGACGTTCATTAGCATTAAGACCTTCTGGCATATTATTTTTCCTTATCTCCTAATCCTTATCTACTTATGTTTCCTTATCTACTGGCGTCTTTCTAAATGACAGTATACTTAGTGTTTATGTAATTATTTCACACTACCTACTATGTATGTAAGTATGTATGTATGTATGTGTGTATGTGTGTATGTGTGTATGTATTTCCTTACTCCTTTTTCCTAACCTAGTAGGGGTTGGAGATGGAGGATGGTATGGTGCCTCTCTCTTTAATGTGACAGGGGAATTACCAGGGAGCCGGAAGCCCTTCCTGTCGCACCTCCCCGAAGGCGGGTAATCTATGAAATGACATGAGGGTGAATGATAATGAGTGAATGTTATGGTGGAATGAATGGCAGGGAAAACGGCAGTACCCCGTGAAAACCTACCGCGAACACAGCTTCATCCATCACCGCGAATTCTACTTGGATCGGACAGGGTTTGAACCAGCGTCACACTACCTACTATTCTTACTTAATGAAATCTTTTAGTAAAACAATCTGTGCAAAGATTTATATTGTTTGAACTAAGTCTAGAAATGTACGTTCTATCACGTTCATACTGCAATAACTTAGCATTTTACCACCCAAAATAATACCAGAGGTGGTGTATGATATCGGAGAGCAAAATTTTAATGTAAAATCCTTATATTATTTCTTGTGTAGAAAGATAATGGTGGATATAACATCCAATTATGTACTCAGTCGTATAAGATATCATCACTTTATTCGTGAATCTATGTTCACTTCCCTCAAATATCACCGTCTCATGGATATAGTATATCTGTGAACCGTACAGCAGAAGAAGAACAAAAAATGAGATACTCAATTCATTGTTTTTATGCGGGTAATTCCCTGACTAGAACTTCGACTAAGAAATCTCATTTGATTTAAGTATTATGAGCTATTTTATGTGTTACAAATCAAACTCAAGTAAAAATGGTCGTTGGGTGCCCATCTGTCATCGCCAAACGGCCATTGGTGGCCACGTGAAATGAATGTCTGGCAATCGCCCGGTAATTGGTATCCTCTTGAAATGAAATGGCCACTCAATGGTCATTTTTACTACGGAAGAGATTCTTACATAGTTTTATTTGGGGGTAGTGACCAGATTCTTGTTATTTGGTGAAACAGGTGCGTCGAAGACCGGTTACTACATTTATTTTTGTGTTACCTCGATCCCTCTTAGGATATGGTCAGCCTAGCAAGATGCCGTATTTCACTTGTTACGTCCTTAGTTCTTTTTAAATATTCATCGGACTCGCAGGGAAGTGTGATTGAGGTTAGCGATCACCACATAATGAAACGTTCACATTTCTTCATGACGAACATTACTATGGGTACATTACTAAATCAATTGTAAATAATACCCAAAATATATATGATGTATATGTATTTTCGCAAAATTGGAAAAACATTCGGCAGAAATTAGAAGTAACACAAGCTGACAGCTCGCCAACTTTCATTAGAAAAGTAAAATTAGCATCCAATATGCAGGAATCATGATACCCCAGAAGGTTTTAGTGAGAAATGGCAATCTTTCCATGAGTGAACCTCAGTATGAAATCCCTACCTCCTTGTCACACATAATAACTCAATGCAAACTAGTGATTTTGGAAATGCGAAATGCTTTCTAAACTCTTATGCAGAACGAGGGATAGTCCTATTCCATTGTACAAAATATAGATTTGATGAAAACGCTTTGATTTTAACGCATTGTTTTATCTTTAAATGAAAGAACTCTCTGTACATGCTAAGTAATTCGCTAAAATATCTTATTCGCAAAGTTGATATGAGGCTCGTATATACAGTTGGAAGGTATCGATGTGGAGGTTGACTCATATTATTTTCGTTTCGTACAAAGATCTATAAAAATATGATTCCTTTATATAGATGCTTCATTCGCTTTGCTAATAGAAGAAATGCTATTAACGTTAAAAATGTGCTTATTGTAGAAATGCTAAGGAAGTCGCGAACTCTATGATACAAAGCATGATAAATTAAAAGTCGTTTCTATGTTGCTCATTTTTTTATTGGTATTAGAAAGCTTTTTCGGCTGCATAGCAACCATCGTCAGTAACATACACTGAAAAATATAAATGTACATATATATTCTAATACCAATAAAAAAATGAGCAACATAGAAACGACTTTTAATTTATCATGCTTTGATAATGTTGCTAAAGCTCCACAATTACCAAGTCTATGATACAAAGTAAAGAAATACTTTCCTATAACTAGTTTTCGTCTAGAAACTACGAGGAACACAGAAAAGATATGAAAGAAAGTCTGAAATCTTTCTGTTCTTTTCACTCTCCTTCTTGAACATTATGATTCCTTAATACCTAATGCTACTTTTTCATTTTTCCTCAAGTTGCATTGCTTTTTCTTAACGCAAGTGTGTGTACTTGCAAGTGTGATATGGAATTCCATCCTCCTGTTCTGGAACTGCTCATATTTCAAGAAAGGAAGAAAAGTAGTTACCTCCGAGAAATGGTTCCAATACTTTCCAAAAATTCAATTGTGTTCCTATATTGACTTTTCTTCACAATCCAAAATTTTATGCTATAAGATGCCTTGTTATTTCTTTACACCATTATGGTAGTTACATAATCACTAACGTTTTTCTATGATATCATATTATAATTAATATTTCTCGCTTATGAAATACGCAGCACTTGCAATATACGATAGTCGGTTGACTATCGGCCCAGTGTGCGCTCTCGCAGTCAAGGTAATGCTTTTGATTTCCTTTTCCGACTAGTCGATTTTGTATTGCTCAAAATCGGATAAGTGCACTAGACCTCAGTGTTACTAAAAGAGTATGAGCTATGTAAAAACTTGTTAAAGAAAGGTATTTTGAATTATCATAACAGTTTGTTCAAACAAAATATGGACCTACAATACGGATCTTCTCTACCCCAACATCATTCAAGCAAACAATTACTACATGAAATTCAATGAAACAATATGACGCGCTGAGGAAAGGAAACGCGAAATGGAAAAGATACTATCCGCACAACGGTGGTGGGTGGATGTAGTTACTACGGGTGAAGTTGAGTTGTTCTTCGACAAATAGTCTGCTAGCTCGCACTTAGTGTTGTGGTAGCGTTGGCATGAAGCTTTAGCAGATGTTTATCATTCGGTTGCCCAGTATCGCTATTATTGCACATTTTCCGCATGTTCATGAATCGGTCACTCGGAGGCGCTGTCTTCTTAGAATTTTCAGAGTGCTCCTCTGCTCGGAACTCACTCTAGGAATTCTGCACGGATCCAGGTGTACCCGTAGACGCCAGTATTTTATCCAACGATGACCGATAAGAAGCTACATTCGTAGGCAGTGGCGGATCAATGGGAGGGGGAACTAAGGGGACTATAGCCCCACCCCCATTAGACCTGAACTTTCAACAGATAGAATTGAAGTTGTTAAATGGCATTCTTTGTAAAAGTGTTACCAGATTAATAATTGTTATTAGTTATAAAATTGTTAGTGTTATTAGTAATATCATTGTTATTAATAATACCAGATTAATTACTTCAATAAATAATTGTTATAGTTATTCATAATACCAGATTGTTAATTATTTATTTGATACATATTATTTAAAGATAATATTTAAAAAAATTGTGTTGAAAAACCATAATTTTTAAACAAGAAAGTTCCCCAGTTAGCTCCCCCCCTTGATTACGGTCTAGATCCGCCATTGGTCAGACTATTGAATTGCTCTCAATATCCTCTCACATATGTCGCAGATTCCGAAAGTATGTACTCTCTCATGTCCTAGAGAAACAAGCGACGAAAATAATAATAATAATAGTAATAATAATAATAGTAATAATAATAATAGTAATAATAATAATAGTAATAATAATAATAGTAATAATAATAATATTAATAATAATAATATTAATAATAATAGTAATAATAATTTTCCGACCTATGCAAAAGCTTTCATTCTACATACTTGTCGAACTGTCCGGAAATTCTAGTAAAATATCGAAGAGGGGAGTGCTTGGCATGTGTTCCCTACCCCTTCTTAATCAGCCTAGTGCTGGGAAGTGACAAACAAGAATCAATAATAATAACAATTCTTTTTCTTTTTTGGCAGATTTTGCAATACATGTCCAGAGGAGCTCTCATCGAGGAACGGATGTTGGCAATATAGTAAGAGCGAAGTTATCTCTCCATCCCTCTCTCTCTCTTCATTCTCAATTTTTGAATGAGCCATTCTATGTCCAAACACTTTTCCTAGTTATTCCCGCATTAATAAAAGTCATCTCTATAAATAAGGGAGAAATTCACATCAAGGGGCAATGGCTTTAACGGGTTGCGGAAGAACTTCGAATACTATTGCCATTATGCTGTATAAATATATACCTGGGAAAGTCCCCGGTTGCTGGTCATGAAGAAATGGGGAAATCTACTTTTGTTACGGCTCTCGCTTTAGGTCAGAACGGATACAGAAAAAGCATGACACCTTGTCTTCACCTTTTCTTCATTGCAACATGATATACGAATTGAGTAATGGACATTTCACGCCTATAGCTTCCTTCTAATTCATTTCAGTGAACAATATTGTCGTACTGGATTTAGATTGTCAAATATTGTAACGACTTTAATAACATGAAAAAGCTACAAACATCAGCTCTGACTGAAAGGTTTATCAAAAAGATCTCGGTTTTCATTGACTTTGTTTTTCGCTTGTCATCTATTTTGGTTTTGGTTCATTTCTTGTCTCAGTTTGCGTCGTTTGCCTTGGATTTCGTCGGCATTTTTTTCATGACATTGCCGCTAATTCTGCACAAACGTGTTTAAATATTCCTTGCTCTATTTGACGCAAATCTTGATGAGTTCAGCGAAACAAGTAAATTCTTTTCTGACTCGAGTGTTCATTTAGATGTGTGTTTAATTTTTTAAATTGTTGTCTCATGATAAAATACCAGTATCAAAACGTTGTGAAGTTTTTAATGTGTTTTCAATTTGATTTTTACTTTTTTGTGAAGTACATTCCTAATAAAGAGTCCTTAAGAACTATATAATTAATTTGGTCGTATTGGTAATTGGTGATCTACTTGCAGACGAGGTAAACAACTTAAAATCTGACAAGACTGTCGGGAGCTTGTGGACATCCCATTATGACAGCAACTAACACAGCATTATGACATTATGAAGCGTTGACTTTTTCCATACCTATCTATGGACTTTGAAGTTCCTATATCCAATGAATTACGTAAATCAATGTTTCGTCTCCCTAAAAACGTCGCAAAGTCACTTAATTTTTGAAAGAGTAACGTTCGTGACCTCTGACGCATCATCTGACCGAAGCTCAGTTGCACATTTATTGAAATATTGAGCGACATATGGTGGATGGAGCGGTCTACGAGACTACATAAGAGTGTGATATGAGGAGGGATACTATAGCGGAGATTAATAGAGAAATGTGGGTATTGATATCTTCTGTTATGGTAACTTACGTAGTCAAATGGCACTCGGATGAACAGCGGCGTCGGTTCCATTGTTGCTCGGGAAAACAGAATTTGGGAATTGACGAATAATGAATCAATTACCATAAAGCAAACCAAACTCTGTAGGACATGGGAAGGCGGAAGACAAGAGAGATAGAGGGAAACATTTGTCTCTGAAGTAGTTTTGCTGCGAAATATTCGCAAAATCATTCAAAAGTCTAATTGTCTTTCTTGTTTGGATTTAAATTACATTATATATCAGTGTTATGAATAAAAACTGCCAAAAAGTTACTTCTTCAGTATGCTCGGTGGCCTCTAAAAATATTTTTTAAAGTAAATATAGGTTTTTTACCACAGTTTAAAAAAATTGTACTATTGAAAAGATTCGGGAATAAATTTCTTTTCGTGAATAAATTCTCTTCTCCTAAAAGTTGATGTATTTCATCCAAATATTAAATTGTCTATGTAATGCTAAAACGGTAGATAAACAGTGTTTAAAACGCTAAAATTGACATAAACGTATTTTATTTCATCCATACAAATTTCAGACTTTTGAAAGATTTAATTCTTTGTCGACAGAACTACCACGAAAGTTCCAGGAAAACTAAACTACATACAGAAGCGCCTTTTTCCTGTTTTAACCGTTTAAAGAGTAAATATGTTACTGCAATTTGAACTGCTTAGTGCAGAAAGGCAACTCGTTCACGTTTCCGTAACTTCGAAGAAGAGACAAAATCCTGTATAAAACAAATAAACAGAAATTAGAAAGCGTTCCTAGGTCTGTAATTGTCCGAACAAAGAAAATGAGACAATTTTGAACTTCAAAATTAGGCAGTTGGACATATTGCCATCCAGTAATGAGCAGTTTTTATTCAGTATTTGTGTTGTCTCCGATAAACCTATCGGGCCACGAATTAGGTATTATTAATCGATAATGAAAATTAAATTAAGAATTGGTAATTTTGAAAGTCTGAAGAATTCTTGTTTATAAATACTTATTGGGTGCTCTTTTAATACCGATATATATTGTTACCATTCCTATTATATCAAAAGGAGATAAAATGTCTACGTTTTTTAATGCAGAATGTTAAATAGGTGTAACATTGTGTTAGCTTCAAGAGTATAATAACATTACCGTTGCAACTTTGTGTTGTAAAATTATGTACATTGAACATAAGATATTTAAAAATTGAAACTGACCCACCAACCTTACGTTTACCTATGGTTAGTTAATTCCTTGCGAATTCATTGTTTACATACTTCGTTTGTCTCTAGGCCTCCATTCTTAGCTCTTAACAGAGCCCATTGATAGAAAACACCCCAGGACTCAGAAACGTACCCGCGTATTCTTCTCTTGACCTTAGGCTCCGTTCAGCTGTCTCAGAGTGTAGCGACCATTTTGTAAATTTGATCTTCTACTAACTGAACTTCTTCCGCGTGACATTTGAGAAGCCGAAGAGTGTAGAGTAGATACCGGTTCCTTGGAGCTGTGGTTATTTGAGGCGTCGTTATATCTCTTAACAAACTCCTAGTCCACCGTAGGTCGCCCGTTTTTCGAAGAGCGCTGGGTCGCTGGCTCCCTGCGAGATCCAAGTAATCCGTCTCAAATGTACTCCACCCTCTTGTTGTACCCATTAACGTACTATCTCTGATTGAAATATGATTTTTAAATTAAATGTGTTAAATTATTTCTTTATTTAAATGTGTAAATTATGTCTGTTTTTTTTGTGGAATGACATAGGACGAACCACGTTTTAGAAAGCAAGTCTACCACAATCCCATGTTAATGATAGTAAATCATCAACGAAAATCATCACATACCAAATACAAAGTGAATGAATAACAATATGTCAATTGCCAATTTTTTGGAAGATTAATTTTATACTTGTTTCTTCAATATAATTACGTCGAAGTTGTTTTCATTTTTAATTGCTTTACTTAGATATTGTAGTATTTTGGAAATCTGAATCAATAAAAATACCGGATAGTACAAACATCTTTTCTCTTATTCTTCCCCTAAACATAGAAAATGTGAGTTTTTCCTTAATTTAAAAGGTAAAAATTGCTTCTAGGAGTAGATTTTACAAATACAATGTTTACTACTTGTTCTGTTACTGTCTTTATTGAATATATCTCAAACAAATATGTATTATTACTTATCTTCATGTTTGCACTCTTAAAGTGACATTAGTTTATTAAGATTTGAGCCCGCTTTACACGTTCCAGTTTACATACTGTTTCATGGAATACACACCAGACAGGATGCAGAAAGCATGGAAATTTTCAAGCATGCTCTATTTTTCAGTACTACTCGTACAAATTGACTAGAACATTCCTAGTGGTATTTCTACTTACTGGTGCGGCATATGTACTCTTGTTGGTTGCGAGGTTAAAATAGTGGCGCTTTTTATGTTGCGGTGTTTTCTTGTTAGTAGAAGTTCGTAAATCAATCATAGGAAACAAAATTTTATATTAAATCAACCATTCGTTTGTCAATGTAGCCTGTTAACGTATCCAGTGAAATGGAAGCACAGTTGAGGTTAGCCGTTGGTTGCACTCCCCGTGGCGTTGAACGACAACTTATCCTAGCAATATCATTTTCTCGTCCTACATCGTGTAAAACGCTCATTACAGAACGTCCATTTTCTGTACTCGCAAATGACGTCAAGCGTGACGTCATCCACTTCACATCCATTTCTTATACAGCAACTGGACGCAAATTGTCTGCAAAATGAACCGTGTAAAGCGGGCTTTAGTAACGATATATAACTTCAAACATCTGTCATTCATGAAACGGTTCAATAACAGTCATAACTTTTACTATGTGTTCTCATTCTGAAGGACTGTAATCCTCCAAGTGTCATGTTTTTTTAACCTTCCTCATTTAAGATGTTTAACATCAAAAACATGATTTTTGAAACAAAATGTGAAAGCAATGGACTTATTTTGCGGATATGGAAAAATTTCCTCTTGAATATCTCAAATGAGTCCAAGCATACTTATATGTACGAGTGTGAATTGTGAAAAGAGCACAACGATTAACAGCAAATTCCTCTTCCACACAAATGCACGTAGTTTCCAGATCAACTAATAAAATAATTGAAAACTATGTTGAAAATATGTTGGATGTGAATATTTAATATATGAATCATAAAAGATTTATTTCAATAGTCTCCAAAAGATGTATCAAATGAAGGTCATACATCTAATATCTTATACATGACTATTACAAAATACACTCAATGTGTAGTCTTTGGTCCTTGTTAGGGTTCAAATTTCGAGCATTTGCATTAAAGCTGCCTTCATCGGTTTCGGTAGACCTTGAGAAAATGGTACTCAGGACGAAGGAGATATTCGTAGCTTTATTTAGAAGTGACGTCGTGGTTTAGTTTTACTGAGGTATCGAGGATTTACTGAGTTCACACGTCCTATGACTGCGTATACTGGAAATGTACGCGAAATAAAGACAAATTTCACTCCTTCCCCCAATCCTTCCTTCCTTCCTCTCCCCCACACTCCATAGTCCAGGAAAAATAGACATTCCACAAAGCTAAAATATGCATAGAGATCAAATTAGGTATGCATCTTCAGGTCATCATTTCAAATGAAATATCAAAAATCTCCATCGATCCCACTTGTGCTAAAAATTTTATTCAAGGCCAAATGTCACGATAAACGGTGTTTCGAAAAATATCTACGAACAGGATGACGAAGATGATGATGGAAATACGATTTTTTCCTATGGATCTTATAACATTAATATTAAAATATTTTAGTGTAAATTAACGAAACCGAATATTTCTTTGATCCGAACAGACTGAAGATTATGCCTTCAGGGGATACCATAATGAAAGAAATGCGCCGACTACTCTACGTCGTAAGTGGCGTGGAGAGGAGTGCGTTTATTCAATAATTTTAATGTAAATTTCACATCACTTACCAGACTGATGGGATGCAAATTACGTAACAGAACGAAACGTTGTCATATAACGTTTCATTGTAAAACTCGAGTTTAATATTCTCGAAGGCTTCCGTGGGCGGAGTCAAAAGTTGTTGGGCTTTCCGGTTGGCGCCGCGTCTGGTCGTAGTTTCTTGACGTTCCGGCTGCCATGCTGCAACCTTCTTCAGAACTACGTCGGTGGTTGCGAGCGCACTACGCTCGCAACAGCTACAGTAACAACACAAAACTCTGATTTGTAGATATTTTTGAAAAAATCGTTATTATTCTTTATATTTTTTGTTCCTTTTTTAATCTTATTTCATTTCGAAATCGTTTGTTTGGAAATGCATTATAATCATAACCATCTACTATATACCTTTTTTTATCAAAATATGTTTATCTATAAACATAGGTAAGCAAATTCTAAAAATTAATAATTAAATGCAAAACAAAGTCTTCTTGATATTAATAATACAAGTATTATAAGTATGCACCTGAGTTAGAAAAGAAAAGAGCATATTAAGTTCGCCGAGTGTAAGTCCGTATATGTTTACTCGCACTTGTGCACATTGTGGACCCAATGCTGTACATATCGTTTTTTAAACTACGCTAGCTCGCAAATGATGCTTCGAAAGAAAAATTATATGAGAACCTTTTTGTAGGTAATTTTATAATCTATAAAATTTCTAATAACATTTTTTTACTATAAAACGTATATTTGAAGAGAGATTTTCGAAAAATTGAAGAGAGATTTTTCGTGACCTTTGATGTTGATTAAAATTCTTAGCACAAGTGGGATCGATGAGAAATAGTGATATTTCACTTGAATTGATGGCCTAAAGATGTACACAAAATTTCATCTCTCTGCGAATATTTGTCGAACTTCGCCTTTTTTCAATCTATTTTTCCTGGGCTATTCAGACAGGTTTAAATTAGGGAAGTATCCAGTGGGAAGGCGTGGGAGCTCGGGGGAGGGGGGGGGGTTAATACTCGATACGAAAGTTCTTTATATGTATAAAATAATGTAAATTTACCATTCGGTAAAATGAACGAATTTAAAAGATTTTAGGGCAGAAGTTAAGAGTTATTTTTTGGCAAGAAGTTTTGACTCCCTCCGAAATAAGATTTTGGCTATGGGCCTGAATTGAATAGAAAAGTCTGCGAGCGGTATAAACACTCGACAAGTCGGTACAACCAGCGATAGACGAAGTCTACGTTGGAATAAAAGGGTCAGTCCTGGACTGTGCGGTTCATGCACGTCTCGACACGTTTAGATCTTAAGAGTCCCAGCTGAGGAACGTCGTTCTGTTGGATGACTGTGACCGTAACACGCACGCCACCCACTGCGATAGTGAGGAGACGAAAGGAAGCACTCTCCACCCTCTCCATTAAGCCCAAATGGACATTCCTCGTCGAGTACCCCACAGGTGGGATTACCTTGGAAGTTGGAAGCATGCGCCACGGCCACTCCTGATACGCTTCCCTGCGCGGCGCAGCGATCGGTCACTGGAGGAAATGGGAGTATGCTCGCTCTAAATGGCGGTCGTTCGCCGCTTCCTATCGCCCATGACACGGACAGGACACTAGGAAAAACTATTTTTATATTTTTTAATGTATTCTTTCGAACGATCTCCCCATTTGCGAACGATTTGATCAACAAAATATTTTTGAATCAGGTGTTCAATTAATTTCATTACCTGCCGTAAAGTTTGTATGAGCTTTCCGTAGAAGAATTCATGTCAGGTTTGGGAGTAATTCATTAATAATTATCATATCAAGGAAAGTTTTATACCTCTCCCTTTCAGACAGTTTCAAAACAAAATTAACTCTCTAGAACACCGAACTCTTCAGTCATATTTGAAGTACAGAAATTTCAATATTGTTTATCCCTCATTGCAAGTCATCCCCAGTTTCATTTCAGAGGTCGACGAATTTTTCTTGAAAATGTGAATGTATTGTAGACCAGAAAATAGATGTCTGTGTGTCAGTCACAAAAGTATCTCCCATTTAGCAGCCGCAACGTGTCATTTGAAGTTGTCCAATATTTAACATTACAATTTGTACGTTATTATTAATTTATGGATTATATTTTGCATTACTGAGGCACTAGAGAGGCACTAACTGAACATTCAGGCGCATTTATGCAACCCGCTCTCACTCTCTCTACTATCTGCTGACGTTACTCTTTCAAATTCCAACAACCAATTGATTTCATTCATCCGCTTCAATTGTAGCAAGGAGATATGTATCCTTAAAAAGATGGATATTTCCATAATAATAAGATAATGAAGAATGCTTTGTTCGATTGACTCCAGGTGTACACTTCCTTGGATGAATCAACACTCGAACGAAAGCTGTCCAATATTTCATAGGGCACAGTAACGGAAAGAATACCAGCGAATGGTAACGATAATATTGTCGAAGTGAAGTCCCAAATTGCCGCAAAAACACCCTTGAATATAGAATATTTGAATTTAGAAAAATGGGGGGGGGGGAGAGTGAAAGTAATTACGAATTAAGATTCGGATTCAGCGCGTCAAAATACGTAAGGATACATAGGTTTTGTCTTTGGAACTGACCAATTTTTATCCTGTTTTTTCCCCTTCTGTATTTAAAGTAAATGTTTCTTTTTCCTTCTGTATGTAAAATAAGTGTTTTTCTCCTTATGTATTTAAAATACATAGGGAGTTTTTTTGCCATTTAAAATAAATGGGGGTGATGGAGCAATTCTAAATTCGGATTCAGCGCGTAAAATACATAAGAATACATGAGTATGGTATTTGTAACAGACCAGCTTATTTGTTTTGTGTGCCTGTGTTATATCCATTTCTTCATGCATCCGCGAGTTTTTACCCGCATGCAACATATTACAGTGTAACATCAGAGTCAAGACATTCTACACGTTTGTGAATTGTTATTTTTACGCTTTTCACTGAGCCATTAAGGTGCTTAGCCGGAGGCAGCAAGAGGAGGAAAGGTGGCGGGTGACAACCCTAAGCCTCTTCATTGATTGTGTTATTGTTTGACCGTACCCTTCTCTTCCGGGATAGAGGGAAGGAGTGCATTTGAAGAATGCATGCAGAAGCGTGTGACCAGTGCTTGCCTTTCCCTTTGTTTTATACTATTTCTGGGAAAGTACATTTGTTCGTCACATCTGACCGGGGCGAGGCACCTTATGGAACGGAAGCTGTATTATGCTATTTCTGTGAAAGGGACTTGCTCGCCATGTATACCGCGGCGAGGCCGGTAAAAACCCTAAGGAAGGAATGTTAAGACGTTGTGAATGAAGTACCTTCACTAACTGCAGAGACAATGACGGACTCAAGTGAAGGGTGCGTTCAACGCCTGGCGTGGATCGGCCGTGGCGCCCTCGCGAGATCATTGCGTTCCCAGGAAAGCTGAGGGGTGAACAAGAGGATTGGATTGCACGTTGTGGCAGCGAAGGCGTTGTTACTTGCTGGTCACGTGACTTCCTCTTCTGTATATATTGGAAGGATTTAGGATCCTCGGGGACTTGGCTGTGTGATCTGCGTCCGCAGGTTACTTAGGATGTGACCTGGCTATTAAACGGTCGTCAAGACCAGTAAAAGACTACAGTGGTAGTCTAGACGCACTTACTGCTAGTTGTGAATGACGTAACTTGTAACAGTTTGTTTATTCGAAAGCACTTATAATTTTGGAGATTCAGATAACCTAGAGAGGTTTTCTGAATTTGTTGTCTTCAACTCAGTTTATTTATGTGTAATTAATGCATTCTGATAGCATTAACTGTGTAATGACAGATTTGTGTTTGTATTGATGATTTTGAGAGTTTATGCAACTTTGTAAATACTCAGATTTCTATTTAAATTGTATTAAATAATTAACCATCGTTATTACACGTGTGTTTAATAGCCCGGGAAACCGAGCTGGTGGCAGTGGACTATTTTCCATAAGGGTTGTGGTATATATGTGAATCCCGCTTCTTCCCAAAAGAACCCACACTGCATCTGGGTTTGTGGGGTGTGGTTACACACAGTATAAGAAATATCTGACAAGCTCTTGATGTTTCGATAACAGAAGAATCTTTTTGGTATTTTTGGCGTGATATAAATGGAGGATGTAGCCTACAATTAAAACTTTCTGCTAAGCATTTTCTCCGTTTACTTCGTTTATAGTATCAAGCGAGAGATGGAAGATACAAAATTGCAGAAATACGAAACGATACAGGAACAGCAGATAAAATAAATAATTACAGAAGATAAAACTACAATTACTATTATCATTATAGAATAATGCTAGGGAATTACTTTTTAAATAGAGAAATCAACGGAAACAATAGAGACAGATACAATGCCAATGAATTATTATAGGACATTGTACTAAATATTGAATATTTACATTGATTTGTAAATTGACTCATCTAAAAATGGTATTGGTGGAAATTGTTTCAAAAAAGTTAGAGGACGATTTTAGAATAGCCTATTACAGAGCTGCCCGACTAGCCATTTTTACGGTCCGTGAGTTCTAGTAAATTTTACATCAAACGTTGCCGGGCAGTGTTATAAGTCTATGCTGTCATAGTTAATATTTCACGTGACATGCCCGGTGAGAGAAAATAGAAAATTGTGTTCGGAATTATGCCGTCGTTCAGAACAGTTTGAAAACATTTTAATGCTAAATATTAAAAAATACTTTTTAAATAAAAACATATCCTATTAAATTTTCCATCGTGAAATAATATAAATTGTTGACGAACATCAAATTATCGCGCTTCAAACAAATAAATACATAAATATGACCCATTAGTTTTATTCGTCGGGCAACATTTTCGTCCAACCCCATACCCTGCCGGTCCGATCGATCGAAAGTGTATAAAAAATAGCCCGGGGGCTACAATAAGTTGGAGAGCGCCTTTCTATAGAATTTAAGTACATGATGAAGAATCTTAGCTGACGGGTTTCGATAACGCGTCGGCATTGTTAGAGCTCTCGCTAAGTGCTATCACAATAAACAGAGACGATACTTCGAAACAAATTTCTGATTTGTCCAATTGTTTTATATTTTATCACACCTGTCGTAATAATAATGGATA
Organism: Laupala kohalensis; assembly: GCA_002313205.1. Taxonomy (NCBI): domain Eukaryota; kingdom Metazoa; phylum Arthropoda; class Insecta; order Orthoptera; family Trigonidiidae; genus Laupala; species Laupala kohalensis. The sequence goes on along the minus strand of NNCF01129903.1, from coordinate 336,348 downwards.
GAATTTAAAAAAATTTATTTGAATAAAAGTGAAAGATAAATGTTTTTGTTATTTTCTATTTACTGTCTACTGGGCAGCATTTACAATAAGGCAAACCAGGCACATGCTTAAAGGGCAAAATTTTAAAGGGAAATGAATTTTAGAATCTGAGTCTTGAAGTAAATTACGTATTAAAAGACATAACAAAAGTAGAGTTAGTCAGGATTATTGTAAACAACAGATCTGAGGGTCGCTATGGGAGTCAGGCGAACTAAAAGATGGCCAAAACTAAGAGTTTGTGACTGTGGATGAAATAATACATAACTGACAATATATATTTCTTAAGGTAACAGAAAATCATTGGAAATATCTCTTAGAAATTATGAAGCTTCCACAGTTTCTTGTATACATTTATCCCTCGTTTTTCTAGGGTCGGTGTTATTGTAAACACAGTCATATGATACTACTTTCGCGCAGTTTTATTGCGCGCAATACAATCGTGTGAGTTTCTAAATTTACTTGCATTTAACCACATTTAAGGGTAAGGAGGAATGAAAGGAAAGAAGAAAAGGAAGGAAGAAAGCAAATTTAAATCCTCCCGAGAACTTGTGGGATGACCGGGATCTATTTATGAAATTCAATAATTTATTAACATGATCCGTTTCATTATCGAGAATTGTTGTTAGACTGCAGTCAGACCAATGTTTCTCTGTATTCTGGTGTATTTTCTGCAATCAGTTAGTAGGTGACGCATTGTCAAAGAAGAAATATACTCCTCACATACACATTGATCATTAAGTTACAAGAGATACCTATGAGTGAGAGGACATGTCCTATGCACAGGCGGGTCAGCAAGACCTCCTCGCTCCTGGCTGACCTACAGGAACTGCTCCATGACGAAACAGAGGACGATAAGCCGGAGTTTATTCTCTTCAACAACCAACCGCTCATTGTTCCATTTTCTCAGTATCCTTGCTTTAAGGCAATTGACGGTGCCCCGTTTTGGAATCGCGGAGAAATCCACGCGATTTTTGGTGCATGCCGCTTTCGCGGAAACATCTGCTTCCACATTTTCTCAAATTCCTACGTGTCCGGGAACCCAGCAAACAATAATGGTCTTTCAGACACTTTGGAAAGAACAAAGAATATCTTGAATGTTCTAGATCAGCTTATCGGCTGGATTCACAGTCTGGATTGCTTGAAGGGCGCTCAGAGAATCAGAGCAAATCAAGTAATTTGATCCGCGGGAGCACTTTGTTGATCGGAGTGCTCTCAATATGGCTTAGCACTCAGCAGTGTAAACGCTGCACAAGTCGCCAAGACGGTAGTCACATGTCTTATGGGGGAACACCACGGAGCAGACAACACCACCGGTCTGCTTCGACCCGTTACTAAACACAGGAATATAAACCCGATGTTTGTCGAGGATTAGGTGAAAATATACCCTCAACATCGCGGCTGGAGTTTTCTTCTCGTCATATTTGCAGAATATCGAAATTAATCTTCGGCTTATGTAAAGCCCGAATCTTACCGAAACCTTGATTTTAAGACACTGGGTATGTGAATATTCAAGGTTTCCAAAATTTGTTGTCCAAACAGTTACGTTGTTCTCAGTCTGTTGTTGCAGAAACGGATGGAAGAAGGATGAATTACGGTGTCGTTTACCAGATTGTCGGGTAAAGTACGCACATGGGAAAAGTGTCGTAAAATGAGTAGTTGGCCCGGAGGGAAAGAAATGGTTTGCCACTTTCTGCATACAAACTGGGAATGGGACTAGTGCGGTAGGTTCCCGTAACTTGTCGGATTCCTGCATGATGGACATTGTCCAACTTTTTTAAATAGCTTGCACGAGCAGAACTAGATACAACGCAGCCATAATCGAGCCGAGATCATGTATGCTCGATAAAAATGGAGTAAGAAGGAGTGATCAGTACCCCATTCCCTGCTACTCTGACTCTTCAGAAGAGTCAGAGAATTTAGTGTTCTAGCTCTTAGGTTGGTAAGATATTCAATCCAATTTAGTCTCTGATCAAAGATGAGACCTAAGAACTTTACTGAAGGATAGAATTTTAGGACGTTGTCCCCCAGGGCGAGGTGAGGTTCTGGCAGGAGGCTTGGTCTCCTACTTAAAAGAACACATCGTGTTTTCAGCAGAGAAACGAAAGCCAGTCGACTTTGATCATTGGTACAATCTATTGAAGACGAGTTGTATTTTGTCACTCCGGACCTGTGACACTGCAATGAGCAAAATATGACAAAGTCAGCGACAAAAAGAGTGTTGGACAGGATTCCTCACAGCAGATGTTATGCTGTTATGGCCACTGCAAATAAAGTACCCCCCCCTGACATCTGCTATGCCTGCGTCTCTTCAAATTCTGTAACGGAAGGAACGCTTATCCAAAAAGGACTGTAACATCAGAGAAAGATGTCCTCTAAAACCCCAGGTATAGAGTTGTTGTAAAATGCTATGCCGCCAAGTAGTATCGTAAACCTTTCCTATGTCGAAAAATGTTGTCTTCGGACGAACGCATCTTGAATTGTTGTTCCCAGGAGAAGTAGGTTGTCCAGTATGGAATGAAACTTCTTGAAACCATACTGAGATCATCTCAGCAAGTTATGACTTTCAAGACACCAGACGAGACGTCGGTTTATAAATCTCTCCAGACTTTTACCAACGCAACTCGTCAAGGCGATGTTTCGATAATTAGACGTCTGTCTTGTCGTTTCCGGGTTCTAGTAGAGGGATTAGCATTGCTTTCTTCCACGTATTAGGGAATACTCCCTCGGACCACGAAACATTAACGATATCGAGAAGGTATTCTTTCGATTGTAGGCTACGACGTCTAAGCATCTCGTAGTGAATATAATGGGAGCCAGGTGAAGTGTCGTGGGCTGTAGCTAGACCTGACTCAAGTTCCCAGACAGAGAGGGAAGAGTTGTAGGGTTCCCAGTCGGTGGAACGAAAGTCAAACGAGGTACTCTCTGCGAATTCCCCCTTCTTCGAGAAATCGGGATCGCAGTTGCCTGTAGATGTTAAATCAGGAAAATATTAAGCCATCGCTGTAGCCATTTCTCGGTTGTTGGTGAGAATCTGACCCTAATAATTGAGTCCGGATAATGGGACTCTAGAGAATACCTTCCAGATATTTTCGGATTGAATTCCATAGTGGACGATCTCGTAATAGAAACTCTTTCCAGGAAATGGACATGGATTCTTTGATGGTTCTGCGCGCTTTTCCTCTATCAATTCGATATGCAGCGAGGTTTTCTGGAGTGGATTTAGAATACTAAAGGGTTTTATTTGATATATAGTTCAGGTAGATATCTAAAATATTTGAAGCTAGGGTAACCTCAAAAGTACATGCTATGAAAAATCTAAATTCGGTTTACCGCGTAAGGTCTAAAGGCAGGCTACTAACCTATATTTGGACCATGTTATTAAAAGGCTCATATGTTGTTTTTTTGCGTTTAGAATTACTTCACAAGAGCCGAAATACACACCTAAGAGGAAAATAAAGATATGGAATGAAGAATATGTGATAAAAGCAGTTCGCGTTTCATGAAGAAAAGATGGGAGTCTCAAAGCTGCGGATACATTTAATGTACTTCGAACAACGTTACAGACTAAGCAAGATAGATTAAGTTTCTCCTTCAAAAGCTATCTCAATTAAAATTGGAACTAAGTCTGTTTTGGGGAATATATTTGATAATCAATTTGTGAGTTACATATTGCACGCAGAGGAAAGGTTTTTTGAGTACATAAATCGGGACCGTTAACGTATGGCGTACCAACTAGTTTTCGGGAATGGGAAAGAACATTCTTTTAAAAAGAAAGAGGCTGTTCATCTTGTGATAACCATGTGAAAAGTCAATTTCACGATCTCTTGGTTTCAATAAGGAAAATGTTCATCTTTCTTTCAGTTTACTTGAAGATGACAAATAAAAGCACCTCTTTCAAAAATCAAGAAAAGGAAGAACAGCAGGGGATATAAGGTTGTTGGTGCACATCTTATAACAGACACACTGTATAATACAGCTTTATCTAAATTTATGATGATGCGAGCACTAGAAAAAGTACAACTAAATATTTTAAATAGTTAAATTTCGATAGGTCCATTCCAAAACTTAAGAAAATCACAAAAGCAACACAGAAGAAGGAAGAAAAGAAAAAAGAGAGGAAGCAAACTCTTGCAGATTCTGAAGACTCGGGGGAAGAGTCCATGTCAGTTAAATAGTTGATGACTACGTGAGTACACTTGAAACTGTTCGCTGGTCGAACAACACCAAATGATGACGATGATATATGCATATTTTGTGAGTGACGTTTTACAAATGATGCCAGGGGAGAGTTATGGGTCATGTGTTGCATGTGCTCCATGTGGGTACTCAATGAAGGAAGGTACTGGAGCAGAAAAGGACCCCTATCTATGTGACTTTTGCAAATAGTTCTTAGGTTTGCATTTAAATATTTTGTCAGAGGTTTGAAAGTTTGTACAGTTCTTTCTATTTTTTTAATTTATGATTCTATATCTTTATGATTGATGTGTATTTCTTCTCTATTTGTTAAAATACTTATATTATAAATAGAACTTAGGGACTTCATGTTTAGTCTATATTACAGACGTTTTTCTTAAAAGAATCCTCAATATTTGGTAGTAGCCTGAATTTAGACACCCAGTGAAAAATCAAGTGATTATCTTATTGTATAAGTTGTGATTGCCCTTAAACGCAAGGTTTTTTGGCAAGAAGAGGTAACAATTCTTTGAGACATGTCACACCCATCTTATGCACTAACAACAACCATACAAATGCAGGCATCATGACGTGTTTAACCTACGGGGTTAAACTGAAAAACATTGATAAACTGAGAAGGACAGAGAAGAGTCCATAGTTTCGATTAATATTGTGAAAAAATTATAATGCTTTTCAGTGAGATAATAAGGAAAGTTCATTACGTGATCCTACTCATATCCCCGTGGTGATTACGGACACATCCCTGAGGCATTGTGTACAATGACGCCATCTAATCGCAGAAACAACAGATACAATTGAAATGAACATATGCGATTACACTACAACAGAATATCGCGATTATACCTAAGGTAGAACACCAGTTACACTGTTCTGTGATCTAAGACTACCTACTACGATAAAATCAAAGTTAAGCCAAACTCGGAAATTAAATTACGTATTCATCAAAATTAAGTAATGTACCACGTCAACATCATCTCAAATGTATACATTGGAAAAACAAATAGGATGAATCGGAAAACCATCTAGAATAACTTATTTTCCAAACAAATTTAGAGACCATAAAATCCCAATGACTTACCGACAGCGGTGGTCTAGTGACTACGTAGGTAGACTTCGAAGAGATAAGACGTGTCTGGAGAGTACTTACGAAGCGAGACTAACAGTTGAATCTTTTAGTGTGGCGGAGGTTTGCGGTGGTGTTTGAACGTGTGAGGGTGACAATTTCGAACTGACTTCAGGAGCTTTGTGTATCTGATTCGTGAAGAGAATTTGACTTTCTGGTGAAAAGTAAAGAGTTCTTTATTCGGAATGCACAAGGGTGGGGGGGGGGCTGGTGCAAGGGCGGTTAGACGCCGGCCAACGACCAAGTAAGAAAAATGCTATTCTGCTGGGATATGACGAAAATATAACGATGGGAGACTGCGTGAGGGCTGTTGCAGACGTCCTCACAGCAGAAGCAGTGACCTACGCATCAAGGATACACGGAGGTAGTGTGTGTGTGTATTTAAAAGGAAATGAAAGTCCGATTAAAGAAATTAATTTGGGACTGACGGATGACCTGGCACGTGTAAAATCTTTTACCCGATTCGCATACTTAATTTTCAACGGGAAGACGATCCCAAGTGCAATAAACATTTCGGTACAAGGACACCCATGGACAATATTTCTAAAACAAGAAAATAATTTGTGCTTTATCTGTAGATCAGCAAATCATTTTGCACACGAATGTACAATGCCGCGAAAGGAAATTAACAAAATTAATATAAGAGAGACAGAAAAGGCCGTGAGGGAGGAAGGAAGGCAAGCTCAGACTTCCATGGAGAGGACAGAAGGGGAAGGTAGAATCCACCTCACAATGGCGGACATAGTGCGCGGGAAAAAATTAGAAGATAAAGGAGAGACAAATGAAGGATTTTGCGAGAAATTGGTTTCCGAGATGTCGAGAGAGGTAGAAAGAGATGGACAAGGCGATGGGCACGCAAATAATACTAATGCCAATGTAGATTGTAGTGGATATCACCAGATAGAGCCTGCTTCGAAAGAAGGTTCAAAAAACAAGAGAGAAACAGTGAATATTCGAAACTTGTCTCGGAAAGCAATAGAACATAGAGAAACCAGTACGACTAAGATGATTATGGGTGAAAGACAGGTGAAGAAAATAAAGTATGGAGAGGAGAAAAAAAGATATAATTCAAGAGATAGTACCGAGAATTAACACAGAAGAAGAAACAAAGCTTCGGAAGACCAAACATTAAAGAAGGGGACAGTGAACTTGTAATTGACAGTGCAGGGGAAGAACAAGATGGTGTAGAGACATAAATGGAAGAAAATATATTAGAAGGAAATACTGAGATGTCCTCAGAAAAGAAAACAAAAAAGTGAAAAACAAAAATAAGGTCAAAAAAGAAACCAAGAACAAAGAACCTGAATCAAAAAATACTGAGAAGGATCAAAGAAATAAAACCAATGTGAATGTTTCGAAAAAGGATGGAAACAATATATGGTAGAGAAGATAACATGGAGTACTGATTTTGCTGTTACTAAAGCACAATACTAAATGCAGATACCACGATGTATGCTTTACAATTAGCAAAAGAGTTCATTAAAAACTCCAAAGATTTACTTACAGATATAGAAAGTGCTAACAAAGAATGTAACGATAAGGAAATTCTAACTCAAATAGTCGGGTTAGAAAAAGGTATACTTTTGGGAGAAATCTAAAAACTTTTATTACAAACCATTCAAACATCTGAGAAATGGAATATTCAACAAAAATAGAAACTATTAATATTTGTGGAATTATTTCTGAAACAAAAAAGGAAATGCTAAAGGACTATATTAAAGCTAATGAATCGGACATAATATTTCTTCAAGAAGTAGTTACTGAAAATTTTAATTTCATGGCCGATTTTAGAATAATATACAATGTTGGGGAAACGGAAGAGGCACGACCATCCTCTTCAAACAAGGGTAGGAGGTCAGCAATGTAGTTATGCTGCCGTCAGGGAGGGGGATAAAATGAGATGTTAATGGAACAACACTTGTCAATATACACGCGCCATCAGGAAACAATAACAGAGAAGCGCGAAGTGCTTTTTTTCTAAAGATCTTGTTTATTTAATAATAAATAGTAAAGAACATCTCATTATAGGAAGGGATTTTAACTGTGTTGGATCGGATCAGGACTGTCAAGGGAAACCAACATTCTGCAAAAGTTTAAATTCTGTAGTAAAAAAACTGAATTTAAAAGAAATATGGGAAGAAAAAAGAAAAAGACAGACTATTTACGTACAAGAGAAGATCTAGCGGCTCTAAAATTGATAGATTCTACGCATCAAAAGAGTTGATTGATAAAATATCATATATAGATTTTGCTCTCGCACCCTTTTCTGATCATCACGCTGTCGTTATGAAAATAGTTCTTCCATCACGACCGATGGTAAGAGAGGTCTTATTAGAAGATGAATATTTCACTCCTAAATGACAATGATTTTAGAGATGTTTCCATTTTTTAATAAATGCAACTTCAGTCAAAGAAACATAATTATGTTGATGTAGCAGAATGGTGGGAACAATGTGTAAAAGTGAATGTTACGAAATTTTTTAAATACTGTTCAGGACTGAAAAAACGGGAAGAAGAACGGAAGTTACATTTATATTTCCTCTGTCCGAACGAAATAAGTAGGAAGTCTATTATATCTAAGGGAGATAGTGAAAATAAATAATATTTTCAAGCACTAATCATTAGTATATATAGGAAAATGATGGAAGCAGCTAAAATTCGGAGTAGAGATTTGACATCGCAAAATGAACTTGCTAGTATGTATCACGTGATTGCTGATAGGAAAAGTTGTAATTTTATTTCAGGTTTTCAAAGTAATGAAGGATCGGTTGTGGGTCAGTCTCAAATCATGAATCATGCATAACAACATTTCAAGAAATTTTTCGAGTCAACAGAAGAAGGTAACCTATGAGCAGATGAAGGACGTGATAGTGTTGGAAACTGAACCAGGAAAAAAGGGACATTTTAAACTCTGATATATCAGTTGACGAGGTAAAGGAAGCAGTATTTTCCGGAGTTATTAATAAATCCCCAAGATCTGATGGAATTCCTGTAGAATTCTACAAAGTATTATGGGAAATTATAGGAAAAAATTTACAGGAAGTAATCAAGACAGTTCTTTCAAGGGGAAAACTTACTGAATCACAATATCACGGAATAATTGTTCTCGTCAAAAAGCCACCAAAAGCTAGCAATTTAGAATATTACAGGTCAATTACTTTGTTGAACACCGACTACAAGATTATTGCACGTGTTGTGGTAAATAGATTAAAACAAACTCTTCCTGATGTAATATCCTGCACAGGCGTCTGCAGTTCAAGGAAGACGAATAACGGATAAAGTCAATGATATTAGAGATGGGATTGCATATAAGATAATTGAGGAGAAGACAGGTGGAATATTGTCAATAGATTTTAAACAGGTCTTCGATCGTATAAATCACAAATTGTAGCACGCCGTGTTACAAGAGACTTGTTTTGGTAGTATATTATGCAGCTGGGTACAAACGTTATATGCACACAGTTGTTGAAGAATACAAATAAATGGGTTTCTGTCGGATAAAATTCCAGTCAATAGATCAGTGAGACAAGGATGCCCGCTGTCAATGATGTTATTCTGTATTGTTATTAATCCTTTAGTAATAGCTCTACACAGAAAATTCAGTGACTCGTCAAACCTTCACAAAATGCTGTCTGTCAAAGCATATGCGGATAATATAACTGTAGTGTTAGAAAAAGAAGAGGATCTGCAACAAACTCTAGAAGTGATACATAAATACGGCAAAGAAGCAGGTGTTGAAATAAACATGTCAAAAAACAAAATACTACCCTTTGCCGAAGGACAATTTCAATCAAGTGATATTCAAATAGTCAGAAAATTAAAGATATTAGATATATGGTTCTCATCTGATTTAAATGATGCATCAAATTACAATTTCGAAATAGTTGTTAATGCTATGCAAGGAATTGCAAAAGACTCAATATTAAGAGAATGGAATTTACCACAAAAAATATGGTATAGTCAGACATACCTACTTTCAAAACTTTGGTATGTGGCAAAAATGTAACCAATACCAAATAAGCAAATAGCGAGAGTGACAAAGTTAATGGGGCAAACACCCTGGAGAGGAAACGTATTTAGGGTCCCATTGAATAACATGTGTGCGTCTAAGGCAAAGTGAGGGTGGACCTTATGTGAGGTTAAAGAAAAACATTTTATTTGTAATAGATTCTTTCACAAATGCTCAAAGATTTACAAAATATTGGTTCACATATTGGATTGAACACGTCAGTTTGGAAAACCCGCCGAACATTAATTCAGTGCCAAGAAATTTAAAATATGTTATATACTTCTTGGAAAAATTTGTTTATACTCCCTCAATATATGAGGAAATTAGAAATGAAAATTGAAAATTTTTTAAAAAGCACAAACAGATCTACATGGAAGTGATGAAAATGAAGATAAAGTCCAGAATTGTTGACAAGAAACCAAATGTTAAATGGCAATATGTGTGGAGAAATGTTCATGGCAAATTTCTACCAAATGAAGTTAAGGAGACGTGGTACAAAGCAATAAATGATGTGATTCCGACCAATTCTGGGCTTTTTGAAATACAAATGTGTGAGTCTGGGAACTGCAGGTCATGCGGTAAACAAGACACGATACAACATGGCCTTACAGAATGCAAACATATCAAAGAACTTTGGAAAAACGTTAAGAAGAAACTGACAAGAATATGTAGAATGCCACTGTCAGATGTTAAAAAAAAACCTTTAATTGAACCAGATTACCAATATTTTATCAGTGTCAAAAATAACACTGTCTCACTGTTCATAGCACATTATGTTCATTACACGATGACAGAAAGACAAAAAAGCGAAAAAGATCTTCAAGAAAATTATTTAAATCAATATTTGAGAATAACAAAAAATCAAGAGAGAAAGTATTTCTTCAATTATTTAAGAACTATTTTAATGAGCCAGTAGATACATATCGACTAGATATGTTAATAAAAAAAAAGAACGAAAAGAAAAGTAATAAAAAAAGTGGTAGCGTCTTCGCTTCCACGATCCCTCTGAACGGTAGAGTGTGGGTTCAAACCCTGCTCGGGCGAATTAGGTGAGGTTTCCTCACCAACACCACACAAATGTCGGTTCGTACCATAAGTTCCCGACAATCCAACATCTCTCCTTCCCAATTCCCTTTCCCAAGTCCAACGGTAAGGTGGAAGAGCAGGCCTCATGGCCTGAACCTCGCCAAAAGGCACATATAAATAAATAAATAAATAAAGTAATAAAATTTCCGCATCATTTGGTGGTCATTGATTATATTCCCTCCGTTTTTATTCTCTGACGCATTCAAATTTCATGCACTGATTCAAAGGTTTGCCGTTCGTTTAAAAATAAAATGTATAACAAGAATATAATCCAACAGCGTCCGATCGAAAGTGATCCACAGTAAGTGTTCCCTAAATTGAAAACATTTATTGGCTCTGTTTGGAGCTGGGGCAAAAAGGAAAAATGAAAGAGAACAATCTTGTGTGCTATCTTGTTCGCCGAGGAAATGAAACAGATTTTTGCCTCAATAAATTTACGACAGAAGAGACGATTCCTTTATTATGACCTATGAACTTCGAAAAAATCACAGCATTGGAAAAATTCAAAGAAGAGAAGTGAATAATAAAATAAAACAGAATAGTCTACTCTGTGATAATCGTTTAATACGCAAAAGGCTTTTTCACTCGCTTAGCAAATATCATCTGTGCTAAAAAAATACATGAACACAAGCTAATAGATTAAAAATAATTTTGAGAGCGAAAGAGTATATTGTAGGAAAAGTAGGGGGGAAACTTGGGATATGGTAAATGAATATATTGAAAAAAGGGCGGGGGGTGATTAAGAAATGGAATTCAATGAATGAGGCAAAAAATACAAAGAAAAGCACAGAACAGCAAACTGAACCAACCTTTAAAACACATGTTTTTTATCTGTTTAATTTTTTCGCTTATGTTAGTGTATTTTAAAATTTTGATTCTATATTTTATGTTTGTATTTAGTATTTAGATGCTCGCTAAGCAATCAAAAAAGCTTTTTGCATAATAAACGATTATAATGGATTAAACAATACCATTGTATTATTATATCATTAATTGTAGAACACCTGTCTACACCCCACCTTATATAATTCTTCGAAGAGCAGTAATATTTACAGTCAATGTTGGTCACACATTCATAAAGGTATTGGTGTGGGACAGATTGAAGAAAGGGACGTTCATTCGAAACTTCTCGTCTCACTCTTATTGAGAGAAAAATTAAGTTCCAGTTTTCGTCAGAGGTTTAGTGATCATCTCCGTATTTCCACAAATGATAAAGGTGTAGAGATTACAAAGAAGACTATCTTCAAATCCTGCAAAATTGAAGATTAGTTGCAAATTAGTTCTAGTGGAAAATATTGACACCAAATCTACTTTGGAATCATTCTATTATTACCACGGTACATATTAGTAAAACACGTCAATGGTATAGAGCAAGAGCGTCGTGTTTGAATGGCTCAGAATATCTTGTTAAGAAATTACAATTATGAGAAGTATAGAATAAGAATAAATAAGAAGCATTGCTTGATAATGCATTGGTGTCATTTAGTTTTAAAATTAAAATGTTGACTTGTTATGAATATTTATGGAGAAACTAAGTAGGATATGGGGTGCACCTCACAAGATTTTCTTATTGCAATGATTTTGATACGAAATACCATTTAACCACGTTTAATTTCTGTACACTTATACTAGGGTGTAGGGTAATGGGGTTCATCGCCTCGAAATGAAAGACTAGAAATACTCTTTTTGTTCCCTAGCATTATTGCATCAAGCCAAAACGCAATAATTGTTTTCTTCGACTGTAGTATCGATTACAAAACCCATTTGGATTATTTTAATGGTGACAAAGAGAATGGAGGAAGAGTGAAGATCTTTTTGGTATTTTAACTTGTGGGAGAAATGTGTTTTATAAGAGATTGGTGGGGTGCGACATTTTATGCTACTGATATTAATGATTGTGCTTTAATCAGTAGTAGACGGAACGTACTTGAATCAAATGTGTATATAAAATGCATATAAATACAAATAATTCGTGAAAAATCATTTTTCGTGTAAATATGTTGATGATCCATAAATGTGTATTGACTCGTACTTTGGGAGTGGATTCACCTAAGCAACTTTGTACCACTTTTGGAAGAACTCCATCTTTTTTTGTAGACCTCAGTTTATTGCACCTACACTTCCAGAAAAGGCAGATGGCCGGAAACAAAAGGTTTATCGTCTGCCAACACTCGTTGACCCTGTTGGGCGGACTGGGGCAGGGAGTCCTGCCATAGCACTTCCTATGGAACAATCATCACTTCGTAGCCACCCGTCACCACTTATGCTCAATTCTTTACCACTTCCTCTCTAACGTTCGACTCTCTATCATCTCATCTCTTCCTTAACACATATTTCCGCGCCAGACTTTCGAATTTCCCGCATATATTCCTAAATTTGTCCATTTTAGGTCATTCTTGAAATGTTATTTTATTCCATCATTTGTCCCTAACAAGCAGTAGATACCTACCACATGTAGATATGCATTTTAACCATAAATAATGTGAAAGGAATACTTCTAAAAAGCAGTTTAAAGTTGGCTACATAGTGCTTTGCTACTTAACTCTGTGGAAGTACGCAAGGGACCAGCCTTCCTATTCGATTAAAATACCCGAAGAGCTCCCGGTGAAAATCTCGGATAAGGGTGGATACATACACATACGTGTCCTTTAATAAAATTCACCACTAATTCGTAACCTGGGTACGAGGATCCTCTATGTATGATTGCTAGGTTGCTCCATGCATGTTGTGTTTAAAAAAATTCGAAAATTTTCCTTCTCCTTCGGCTATATTGAATATTGGATTCCTTGGGCATAGTAATAATTTGTCAAGTTTTCCCAAATTAATTTACCAACTTAATTGGTAATTTTATTTTTCCCCACTGTCAGGAGCTATTTTGACTCAATCTGAACGTGCAGCACTGCTCGATTTTGATAATCGATGTGTCTCAAAGAATTGCTATAACGGCGAGTGGAATCGATTTGTTGTGTATGAGTATAATTTCTTTGGAATACACATTTTATACTTATTTTCGGAATGGGTTTCATTGGAAGTTATAGATGTTGACAACTATTTGCAACATACGTTCAATTATGATCAGTACATCCGGATCATACAACAGAAAAGGGTAGGGAAATGTTTTCAAAATACGAGAGATTTCCCTTCACACTTCATTTCGTCAAGTCCCCTCCTTGTCTACTGACTTCGCCGCGCCATCGGGAAGTCCCCGCGAGGAGAGGTTAATGAACCTTTTTTAGGTCGAAACCAGGTGTCCGCTGCGGCAAGATCTATTTGTTTCCACCGCCTCCGATTTAGGAAGGAGACGGAGACGAAAGTACAAAAAATGACGTGATGACAGCGGAAACGGAAGTGAGGTAAGTGAAGTGGCGGAGTGTGGAGGAGAGTAACGCAGGTAGGGGAGGGGATGTAGGTGGAAGATGGCGGGATCGAATCAAACTGACAGGAAGATACAGATGAACTGCAGGATATTTGAATCAATGAAGTCATGGCAAATGCTAGGTTGACATCGTGATAATTCATAGCAATTAGATTAATACGGAATTCGATTTATAACTGCAAGAATATCGAAAAATATCTGTCAACAACATCTGCTCAAATGTTTGCAGGAGCTGAGTCTTGATGTCTAAATTACAGAACGAATGTCGATGAAATTTGGCAGAAAGGTAGCTTGTATCGCAGAGATGATAAAGCAATATGATACATTATCACAAATTTAATGTTTCACAGGTTATATGATAATCTATAATCTAATATCAAATAAACCCCTTCGTGTAACTGACTGATTGATGTATCAGAATACTTCTACTAAGTCGTATTAACATGAAATTACGCGATAAGATAACATTGGATTACGATGCGACGCGGGCTGGCGCGTCCGGACGGTGGAATTCCAGATTACTTGTGTTACAATTACTTGTTCCAGATTACTTGGTGTGGGGGTAAGATGGAAACCTGGAGGGTGGAGGGTTCGATTCTTATGGAGATATAGTAAATTTTGTATTCAATTTTGTCTTCATGACTTTGTTCCAAATAGTTAGTATAATATATTTTGAACATTATTTTTGCGATTCTTTAAATGCATTTCCATTTTATTATAACCGTTCATGATGTACTTCGGAATTTATCATTTTCCTAGACATGTTTGATATTACTCGCTTTAAATTTTTTGCAGTATTGAGATAAGATTGAAATTCCCATTATGATCTAAAAAAAAAGCAAAAACGAAGATTATTATAAATTATATATTTTTCAATATAATGTAGGCATTTCAATAAGGAATGGTGAAGTCACAATTCATGTATGCAGCAGGCCGTGAAAATTTGTATCGATTCATTTATTCATTTCAAATGTATGTTTACGTTCTTAAAGAATTACGTTTTAGGCAAGAAACAGTAATTTTTACTATGTAAAAGAAGGTTAAGTTTATTTTATATTTGACAACACTGTTTTACGGTCTACTTTAAAGATATTTATTATTTCTTCTAATAAAATTCACTATTTCTGAATTTCTTACAGTACATCCAACAATAGACCATATTTATTTTGTTTCGAAGCAAACTGTTTACTAAAAAGGAGTATGGTTAGTTATTTTACTCTGAATATTAATAATACAGAATTTCCAAGTAGTATGGAATGAATGTTACTCGTGACTCGAAATGTTACACGAAAATAATTGAAATTTTTCAAAGGTCGTCAATATTCAGCAACTGCAATCGAATTAAGATGCGTACAATTAATATGACGAAGTGAAAATTATTTTGTTTCATTTATTGGTAATTAATATGTCATGTTGCGTAGCGCTGTTTCAAAATTCGAGTTTTAGATGTATTGATTTTAGGAACACGTATTCCAACAACTTTCATCTGAAGTGTAAAAATTAGTTGCCCTACGTAAGCACAGTGTTTTTCGTTAAAGTAGCTTTTATTCATTTATGTGTCGTATAAGTTATGTGACTGGTATGCTGAGATACGTATTTGCATTTTATATTCATTGTAAAGACACTCAGTGAAATACAGTGGGTACCCACGTAGAAATTTCGAGTCGTCACGACGTCGTTACAACGTTGTCAAAGTAGTGGTGACGTCAAGAAACAACGTCGTGAAGACGTTGCAAACGCGTACGCATGTATCGTCGATTCAACGTCGGAGAACGGTGTCTTCACAATGCCGTAAAAAACGCTTATTTGACGCCGTGTAAGGACGCCAAAACAACATAGGTATACGACTTTCTTGAAAATGTTGAATTATCATTTTTATTACAACTTTTATGGATATTATCCATCGTCTTACCTTATTAAATCATATTCTATGACTTAACAAGACACTCATTCCTAAAAGAACGTTGTTTTACAGTCTCCGTCTTTCAAGTCTGATTACGGTGTGGCCCTTTCCCTTTCAAGGCGAGCTCGCTAGCACTCAGCTACTGCAACATGGTCTTACTATTGGTACCAAATAGTACACATGTAAAATAGTAATCTCCGTAAAGAAGTAAAAGATAGGATGTTCTCGGCAAAATTAATTCTTGGCGAAAAATGCACCGAAATAGAGTTCCAACTTTCATATCAGATAGCAGTGAAAGACGGGCCGTCGAAATTGCGAATGTGGTTCCCACCATCCAAAGAGAAATATGCCACAATTAACGGGAGCCGATACCCATCACTATTATTATTATTATTATTATTATTATTTATTATTATTATAACTGAGTCATCGCAACGTCGATCTTCGCCTCGATCTCGACGTTGAAACAACGTAGTTTATTATCATCGTCTCGAAGTTGCATAACGACGTTTTCTCGACTTCAAAATTCGGGAAATTCGACGTCGGGACTGTGTCGTTTATCCGACGTCGTCCTTAGACTCGATATCGACGTCGAAATACGTCGAAAGTCGGCTCAACGTCTGCGATTTCTGCGTGGGTATATTTCTATTTATTTATGAAATTTTTAAGTGTCTTGACGATACAAAATTTTAGTTCATGTCTCAACACTTTCGTGAAATAGTAATTATATCAGTTTATAATCTCTTTCACATGTATCACAAGTTAGTCGTTGTTTTATTCATTGCATCTTTTGCATGCAAGTGGCCTATTGTTTACTCCTTGAATGCAGTTGGCCTTGAGCATTACCACACAAAGAATAAATTATCAATATCCAATATAATAATGTTGAGTATTTATTGAGAATTTGTATCGATTCATAGTTTCATTTCGTACGTTTCAATATTAATTTTCGTTTTAATATTGCGTTGCATTACCAATTAGCATGGAATAAATGTAACACATGACTTGACATTTCACATTGACATTTTTTCAAAGCACGTAGATTTCAAGCCTCGTCAAATTAACCCTCCAACTCCCGGAACTTTTTATAGCACTGACTACCAATGGAGTCCGTATTGACCCCAAGGTTCCTAAACCTTTGTTATTATTTTTTTCGGAAGAAAAAAACTTACTTTTGCATGAAACTAAACCATTTTTCTTGAAAATTAATTTTTAATACATATTTAATGTTAATGTACGATTTTTCGTGAAAAAATACTTCTCATCTCGCACAAAAGTCTAATTATTAACTTCCAGTCTTCTCTCCTTGGGTTTATCTCACATCTTCCTCTCTTCAATTATCCTTGTTTCCTTTATCTTCTTTTTCTTGTAATTTGAACATTTACCAAACTTGGTGAAACTGTGTGAAGCGGTCTCGACGAGACAGTACGCTATTTGAGGTTTTTACCATCACTCGCGCGAACGCAAATTCATGTAATACACGATAGCTCTGTGCGGGTAATAGATGTTCGTGAATAAGAACATTGTGAATAGAAGTGGGATAGTGGATGGATGTTGTTGTAGAGATAAAAAATATTCAAATTGCTGAATTTTTTTTAAAGAACAAGAAAACTTTCATTATTATTTGTGATTTTCTTGCAAATACACGTGTATTTTTATTCTGTATGAATTATTTATAAATCATAATCATTTATTTATTTATTATAAATAAAACTTCGTGAACATGTGTAAATATGCCGGAGACCAATTTCAACTTCCGGGTGTCGATGAATGAGTATCTAACACTAGAAAATAACTAATGGCCATCTGCTCACTCAATGGGTACTGTAGCATCGAATCGTCTGATCGTCGGTGTCTACGCCACCTGGACTATTACTGTAAATCTAACATCTTGTGCTTTTGAACGCTCTGATAGTGACAATTTTAGGATGAACATGACTGGATCTCGAACGTAGAATTCCCACCTTTACTTTCTTAGTAAAGGGTAATACACTTTACTGCGGTAGAAGATCTTGATCAACTATGTCTATTTTTTACGGGGTCCATGTTTTTCCATGATTCACCTTCGATTATTCTTACTATACCATTCCAGTTTTTTTTGTTGTATTTTACACATTTCTTTGCATCAAAAACATTTAGGGTGAAACAATCGAATTGATGTTACGATCTGTGAAACCCGAGCTCCTAGGAGATGGACCAGACTGCTGACGCAAAACATCACATCCTACTAGTTGTCCATACGACTGAACCATTAGTTCGAAATGCCAAATCATTTCATTTTCGAAAGTCCTCTTTTCATTTATTTCAGTGTTTTCCCACTCATTGTTTGATTCATGGGAATTTCAACTCACTCATGATAAATCAATTGGCATTCGTTTAAGTTGTGAAGGTATTATGAAGCAAAACTTGAACATTTCACTAGGTACGTCACTTTTCCGAATAACCATAAGACGGAAAAATAACAGAAGTCAAACCCCCACCCAATAACAAAGCGTAAGGTTCCTCGTGAGCCTAAAATTGAAGATATGTATATGTGAGAAAAATGTCGGTACATTCAGTTATCATAAACTCGCACTTCAAAAGTAATTCTGCGAAGACAGGAATATTTCACTGGTGGATACAACCGGGCTCTCAGTCAACCAGGAAGAATGTATTAATGTCCCACAAGCTGGAGATTGTAGTTTCGAAAAACTGCAGTTCTAAAACATATCACGCAGATAGAGTCAAAGGTTTTCTTACGTATGTTACTTTACACGATATGAAAGCGTGGAAGAATGGTCTACAATAAGCTAATATCAAAGAAAATGTCGTGTAAAGTAACAGCAAAACAGTTCAAACGCAAAACCATATACTATTCATAAATATAAAAATATTTAATACATTTAGTTCCCGGGATCAATATGGACCCCATCAGTAGTCGGTGCTATATTTTTGAAAAAAAGAATGCAAAAATTCAAAATAAATATAAAAAAGGGTGCTGATGTTACAAGAAGAATAAAAGGAACAAAATCATAGCATATCAATCACTTTCCTTGATAATGGTCCCTTATGCATGTCACGAAAGATGCTCTGGGGTCCGTACGGACCCCATTGATAGACGGAGGGTTAAGGTGTGAACGATTAATGCAAGAAAGTGAAATAGGTATTTCATTAATTGGTAATAATTAAATTAATGTTGCTTAGCGCAGTGGAAAAACGCACGCTCCAGACATAATTTTCATTAACATAGACATTGGTAACGTAGGTATTAACATACTAACAACTTAGAGAAAAATAATTTAGAATGATTACGAGTGACAAATATGAGGAATACATATTTTTATTTAAAAATAATTCATGATAGTTAATACATACAATAATTCAGGCACTTTTCTGTAAATTTTTATTGAAATGAATTATACGGTGAAGCCAAAAACTATTTTCTGCTTTTAGGTTGTCACCGGATGAACGCCGCCTACGATGGTCTACGCGGTGAATCTTTTAAATCTAACGATAAGGATTTTTGCTCTAGGGTGCTTGGCACGGGCGCAGCCACAAAAGGGTATGTAGCGGGAGCGCAAGCGGCATTGTTCTGACTGACTCAGCAAAGCAAAGGGAAAATTGAACCATGAAAGGTTTTTCGAATTTTCCCTGTTTTTGAAGAACTGAGATATTAAATGTTATTAATTCAAGTATCTAGAAACAAATTTTAGTTTCTTTTCGATATTTCTCTGTGTAATGCGTGAACTTTTAACAATTTATCTGGTTTTTGTCGTCCAAGCTAACACCCCATTCCTTCCTACCTGAAAGCAACTAAAACGATAACAACATAAAGTAATATAAAATACATTACTTATGTTGCAATCATTTTAGGATATTTTTTCTTATGTTTTTCACTTTACCAGGTTTCAGTTCTATTGTACATGTGGTTTACCAACACATTACCACCACAATTTATGATTTTATTTGATAGGACATTTCCGTATTTTTACTTTTTTTCTTGGGGTTTTAGGCCTACCAACGTCTAGATCATTAGAGCCCTTAATATTTTTACTATATCCTATATCGTTATAATAATGCGATTAAAATTATTAATACTATTATGATTATTATTTTGCCTCGCGCGAGTTCGTGATGAATTGTTCAGCTGCGGGAATGATACTCTAAGCAGTTATCTGTATCTATAGTAATTGGGAAAAAAATCTACTCATATTGCATGTATTTTAAATAATGGATTTCTGCAAGACAGTTTCGGTAGATTTTTAACAGAGATTTTGTCTAAGTTCCTCTGAAGTATCTTGTGCACTATTCCTGTACATGAAGTGTTGACGGGAAAAAATTTTAGGCGAGTTTTCCACTGATGTTGAATATGGAATTCTAGATCGCTGCATTTCCTGATTTTCTTTGCATAGATCTTTTGAATGTTGGTATTATTATTATTATTATTATTATTATTATTATTATTATTATTATTATTATGTTATTATAATATTATTATTATTATTATATTTTTATTATAATATTACTATTATATTATCATTATTCCATTATTATAATTATTACTATTATTATTATGACGCTATGGAATCGAGTTTTGTTCTATTTTATTGTATTTATCTTTGTTGGCATCGAAAACATCCATTTGTAGTCGTACATTATTATTATTATTATTAATATTATTATTATTATTATTATTTATATTAAAACCGGTGTTTCATTTCCTTCTCCGAAGATATAGAAAGTTACATACATGTTTATTTTCATTAATTTAACTCGTAATACAATTTCACTCATAATACCCTGTTCCTTCCCTGACAGAATCCTACCACGGAAAAGTCCGTTTCAAGTATGTTTCGCTGAGAAAACGGACTTGAAACAAGCTTTTGTTGCACTTTTCCACGTTTAAAGCATGTTTCAAAACACAGTTTGTTTTTACTTTTTGAAACGGTATCAAAACGTACTTTGCACGTGGTTGGAACGCGTTTTAGTGCATTAATAATCAGTTTCGTTACATGCCCGAAACATGCTTTCTCGTAGAGAGTGAAACACGTTTGAAACAATCTTTTCACACACTTTACATTGTTTATTTCACGTTTCGAAACGCGCTTGTCACATACTTTTCCTGGTGCCATCGAAACGGACTTTGAGGGTGGAATAGTGCGTTTAAAGTGTGTTTCGAAACGTGCTTGTCACATCTTTTAACGTGTGACATACTAAGGTGCACGCCCGGGACACGGACTGGCCCAATTGAACTCACAGGCACACATCAGTTGGAGGTAAACATTTTAAAATGTTTATAAATTGTCATTTTCAATGGAAGAAGAGATGTTAAAGAACAAGTGCATCAATGCATTGAGGAATAATTTTGTATAATACCCTTCCCAAAAATAAAAAAATGATGTAAATAAACTGAATCTCTTTAAATCCGCGATTAAAAGTTTTCTAATGGTCTATTGTTTATATAATGTGAAAGAATTTACAGATTTTAATAAAAGAAGTTTATGAGCGTTTCAATTTTTCAATAAATATTGTTTTCCACATGACTTCGGATGCTGTAAGTGCTGTTAATATCTCTTACATTTTATCACGCCATTGTTATAGTACTCTAGATATTGATTAAATTCTTTTTTTTCATGCATGTTGTTTCTCCTTCTTTTTGTTTTCTTTCTAACTGTACGCAACCTTGGCACGGTTGTGTACATTATCTCTGTAGTTCCATCCTAGCCCCGGGTCGTACTCCGGTTTTCCTCCGGGTAGTGGCGGATTTTCCTCGGGCGGGAATATCATTGAGACCTTTGTTTCATTAATCTAGAATTTTTACTGCACTAATATCTACAATTTACTTTGGAATAATTAATGGATAACCGTATGTATTTATAAAAATTATTTCTTTTATAAATATTAAATCCGCTACTGCCCATGAGTCCTTGATCGGAATTAGTGGGATGGTCCCGGAGATTAACTTAATGTATTGCCCCCCACGTGGTCGTACGCAGTTAGCAACTGCTTTTTTGATAACAAAGTTTATTTCTTTCTTTAATGACAAATAATCTACATCAATCAGGCAATATTTTGACAAATCTCTGCTGCTTATGATGAAACATTTTGCATTAACTTGATGGATTATTGAGTAAAGTTGTACAATAATTGTGTATATTATCAGATTTCAACTGGTTCGAAACAAATTTGAACTGGTTTGAAGTGTGACAATTTCTTCGCAGTTCATTGATAATTAAGTAAATAGGCCAAAATTGTCTTTGTAGATGACTTTCCAAAAGCAACACCATCAGTAAAATATGTAAAAGACAAGTTGTACGGTGAATACAAAACATTACTATACCAGCTTAACTTTTTGTATACATTGCCATCATATATATCACTGAAATCACTTTCTTTGGTTTGCCTTGAAAATCTGTAGTTTGATATATAATCAACAAACTTGCTGTCTTTCAAAAATACTTGAAGCTGAGATTCTATTGACAGAGAGACAAAGAAATTTGAAGGGCTTAACGCATTAACCTTTTTTTCACAGATATCACAGAGCTTTTCTTTATCTTCTTTCGTTTCTTTGCTGTCACTTTTTTATGAAATAGTTCTTTTGCCAAGGTAGGAGTTAGTCACTACAATAAACGTGATATGATATGAAGATTGTACTGTCAGCTACATTGTTTAATACTTGAAGGATCGGCGTACCGGTACTTTTTTATCTAGCAATACACCACTGGTTACAAAATGCGTATGAGCGTAATGCAATTTACTTACGATGCAATTCCGATCTAAGGGCCCAAAGGCACTGGCAGATTTAAATTTCTGCACCTCCCAAAACTGAACAAAATGGCTACTTATTATAAAATTTAAAGAATAATCAAGTTTTTTATTCACAAGTATTTCAAACACCGCTAAGAAATGTCATGTATCTATCGTCGCCAATGGCTGAGTTGTTGACGTAGCGGTCTCTTAACCACCAATCCCCATAGAGGTTCGATCACCATCGAGGACAACGGATTTTTCGGTTGCAAAAATCAACACCCGACGTGTCAAAGAGTAAGAAAAAGAATTTCATTTGCTGTGAATTGATTTCCGTCAAGTGGAAGAATTTATTTAAAAAAAGCGGGAAAATGCTCTGAAGGAGAGATTCCGCTCTCACAGCCATCTGGCAGCGCAAGACGGAATGACGAATTTCGGACCGACCCGAAATTTCATGTTTTTTTCGTCCAAAATATTGGTCCGCAAAAACACTTCAAATATATTGGGCCGGTCTGAAATATTAGGACGATCCAAAATATTAGACCGCGAAAAAACCGGTTCGTCGTTCCGTCTTCCGCTACCAGATTTTAGGCCCGTCTGCCATTGGTAGTCTGTGCAAAGCACGTTTCGTTACGCGCTTTTCACGGAGTCGAAACGGACTTGAAACTTGGTAGCGTTCGAATTTCCATCCTTCTCACGTGCTTTTGCAAGTTTCCAACCACGCTTTGCACGTACTTGAAAAGCGGTAAAGCATGTAACAAAACAATGTTGAAACGCGCTCGATTCTGTCAAGGTTTGCTTTGGTTATTACCAGGGAATTTTCCTCTCTTTGTTCATCCTCCTACTGTCTATAGTTGTTGTTCTCCCGTTTCTTAACTATTCTTACTCATCTTTATCAGTGGAAGGTTATTTATAGAATTATCTATTCTCTTAGATTGTATTTCATTTTAAATACTTTCAAGTAAATCGTATCATTGACCTTATTCTACCTTTTTCTTCCGTTGGCTTTGTAAAATCAATATTTAACATTAATTGTTGTGAAATTTCTTGGAAACCTATTGTTTCCCTTCGTTTGAGGAAAATATTGAATGTATAGAACGATATAGGAAACTAACGTTTGCCGGCAACATAAAGTGCGACTGGTTCTCAACTCGCGGCCCGTTGTGTAATATTTCATGGCGCGAAGAAGCAAACACCAAATACATAAATGGCACAATTACATTCTTTTCCTGCAACCTGTTAAATCGGTATCTTTCTCTCTCCCTCTCTGTATTTAGTAACATGGAAAAATTAAAGACGAAAATATTTAACTTACATAATACGTAATGTTTAGTCTTACCTCTGCGACACGCAGCAATTAAATATTTTTTTATTTTTTATTAAACACCTTTCGGGAATGCAGTCTTGTTTAGAAAAGGTCGATTCTACGGTTCTTGATCTACTTAGTGATTCCAGCAGGGGTTAAGGAGGGGGTGGGGAGGAGAGAGGAATAGCTCTCGTCACATACGAATTAATTTATTCGAATAGTGGTTGGAAAATCCGCTATAAACCCATGAAAATTACTGGCAATAATTAAATATTTTTCTCCCTAAATATAAAATATTCCTGTTGTTTAATAAGTCTGCTTCCATCTTCGGAAGCTCAATAATATTTGGTACAACTCCACCCCTAGTACGAGGGCTGACGACGTAGATTACAGCCTTCAAAATCAGATCTATGGACGTGCAGGGACGTGCAAATAATTATCGTATTCTAAATCGTNTCCTGAATTTGAAGACAACTTTGCAACCTAGTCTCCTCAACCTCTGCTTACGAATATGTCCCCTTCGTGGCCACAGTGTCAACGTGATTGCCCGTCACCAAATCATCCCGTGTTCGAACCCCGGGCGGGGCAAGTTAAAATTTGTATTTTTCATGTCCATGTCTCAGTTTAAATAGCTGTGGCGTATGAATAGTTCACCCTCTGCGGCTAACAACCGCCCTCTGCGACTAGCCGTAGTTGTAATACTCGGATGCAGCCATCTGGATCTTATCTAGACGCTGTTCCTTTTATCTCAAATTCACGATGTGAGTAAACTCACACAAACTGAGCCTTACTAACACTCGTCATTCGTGGTCCTAGCTGGCCGAAACGAGATACATATATTTGTACAGACCCCATTCAAATATTCCCTGGAATTGGGGAAAATACAAAGTGACAGATGCAGGTTGTACTTTAGTTGTAGAACCTGATAAAAGTACCCCACCGAAAACTGAAAATTTGGTGGAAGACCAATACCAGTGGTCTTTTGGCAGCGTCTTCGCTTCCACTACGCCGCTGAGCGGTAGTGTGCGGTTTCAAACCCTGTTCAGTCGACCAAGGAGAGATTTTCAGCTGGCGTTCGTCTCACCTACTCGAGTTGGTTCGGTACCATAAGTTCCCCGGCAATCCAATATCTCTTCTTCCCAATTCCCTCACCCAAGAAATGGTTAGGTGGATAATCATACCTCATGGCCTGAACCTCGCCAAAAGACATAACATAAATAAATAAGCAAATAAAAAGAATTATTGCAATTATTTCCTTATCGTCTTGGAAAATAAGGTAATTTCGAAAAATATTACAAGGACAAAGGGAAGGTCATGGAATTTTCTCCAATATACGTTCTATGAGATTTTTCCATACTGTTTTGCTTGGAAAGTTTGACTAAAAATGGTGGAAACGAACAATTTTCTTCATCAACTTGTGTATAGTATGGGCAGCCTTGGGGTCCTGTGTCCAACCGAGGTGAGTTTTATTTTATGGTTTCTAGGTATGCGAATCCACTTCTAGGTATGCGAATCCGTATTTTTTTGTAGCATTCAAAAGAATACGCAAGTATGGAAATTTGAATATCCTCGTTCTTAAAAAGAAGGCAATCTCGTGAGATCCAATAAAGAGAACATTAAAAGGGTAAATGAAACTCATTTGTTTCGATTAGATCCAATATTTGTCTGTTAAGAAATAATGTTTTACTGCAACTGTAAAAATATTCCATTACAAAAAAGGTGCTTCGTTTTTTAGACTGTTGGTGTATGAAAATATTATTGTGTAAAGGTTCTGAAGATGGTCTGGAAGATACATTTTGATTTATTTGGAATCCGTTATCTATACCAATTATCTCCTTAACAAATAGAGAGCGGGGCTTCAATATTTGAGTTTTCGGGCGTAATATGCTACGAGCACTGAAAAAACCTACCTTTTTTGGAAGCGTTTTACGGGGAAGTTGGTTATTTATGGAGAATGTGCCCAGAAAATTTTTGTCCAGAATTTTAAGGAGCTCATTTTTGTCTCTAGTTACATTTTCGAAGATATAGACGGGAAATCCTGATAATATTTTTAATTGGGATTTTCGATTTTCATTCTGTTTTCGGTGGGACACAGACATGAATGATTGGTACCATGCCTATATCGAGCAACAAAGGTGCGTGATTTCCGTGAAACTTCTCCTTGAGTTAGATGATATATTGACATGAGTCAAGAGGAAAAAGTTGAAATAGAGGCTGAGAGTGAAGATTTTTGGGCACAACTTACTAAGTAGAAAAACGTTGTATAGAAAAAGCATTTTAGAACGTAAACAAAATAAAAACCATATATTTCAACGCCTAATTTCGTATACAAAATTTTTTCAACTATGTTTGTTTTCACTGAAATGTATATAGAGCGATGTTAATTGAAGTTAATGTACGATTCCTTCGGATGAACGTTGGGCGATTGCTAAGTTGTCTATACCGCAGATTTGTAGTAGACATCTCTATTTTTGTTTTTCCCAGAAAGCAAGGACATCTTAAATAAAGGGCACCGAGGACGACGCGACCAAAGGTCGTCACGAAATGTTTTACTAGATTCACTAGATGTAATTGGTGTCGGGGCGGGTGGGGGGTGGGGGTGGGTAGGGAGTGGTGTGGCGCAAGGCGGCGCGCAGCTGGCGGAGTGAGGACCTCCGCTATCCCGCCTCCCTCCACCGCGACTACTGCTTTGTGCGCAGGAAGCCACGGCTTCCTTTGGCTGCGGCCGCGCTGCCCACCCGTTTCTTCCCATCACTGTGACCTTGGTTGAACCCGGCGGGCAGGACGTACGGCAACTCCAAAAGAAATGGAAGGAGCGGAAGCAGCAGAAAAGCGGAAACTCTGATTCTTACCTTTGAAGAACGGGTGATACAGACTATGAATACGGTATTTTTATGAATGGAATATTTAAAGAGCCCGGACTCGTCTAGCGAATGCAATCTTATGAATTCATAATATTTACTTAAGTTTCATGGGATACTATACATCATTGCTCTTCACTAATGTAGTCGTAAGTCATGTTATTCCTTCATCAGGTATTGCTGGATTTTTTAAAACTTACTAATATTTAATAATTATTCAAGACAAAGTATTTTGCTCAAGGGACAACATAATTATGAAATATATCTTATCCATATAAGATAATAATAATAATAATAATAAATTTATTGTCAAAAAAGCAGTACAAACTGCGTATGACCACGTGGTGGATATATTTAATGTTCTCTTTGAGGTGACTCTGAGTCGATGAACGAGAGCACGAGACTAAATTTATTTACTTTCTTCCCTTTTCTGCTTACTACCATTAATTTCTCCGAGAAATTCTCACATTTTCTAACCGTTCTATTAGACCACACTTTTTAAGTAAAGCATTATACGTATTATGTAGTTTACAACGCACTTGAGCTAGAGACGGAACGTTTTTCTTATATCTTTTGAAGACATGTCCAAAATGAAACTATATTTTTTATTCGTGTTCGCCAAGATCTGTTCCAAAATGCTTGTGAAAAATAAGTTTTCTTTTTTCATTATACCGTTGGGTTTATGAAGAGCGTTTATGAAATGATTTTGAGGAAAGATGTTTCCTCTTTACTACGCTTTACTCTTTAAATCTGTATTAACTATAGTATGCATATATGCACGTATATCGTTTAAAATTTTTGAACATATTATCTCAGTTTCTCGATTTTAAAGACAGGCGCATCTTCTTTCTCTCTTGTATCCTCTTCGAGGCGTTTACTTCAGTTTATTTCGTATACCTTCAGTCTATTTTCGATTACTCATTTTTCTCTTTCGCTGTATCCATGAATCTTTTACTAATCTTAGTGAAGGTGTGCAACGCAGGAATATTACAATTGTCACAATAATTTACCTTCCCCGAAAATAGTTCAGAGCATGGTCGTTCGTTAAAGTCATTGACTCCGAGGAGAAGGTAAACGTAATAATAGAGTGAACGAGGGAAGAACTGATTGAGAAGAAATCGTGTTAAATACTTGCTCGACCGGTCCCATTCCTGATGCTGAATCTTGTACCCAAAGAATGTGACAATTGCTTAGCACTCTCGCACTGGAGTTGAATTTATCGTCTGTGTTCAGATGGGAGCGTTCTGCATATGCTTGTTGAAAGTTTCTTGTAAACAACTGCTTATTACATATTTGAACAAGTGTTTCAATCAACCAAGGGCATATCGATATTTAAGGAAT
The DNA here is from genome assembly GCA_002313205.1 of Laupala kohalensis. Classification (NCBI taxonomy): domain Eukaryota; kingdom Metazoa; phylum Arthropoda; class Insecta; order Orthoptera; family Trigonidiidae; genus Laupala; species Laupala kohalensis. Next base: position 308,384 of record NNCF01129903.1, on the reverse strand, counting down.
CCTTTTTCCGCTTAGGTATATCACGGTTGATGTATAGAGAGATCGGAGCAAGATGATGTTAACAAATAGTAATTTTTTCATTAATTTATTATTTGATCATTAAGTTTCTGGTCACTCTGGATTAGCAATACTAAATTTTTGTCGCATTTATTTTAAATATTTTTCTCATATTATCAGAATAATTTCTGTTTATTTCTAAGAATAAATACCAAAATGTCACGTTGTGTCGATCCCGGAACAAAAGGTGGGGTCGGGCAAATATCCGCATTTTCCAGCTTTTTCGCATATAGCAGGCTTGAAAATAGTGGGAGAGCTGAAATTAGACTCAAATTTGGTAGAATATATATTCCCTTTTACCATGGACATAAAAAAGAAATGTATTACCTTTAATAATCCACACGTTTCTTTTAGATTTTTCGCCAGTATGTTTTCCCGGTCTCTTTCCCCATCAGATTTTCTGTACAAGACCGCGGATCTTGCTTCATTTGCGGATAAAAAGGTATTTCACCCCAACAAATTTAAGAATAGTTGATATAAGAAGAAATATCTTTTGAACAGGAACAACATAAATAAACAGAATTGTTGTTGATAGATACCATTCTGTGAGTTAGTTTGCGAATAATGGGAGTCAGAACCTGAAAATTCGGGAGAATTTGAGCACTTGTATGACGAGGGTGTTTCTTCAGGATTTTGGACTGGATACAGTCTCATTATTTAAGAACTGAAAATCCTGAGATTAGCGTTGCCTCAGTACCTGCATCTACAAGACTATTTCAAAATGTTTATTAATAATAAGTTGAATATTATCAATCTGAAATGATGAAAGAAAATGAGAAAAAAATACAGTGAAAAGGAGGAACAGTCTGTATCATGGGGCCCAGGACCGCGTTTCCCCATTAGTGTGAGAATTTTACCCTACTCGCGTTCGGGAAAGGAGCCTTTTCCAATCGTTTCATAATGCAAAAGCAAAAATTAACACGTCATTGTCGAAAGCATGAATCACAGTACTCGAGAATGGTGTGACTATTTCGTTGGCGTTCATGCAAAAGTCTCTAACAATAAGATTTTTATATACTCGATAGCAATAATGACACCAATACCAATAAAATAAAACTTGTTTGTAGAACTAGTATATCGAAATAGAGAACTCAACGACTTTGTAAATTTGAATTTAATCAATATTTTATTTCAGTTTTTGTTCGTCAGCGTTAAATGATGAACTTTTGCGTAACATAAGTGTTATATTCCCATGATAACATTCTCAAATTAGGATAAACATTCTCAATACTATACGATTTTCATGTTTCTTGTAAATAAACTTCTTTCATGCTGTAGTTTCCTTTACATATTACAAAATTAATACGGTAGACTCTTAGCATATTTTGTAATACCGCTAATACGGATGTAATGCATGCTAATTGTACCTTTACGTACAGATAATTTAAGCAAAATCGTTGGAGCCGTTTTTTTTAATATTCGAAAGAGTCATTGACCTTCATGTGAAGTACCCTTTGTTTTAAAGTTTAAAAAAATTAGAGCACGTGCATCGACAGCAAGTAAATTCTGCCGTAAATACGAAGTATGAATTAAATATATCCATCCGTTTACTCAGAATCGCTGCGCACAGACGGACGGACGTTATGCTAAAAGCAACTTTTTCTGAATCAGGGATAACCAAAAAGGATATCCGTCGAAATGACGCTTTCGAATTTTTTCACGATTACAAAACTTTCTATACACTATGTATATGCAAAAGTAAAAATATTGACTTTATTAACTATATAAACATTAAATTTTGCGTCGATTAAGCACGTTATACTGGATGTTTGGTTCAGAAATAGAGTAGTAACTGACAGCAAAAAAAAAACATTTTTTAGCATTTTGGATGAAATTCACACTTTGTGATTCTTTAAACGTCTCTAAATTTGAAACGGCCTATTCGAAAGAAAACATTCATAGAAATAAAGATTGTAGAGAATTAAATTCTACGTCTAGTAAGCACCTATCACTTCTACGCCATAGTTATTTTTAAGTAAATTTGTATGCGTAAATCCGTCACTGCACAGAATTTTCGCTAAGTCGCTCGAAAACAACTTATCCACTAAGGTACATTTACCAAGGTTCACTATCTTGATATTTGTACCTTTGGTGACATTTTACTGCGAGTCATGGTGAATAGTTTGCGGTGATTTTCGTCGTCAACGAGTGCAATAGACCGTAGCTTTTGTGTCTCCACAGAAGTAAATGCTGGGTTAAGGTCAGGCTGCCAACAAGAAGGTAGACCTCAATTCCACAACAGAGTATCCAAGAATTATTCTCTGTTTACTAAGGGAAGGCAGCTGAATCTCGGTGCTCTATATCATTAGCAACCAGTCTCATTCTTCCGAACTCGCTACTGACCATTTTCATTTGATACTGCTTTTATTACCGCCGCCATGTGATGTCTATAGGAATCAAGCCCCCTCCTTAAACATGAGTCAGTTGGACCCGCTGCCTTTCTTAAGAGAGCTCATAATTTAAAAAAATGTTTCAGTATTATGGAGACGAATTAACTTGAGTTAAGTAACTTATATAAACCTCATTACGCAAGTAAAGTTTGGAAATGGATTCAAAGTTAATGTAGGATGACATGGGGCAAAGAATCGCATTGTCCAGTTTTTCACACGTATGAGACATGAAAAAGGTTGGAGAGCTCAAATATGACTGTAAATCGATAGAGCATATTTCTTTCAATCATTCTTATTCAAAAGAAAGAAGTGTACTGTTTCCTAACACTTCAAATAACTTTCAAATTTTCGAAAATATACTTTTCTGGTCCCTTACCTCTTGAGGCGAGGAAAAGTTTCGCACATATTCTATGGCGGGTTAACTAAAAAAAAAGAAAAGAAAGTCCCGTGCATCTCGAATTTACAAGTAACGCAAATTCTCTACTTCTAAACGCTCCTCCGAAGTTCACTAAAAGTACTATGTTTCATCCCCATCCCATGTGAATGAACCAATCAATCTACATAATTATTATCTTAGTTATTCAAATTGTCAGAGCAGTCCCTTTACATCCCTAGACTCTGATCCTTGTCTAGATAGATCACTTTTATTTAAACAAAAGAATGTAAAATTGTGACAGTTGTGAATGCCTACATTCCGTGATATTATTTGTTAGAGCATAATCATTATATAATTGAGAAATATATTGTTCATCTAATTAAAAGTTCTTTTATCCTATAACCTACCTACGTTATGATAATGCGCTCATGCATGTTATTTTTTCAATATCTAGTATCCAAAGTGTTAACCAATATGAGCAATATAACTCAATCAATTCAGTTGTGTTGCATCTGCGTTTAAGGAATTTGTTGTTGTCTAAAAATATAAATCCTGTGAGTGATTCCTTATTTCTGTCTTGTCCGTGAAAGTTAAATTAAAATGTTTTTGGTTGCAGTCATCATATTTTTTCAAGTTTTGAACATATAAAAAATGCTGAAATTTGTCATTTGATCTATTCAGTGCATATACTATATCTTAAAAGTAATTGAATTAATTGGTAAATTGAAAAGAACTTTGGAGTCGGAGTAACAAAGAACACATTGGTTGCACGCAAGACATTAACCTTTTGTTTCTTGACACAATACCGCTAAAATATGCAACGTGTAACAATAGTCCTAGATATTACCTGATCAATTGTCCTTAAACAATCGAATTTCAAAATGCCGGAAATCAACTCAGGATCGACATATCAATTTTTGTTGAGAATATCTCTCATAAGTGTTAACTCGGTTCATATTTTGCGATGTATTTTATCTTGAAACTTGGGTGCTTTGAATTATAAAGAATTATGCCGTGAAATCGATTTAAAACCGAAAAAGTAAATTTTTGTGCTATAATATCGCACAATTATTCTAAAATATTAAGGAGCACTTTCCTCATATCCCCCTCCAAAAGTGTAGATAGCAACGAAAATTAAAAAATTAAATGGTAAATAAGAAGAATATAAATTGAAAGAAATTTTTTTAAAATATGTATATACTTGGTTGTATGTGGTTAAACCTTATTTTAAATTTTTTTTCCTGTTTAGTTAAAACAATACATGATTATATCTATACTATGAGGAATTTGTAACGACTGACATCGATGTCCCCTTCTCCGCACCCTTGCCGATGTCCTTGTGTAGGTGACCCCCTAATCAGTTCCAAGGTCATTTTCGTGGAGGTAGTCCACCCCTGACGGAATGAACAATTTCGCCTCCAGGAGCCACACGACACGACGTGGCCCTTCACCAACGCGTGTGATTGCCAGCACACTCATCTCGAAGGCTTGTTGACTGTATGGAAGTGGTACAGTAGCAGAAGGCACAATAGAATACTTTTATGTAGCCTCACTGCTCGAAAGATGGAGACCATCTTTGCTGGCCTCACGTGTGCTGGCGTGCGTAATCTTAAATCACTGACGCAGTCCAAATTACATCCCGCGTCTAAGGGGTTCCCGCAGTACTGTCGTATTTTTTATTATAGACCCCTGACTACTAATAGCGGTGGAGAGTACGACAAAAATCGCAGAAAAAACAGTTAACACCATTGGATTTATAATTTGGTTGTCTATATAAAGTGAAAAATTTTAATGACCGGGTGAAAATATTTTACGTGAATAAGATAGGGAATTCTTTGGTGTATTCTCACATAATTGTTAAATCTTATCGCTTCAACAGTTCTTTGTTGTTGTTTTTTTCATACAAAATAGAAAAAAGTGCCATCTTGCACACCTAAGTTCAAATTTCTTTATCTATAGAACGGATGTGAGTAGCATCGCGACTTCCACTCTCTAAAAAGGACACAACCTTACTGCGATTGAATATGAAGTACAGAATTTTCCTATCATTAGGGTGGGGTCTGCACCCATTAAAACAACGATATTTCATTTTCTCGAATCCTCGCTCGTGTCGTAATACACCTTTCAATGTGCAACCCTTTCAAATTGGTAAGTGCGACGGGTTTCGTCACAGTCCAACTCCTGGCATAGGGGTCAAAAGTAATTAAATACTGGTAAACAAAAACTAAAATGTAATAACTCTCTAATAAAAAAATATACTTACGTCTAATGTCACCAAATGTAATGCTTTTTACCACGAATTATTTGATTTTAACGTTGCAATGGGTTTCTCACATTGGTGAAACAACACGTAACCCATGTTTCTTGGACAAGCACTCACCGTCCTGAGAAGTTGGGGAGCATCTGAAACACACTCTTCAGAGGAAAGGGGGAGATATGGGGCTCTTCAGATGTGGATGATTTTTTAATCTCAGCTACTGGAGTGCACATTATTGTGTCCGTATACGTGACACTAGCTCTCTCCAACATTTTGAAGTGAGATATTTGTGCTCGCTTTTCTCAAAATTTGCATTTGTGTTCCCTCTTAGGGTCACGTCACGTCCCAATAAAAGAGTGTCTTGTTAAAACAGGAGCTTCCTCTGTCCAAATTTCACTGTGATACATTTTAAAGAATAGAAGTTACGGAGCGATGAATGTACTGCGCCGTTAATTTAGACGCGCAGTGTATTTCCTTAACATCGTTTTTCAGTTTTTTTTCAAACTTATCTTCATTTCCCACTACTAAAGCTTTAATATAAGCCTTTAGATTCCAGAAGAGGGTAGGAAATGATTCTATAAATTCCTTACGTACCATGGAAATACAATTGTCAGGCACTGCAGAAAGAACTATAAGAGCTTAATTTCGGCTCGGGATGAATAGGATTTATTTTATTCTGATACACGTTCACCGATGCATAGTTCGAAACAATGGAACAAAGCTTAAATTGCTCTTCAGTGTCGTGACGCCTCTCGACCAAATTCTGTATGTTGGATGGAAGGAGTCTTGGAAGGAAGGTTCACACAAAATTCTTCCATTTCAATACAATTTTTTTTTCTCTCGGCGTTCATCCACCGAACATTGATGCACAATACAAACCGTGAAGGGAAAGAGCGAAAGGAAATAGTGAGAGATCCTTAGACCCTGGCGCCATCCGGACCTGTCGAATACAAAAAACTACACGGTCATTGACCTGCTCACCTTAGGGGTTTTCCTTGTACGTTTTGAAACACCCTGCAATGCCACTAAACGAAGAACCTTCTGCATCCCTTCAATTGTCCGTCGAGACCAGATAAGATTTCCCAGCGCTCTTTTAAAGGGAAGGTGCTTTGAGTTACGCGTTGGGGGAAACCGAACACTTTCCATTTCCTTCCAGACACAAAATATTTTAAAAAAGGCTCCAAGGGCAAAAACCGGAACCACATTGGGGTACACTAGCACCTCTCGAGGTGGAAGTCTCACGTAAGATAACTCTTGTATATTATCTCTTTGAGGAAGATCGATCAACAGCAAGGAAAGCTATGTGGTTTCCGCTCTTTTTCATTCCATTTATGGCACTTTCAAGTGTTGTTGAATGTATTGAGGATACATTTGAAACTGGAATTTTTGCGCTTATACGTAAGGATGAAATATGTTATGCTAAACATGAGAGAAGCAAGAGGTTATTTAGTAAATGAAGCAGTTTTTTTTTCCTTTTCTCATGTATTACAGAATTTTCATTCAAAATTCCATAATTTGCTTCACCTGTATTCTCCAGAATCATGTGAGATCACGTCCATTGTTTTATTCTTATGACATAAATATTTTATCTGTTGTTTTCTAATAAGTTAATACAAAATAAATATGCTCTATTTCTATATTTCTTTTTTACTTGTCGAAATACAAAGAGTTATATAGTTAAAAGCCAGAATATTTGTCGCAGTATTATTTGAATAAGACTTATCTCAGTTTCTTGCGTGATATAATGGCTATTTTGCATTTTATAAAATTGTTTCTCAAGAGAGGCAAGACTGGGTTCTAAATGGTACGATTACCTGCACCGTGACATAACGGGATAAAGTACGAAACATTTCCGCTATATTTATTAAATCCTCAAAATGTATCTATACACATATACATTAGTCTCTTCCCGTCACCATAGAAAGTTAATTGAAGTTTCATTGCAATCGCCTCGAAAATGATGGAAGAAGAATGAAATGAAATAATTAAATAAATATGAAAACACTAATGGAAGAATTTTCGTCATCTACTGGAATTTTGGCTACCATATTTTATATATTTTAAACAAGGCCTCTTAAAAGCGTTTTTGAGGTTAAAAATACCAAAAGATTTCTGGGGAAGAGCCCTCGCAATCCCGTTATCCCCACACCCTCCCCCTTTTCTTATAATCTGCTTCATATCTAATAATTGCGTATATAGACTGTTCAATCAAGCAAGTCCCATTGTTGAAGCTGTTGAGAGGTTAACTGATGCATGTGAGAAAGGCATTCAAAGCGTAGGAATTATAAATATCTTGTATTACTTCAAGTCCATCAAAAGCAGTTTATACGATAAAAGGAAGAAACTGCATCGTAACTTCGAGACAGAATGGTTCTCGCAAAATGTATTCTCAAAATAGGTCCTATGAATTTAACTTTAACATTGATTACGGGAGAAATATTGGTATATTCAATGGCTTATTGGATAACACCAGTGATAATTATGTGGCGAATAACTGGTTTGTGTATCTTCCGCATTTAGAATTTCCGAGAGAGATCGATCATTCACTTGCATTGGGACCAAAGTTCGGTATCCGTACTCTACTCATAAATTGCCTATTGAACAACTTATTGCATAGAAGTAATTGTGTCGAATACAAAATATGGGACGGCTCAAGATCTTATTAGAGAGATATGTTTGAAGAATTTAATCTTTAAGAAAGCTGGCATAATTTAAAAACATGGTATATAATAGAATAAGATAGTGAAGACGATGAAACAATTCCTACAAGAGAGTAGTGAAGTACTGATTCTTAAATCAGAGAAGACCAACTGCACTATCGCGATGGATAGAACAGTATATAATCAGAGGAAATGATAATAAACCCCTAAACCCTATGACGCAGACCCCCCAAAAAATATTGCCAGGACCCCCCTCCAAAAAAAACTCCCCCTTTTACTTTTACTCAATTCCAAATCATATTCCAGAAATTTAGAAATATTTTTCAACTTTATCTGTCTTATTTACCCTAACTCCACTTTAAAACCCGTGTGCAAAATCAATGCACATGCTTTCTCACATACTTGTAAGACTCTTATCTGTATAGAGTAACGCTTAACGCTTTCTCAGACTACGGCTCACAAGATTCACTTCCGTTGCACATCACTTTAGATATGTTGATTAATATATTATTTAAACAATTGTTTTTGGTGAAGTTCTATCCAATTGTCACATCTAACAGATTATTACTCACAAGAAACGCAAAAAATATTGTCAACACATTAAAAATTGGTTAATTCAATATAAATCGGGTAAAGCACTATAAAAAACACGCAGTTTCCCTAACGGCAAAATATGGTAAAAAAAGATGAAACAAAATTCAACTCCGACCTTGATCACGCACAGTAAATTATACACCGAAGGCAAAGCAATGAATCTTCAGTGCAACGCTGTGTTCTAGATTGTCCGTCTGTTGAGTAATCTTACCATTGCAAGATAGAAAGGCAGGTATATGTTGTCACTTCTTGGTTCACGCGAAGGCGATGAGTCTCGCGGTCTTTTGATAGACATGAAATGACCTCCCGACCCGTATCCCACGCTCGCGTCTCCTTATTCAACTGACTGGATCTCTGCGCAGCATGACTCTTTACGATTTATTCATCAGTTTCGAAAATGAACTGAAATTATTTATCACGTTAAAATGCCCGTAAAGTTTAAACACTAACACGACATTATGATTTTTATTTTAATATACATATTAAAAATATATTATTGAACTGTTAAATAGTCCAAACTTCCAAAAAACCTCCATTTTTCGAACTTTTTCCAAAATTTTCAATGGCGCAGTTTGTGTAACGACCCTCCCCCCCTTGTGGGCACACCTGATGTAATGTAAATTGGATATATTATTGTGTGACGAATGAGGTAACTTCCGCTGGTCCGCCGAACAGACTTTATTATCTTTGACTATAGAGAATAAAATCACAAACTAGTTGAACGGGAATTCGGACGAAGTTCTTGACGCATTTGTTACAGCGAAAGTCAATCGGATCAGATTTTAACTGCGTTTCTAAATTTATTATAAAAATTTTGAATGTTAAGTGATTGCACATGTAAAATATAAATCGTCGGCGTCCAAGCAAACAAAAGTCACCAAGTCCAAAAATTCCGATTTTGAGATAATACAACCAATGAATGCTCGAAAGTTTGGAAAACTCACTAACTCTATCGACATTCCGTTGCTGAGTAATAGAGTTGTCCACATTTTCACTAAGTATATATATATATATATATATATATATATATATATATATATATATATATAT